>CM020219.1:53120458-53663907 GCA_009819775.1 Phoenicopterus ruber ruber
GTTATCCATGTCATTTCCTATCTATTTGCAATGTTAAGACAACTAGTAAGAATGCTTGTTTTTTTAATAAGGAAGACATTGACATGTGTCTTGTGAGTGATGGCTTCATCTGACGGATATCAAAAAGTGATATTTACCTACTGTTGTTAGTTTAGGCTTGCTGAAAGTTGTGATCTGAGATGTGGTTTGAGTAGATATTGAGGTGGTTGTCATTTCCTTTTCGATAGTGGTCTTGAAGGGTGGTGTGGTGAACCTTACATTTTCCGTCTCTGTTGAAGCAGTGGTTGATGAGGCAACAGGTGTAGGCTTTGGTTTAGTGGTCATGGTTCTTTTTGTTGAGGTAGTTAAGGAAGGGGTAGTGATGGTTGTAGTCATGTTTGGTGTGGTAAAAATTGATGTTGTATGTTCTTTTGGAGTAAAGGTAAATAACATAATGTGAGTAATCAATTCATTGAATAATTAAAAACAGATAAATTATGAAGAAGCTACCCATATTCCAGAGACCCAGTTTTCACCCTTGATCTTTTGAATATTTTCTGTGTAATTATTCTCATAAGCTTGCAAATCATTGTCTACTCATATTTGCTTTGTATTGTCTCATATCTTTCTTTGTTCTCATTTTCTGTATTTTTCCGGTGTTAGATTATTTTTTATATAATTTTTCTAAGGACTTAGCTTTGTTGTCACTTATTGGCTAAAGTTTGTATGGGCTCTGCCCAAATAACAATTTTGTTGGCTATTCTTATGTTCCAAATCAGCCTGGGTCCAGGATGGCTTATTAGTTGAAGTGCATGTTGGTGGGAAGCTACATGTTATTATGAGTCTCCACAAGACGTAAAATCAGAAAGTAATTTTTGTTGGACGAGTCATCCTCCTGAGAGCAGGACTCTAGAATCCTAGACAAAGCTGCTGCATGGATACCTGTGCGATTCTGCTTTGGAGCCTGCTTACATTATTCAGAGTTAATAGGTTGGGTGCTCTTTGGCTATGACTGAATAACTGAACCAGTTATGGAAAAGAGGCTGAAGCTGAGCTAATAAATCCAACTGGAGCTGAGCTGGCTCACTGCTTATAGAACTTCTAATGTGCTTCTCAGATGAGCCACACAAGTGATTTTTGGTTGTTTTTTTAACCTAGTGTCTATATCCTTTCTCTTTCCATGCACTTTCCATCTACACTTCTGAACATTTCTAGTTTACAAACTCGTTTCTGGAAGCCTGCTTTGTCTACTTCATGATTTGGAGTCTTATGCTTGGCTGTTGGGACAGCTTGCAATGCTTTCCTTCCAGAGTGATATCTCAACTATGTATAGAGTGGGTTTACTGTATTTTATTTTAAACCATAACACTAAAAACGTACCAGTTGTTGACTTTATAGTGACAAGAGGTGATGCTGGTGAAGTTATTGGAACTGTGATTTTTGAGGTTATTGTTGGATTTGTAGTCTCAGCTGATATAGTAGCTGCAGAATAAGAAATACTAGCTACTGTTGGTAGGGTACTTGTGGTAGAGCTTCTCATTACTTTAGGTTGCACTGTTGTTGCTACAAGAAAAAAAAATCAAAATTAAAGGATAAGAAATAGTTCTTCATAATCTATTTATAATACACCTATATAAATTGTCTTAATAACTATTAGTAGTAACTACTATTAAAAACCATTACCATTTAGATGAAACATTCAAGAGAAGTTATCCATCTATTCTTTTGCTATTATGTGCAGTGAATACATTAAACAGGAATTCTTGCAGAAGCTTTATACATTTTTCTTCATCACTTTAAAGTGAATTTGGTATAAATACTCATGCATAGCAGCAGAGATGGAATTGTATTTTATTATTCACACAGTCAACAGTGTAATGTTTTCCCAATACCATCTGTCTTCAGGGAAATTAATGGAATTTCTAATTTCTAACAAATTTAAGATCAGTATATATAGATTCCTTTCCTGGATCAGGCTATAGGGATTTAGCATACTTAGTCATACATTTCCATGAAGACCTTCTTAAATTGTCCAAGTGTTATGTAGCCAGTCACCACTAAGAACTGTGATGAAATTTTTGTGGGATTTTGTAATCATAGAATCATAGAACAGTTTGGGTTGGAAAGGACTTTTAAAGGTCATCTAGTCCAACCGCTCTGCAATGAGCAGGGATATCTTCAACTGGATCAGGTTGCTCAAAGCCCCATCCAACCTGACCTTGAATGTTTCCAGGGACGTGGAGGAGGGGCATCTACAACCTCTCTGGGCAACCTGTTCCGGTGCTTCACCACTCTCATTGTAAAAAATTTCTTCCTTATATCTAGTCTGAATCTACCCTCTTTTACTTTAAAACCATTACCCCTTGTCCTATCGCTACAGGCCCTATTAAAAAGTCTGTCCCTATCTTTCTTAGAAGCCACCTTTAACTATTGAAAGGCCGCAATAAGGTCTCCCTGGAGCCTTCTCTTCTCCAGGCTAAACAACCCCAACTCTCTCAGCCTGTCCTCGTAGGAGAGGTGCTCCAGCCCTCTGATCATCTTCGTGGCCCTCCTCTGGACCACTCCAACAGGTCCATGTCCGTCTTGTGCTGAGGACTCCAGAGCTGGAAACAGTACTCCAGGTGGGGTCTCGCCAGAGCGGAGCAGAGGGGCAGAATCACCTTCCTTGACCTGCTGGCCCAGGATGCAGCCCAGGATACAGCTGGCCTTCTGGTCTGTGAGCTCACATTGCTGGCTCATGTCCAGTTTTTCATCCACCAGCACCCCCAAGTCCTTCTCAGCAGGGCTGCTCTCGATCCCTTCATCCCCCAGCCTGTATTGGTACTGGGGGTTGCTCCGACCCAGGTGCAGGACCTTGCATTTGGCCTTGTGGAACCTCATGAGGTTTACACATGGGCCCTCCTCTTGAGCTTGTCCAGGTCCCTCTGAATGGCATCCCATCCCTCAGGCCTGTTAACCGCACCACTCAGCTTGGTGTCATCTGCAAATTTGCTGAGGGTGCACTTGATCCCACTGTCCATCAGAGACAGACAAGTCCTTAGTCACTAGCAGAGATATTTCACGACTGATATCTGGAAGTGCCCACGTATACTCAGGAAACACCATTCTCTCAATAATTTTTTTTCTTAAGATGTCTAACAAATATTTGTGGGAAAATTTTTGTGATGATTATGATACCAAGTTTTTTTTTGATCACTGCATCTTACATGTGTTAAACTGGTGATGCCACAATATTATGCAAAAAAGGATATTGCTTACCTCATAAACACATATCAAGACATATATTAGTGTGTAAGTATTAGTTTGGTCAACTACGTAAACTAACCTGTTGAAGGTGTAGATGTTTCAGGTGTAGTAATAGTGCCTTTGTCTCCTGTTGTGTAAAGGTAGAACAGGTTAAGTTGGTGAATGAAAGCATATTAAAATATTCCAAATAAAGCAAATTTCAGATTGGATTCAAAGGATTGTGTTAATTTGTGATATATTCCTGAAAATGCTTAATATTACATATTTCAGTGGTAAACTTCACATCAAAGGACTTAAACAATGACAAAGAAATCAATGCAACATAATAATAATAAACACAAGTAAGTTTTTGCTACCTTTCTTATGATTTTTATGCTTAAGGGCACCTCAATTTTCAGAGATAATGGAAACATTTTTTGTGTGTTAATGAAATCACTAGCTGAGATCCTGGTTACACAGGTTAGAATTCTGCAATATGAGAAGAATTGTCCATGAGTTTTTTTATATCTGCGTGAAAATCCAAACTGCAGCTAGAGTCTATCCAAAGCATTATTTAATAAGGTAGGTTTTCATAGAAGTAAACCATATGGCAATAAACCTTGAGTTAAAATAATTTTTAAAAAAATCTCTAAAAAGAGATTTGCTAAGTAGAGTCCATTAGCTAGGTCTAGTCCTATTCTGTATGTTCTCTTTTTTTTATGAAAGGTGTTGAATATATCTGAGACCCACAGCTCTGCTGGGGTAGCTCTTCACGCAGATCAGAACACCAATACACTTTCAGGAAGACCCACATTTTGAAAAGTACTTACATGTACAATGAATATAACTTTTCATGTTGCTAACTAAAATCAGTCCGGGACATCCAGCTTCTGTATTATAGCATTCCCTACCTTAGTCCTTCTTTTAATTAGTTCATTTCATTCCTTTATTTACCAACTGAAGTTTTACATAATAGCAGTACAGTAATAGGGTTATTTTGAAGGAAAGTTATGTTTGGATGAACATTCATTATTAATTGAGAGGTACTAGGAAAAATACCTTCTTTGAGAATATACAAATGTTTTAGTGTTGTTTTCCAGTTACTGCAGAGAAAGAGAATGAGTATATATAGGTCACTGCTTACCACATGGCATGCATCTTTCCTTCTCATGGTCAAAGTATTCATCATGAGAGCAGTTGTAACAGCCTGAAGAAAGGGGAAGAGAAGTTTGCTTTACATTTCTCAGAGAACACCATTTAATTTATACTATTTATAATCTAATATCTTACATTTCTGTTATTAAAAATTGTATTGGTTGCAACATCATCCATTCAGGTAAGTATTTCCAATGTCATCCTCAGAAGAATGGTCTGCCTATGTCATAATTTTTTTTGTTTTTTCAAACTGTATCCATTTGTCTAATAAAAATATTAACTGCTCTCTCCACATGTTTTCTTACCTAAGTACAGAATATTCTTTTGATTTGGTGCAAGTCAGAGAATTTCTCCTCAAGATAGGCTGAGCTCAATATGAAGCTAGATGCAGTACAGGTA
The DNA here is from genome assembly GCA_009819775.1 of Phoenicopterus ruber ruber. Lineage (NCBI taxonomy): Eukaryota > Metazoa > Chordata > Aves > Phoenicopteriformes > Phoenicopteridae > Phoenicopterus > Phoenicopterus ruber. The sequence continues at coordinate 53,125,217 of CM020219.1, forward strand.
CTGAATTGATTATGTATTTAAAGCAGTAGTAGTAAGGTAAAGATCATCAAAACTGCTTCAAAGATAGCATCAGTTAGAATACCGTTATTTAACTGTGGTATGACTGATATAAAAAACAGCATTGAAAATAATTACTGTGTTACTGTTTCCTGGTTTACACTAGTATAGCTTATTACCTTCAATGTTGACATATTTGAAGTTTTGATTTGGACAATTACAAGGCCTGTAATGCCAGGTGCAGTTGTCATTGTTGTAGCCATAGGAATAAGCATCACCACTTCCTGTATTTTTATGAGAATTGTAATACTCACAATAGACAGCTAAAAATGGTAAAAGCAAGAGAGAAATCAGAATTTTTCAAATTAATGGCATATTATTTTCACAGGACTAAAGGGAGGACAAAATTAATCAACCGTTTGAATAAAAAAATTTGTCAGTGAAGTTATTAGCTTCTGATGTAAATTGAAATTTATGCTCCAGTGAAGTCAGTTTCTTTTTTTGCAAGTGCACTATGCAGTCATTTCCACAATTTTTAATGCATAATATAGTGAAATGCTGAAAAGAAACCATCAAAGATGACAACTCTCGCATTGATTTATAACACACTCATCCTCTTTTTTCCTCTGTATATGGTGTTCTGGAACACCTTCATATCTTTTTCCTGTTCTACAGTGCTCCAGCCAACACAGCTGTCTTTATTTCCTTGACATCCACAAAGAAGGTGATTTCATCACAGCTGAAGTGAAACGTATTTTTTTACAATTTCATACCCCCTCTGCTGACAAACTGACAGTTCACTATACAGTGGCAGCAGAAGATACAGTCTGCCTTCTGTTTTATTATTTATTCTGAGCATATTATTTTCTCTCTCATTACTTCATGATAAAAAGAGAAATACTATTTTGGTTAATTTAGCACAAATGAAAACTAAAGATTTCAAAACCCAGGTAATTGAAGTTAACTATTTGCCCATAGACAAAATGCAACTTAGGAGGTGCTTATTAAGCAATTACCTATGTTGCCATATTAATATACTTACAGTAACAGTAATAATCTCTTCAACCTGTTTAAAGAGAGCTTAAAGAAACTTACGACAGAACTCAGGGGTCCTCCAGTCAATGCAGATACCTTTATCTAAGCATGCCATGGCATATACTGCAATGGCATCGCACATGCATTCACAGTCCCCTCCAATGTCACAACCACAAGAATCTCGAACACAGGCCTCATAATAGGGCATACGATTCACCTGCATTGGAAAAAGAAGTAATGAGTTTTCTAGGATTCTTTTGTGCCTATTTGTTAAGAAGGTGTTTTTCCCTGGGCTAAACAATATGTGTCCCATTAAGTGACAGTAACTAGTATTTCCTCGGAACACTTGTCAAAGGAATTACAATCCCACTTCATACAAATCTTTTTAGCAAGAATGTAGGTGTCTCCACATCAACAATGGAAACTGATGATGTTTTGCCAGATAAGTATTTCTAAATTCATACTAGTCCTGAACATATTATGTATGGTCAGCTAAAAAAAACCCCAACCCCCCCCATCCATTCAGGCACAAGTGTCTAAGTTTGTCAGCTGTACACTCTCCATGGATATGGAAGAGCACTGCAGCGTTATCCACATTTCTCACTTGTTTCACCTCCTGAAAATGGATATATTCCTTCAGAAGATCTGGTTCTGATGAACCTTGCGATATTTTCGTTTCCACAAAGTGGGCAACTTAAAACAAATAGGAGGGTTGATGATATCTTGCTGATCTGCATGTTCTAAGTAATGCTGTTGATTTACTGATCATAGAATCATAGAATCATAGAATTGTTCTGGTTGGAAGAGACCTCCAAGATCATCGGGTCCAACCATTAACCTATCACTACCAAGTCCCCCACTAAATCATATCCCTTAGGGCCTCATCTAAACGCCTTTTGAATACCCCCAGAGATGGGGACTCCACCACCTCCCTGGGCAGCCTGTTCCAATGCCTGACAACCCTTTCGGTAAAGAAATTTTTACGAATGTCCAATCTAAACCTCCCCTGGCGCAACTTGAGGCCATTTCCTCTTGTTTTGTTGTCTGTTACTAGGGAGAAGAGACCGACCCCCATCTCTCTACAACCTCCTTTCAGGTAGTTGTAGAGAGCGATAAGGTCTCCCCTCAGCCTCCTTTTCTCCAGGCTAAACATCCCCAGATGAGAACTAGTGTTTTCAGGCTTTTCTTAAGTTTGGTTTTCTAATAAAGGCTAAATGGTTTCAAAAGACTAGAGAGTTCATTGATCAGTATCAGCCATCATCAACAGACTGACTAATTTCTGATACTTAAGTCTTCATTCTTTTTTTCACTCTGATATTTTTAACTAATCAGTTAATGCCATACTTTTAGCTTTTGTGCTTACAAAAAGGCTGGTGAAGTGCAAATAAGAAAGGGTGAAGATTAACATAAGTAAAAGTCATAAAACTTTTATATATATTTTATTAAAGCATTTTGGGGAAGAGAAAATCAAGTGTTGGAGTGTGAGTATTGTGGAGGAATACAGATTATGCCATAAATAAAAAGAAGGCCAAATCAATTCTTACCTTATTGTGACAGGCAGAAAAGACTTGGCTGTTGATAATGGAACATGTCTTTTCTGCCCATGCTTTACGATAAGGGTTCTTGCTACAGGGGTCCACTACAAAATATACATCCCCACAGAGAGGATTCTCTTTCCAAGAATTTACAAATTCCAATTCATTTGATGCCACATACTTGCTTCGAGTTTCAAAATCATCCTTCATATTGCCATTATAGTTCCCACACAAGCCGCATATAGTTTCCTAGATTAAATGAAAGCAGCAATGTCAGTTCAGCAAGTTACAATTACTCACATTCCCTTTCGATTACCGACAGTTTCCTGTGCTTTAGTAGTGGATGTGATCTACAAATACTCTCTCATACGTTCTTAGCATCTTGTGCATGAGGTCCTGTTCATCAGTGGATGAACGTGTTTCTTCTGTAAGCTGTCATCATTTAGAGATCAAATTCAACCATGCAGTTGTATAAAATACAAGCACTTAGCTCAAAAATTTTCTGAGTGCAGTAGGGTAATCACTTAAAAATCAGTCTCTAGCGAAAATCTCTGCTGTTCTGGAGGTAATGATGAAAATGAATTGCTAGTAACATCTCTGAAAAACCTTTGCCATCATAGAGAGTCAAGGCAACTGTCGTCAAATGTGCAGTTCAATCTGAATTGAAGGACAGTTTACTGAGGAAGTTACTCTGCAATACCTGCGTTTCTCTGGAGATCTTGATGAAGAAGTTCATGTGCTTATTCCAGATAAGGGTCATGTTGTATTTTCCTGGGATAATGATATCAAACATCAGGTGAAGTGCATTCTTTTTCACGTTATATCGTACTCCAGGATTTTCCCCAGAAATAGTGAAGGTTTCATCTCGCAGTATGAATGTCAAATTCTGGAAGAAAATTTATCTGGATGTTATAACTTACCAAGTTTCTGGATTTTCCTTACTCTGTGTCACATTACTGAAGATTAGGTGCTGTGCTACTACAGACTGTCTTGACATTCCCACTTATTTTTGAAAAGTCATGGCAGTTAGGTGAAGTCCCTGGAGACTGGAAAAAGGGAAACATTGCACCCGTTTTTAAAAAGGGTAGGAAGGAGGACCCTGAGAACTACCGACCTGTCAGCCTCACCTGTGTGCCTGGGAAGATCATGGAACAGATCCTCCTAGAAGCTGTGCTAAAGCACATGGAGGACAGGGAGGTGATTGGAGACAGCCAGCATGGCTTCACCAAGGGCAAGTCCTGCCTGACCAACCTAGTGGCCTTTCTATGATGGAGTGACTACATCAGTGGACAAGGGAAGAGCTATGGATGTCATCTATCTGGACTTCTGGAAGGCCTTTGACACAGTCCCCCACAACATCCTTCTCTCTACATTGGAGAGATATGGATTTGATGTGTGGACCATTCAGTGCATGAGGAATTGGTTGGATGGTCACACCAGAGGGTAGTGGTCAATGGCTCAACATCCAGATGGAGATGGGTGACAAGTGGTGTTCCTAAGGGGTCCGTAGTGGGACCAGCACTGTTTAATATCTTCAACAATGACATAGACAGTGGGATTGAGCGCACCTTCAGCAAATTTGCAGGTGACACCAAGCTGAGTGGTGCGGTTAACAGGCCTGAGGGATGGGATGCCATTCAGAGGGACCTGGACAAGCTCAAGAGGAGGGCCCATGTGAACCTCATGAGGTTCCACAAGGCCAAATGCAAGGTCCTGCACCTGGGTCGGAGCAACCCCCAGTACCAATACAGGCTGGGGAATGTAGGGATTGAGAGCAGCCCTGCTGAGAAGGACTTGGGGGTGCTGGTGGATGAAAAACTGGACACGAGCCAGCAATGTGAGCTCGCAGACCAGAAGGCCAGCTGTATCCTGGGCTGCATCCTGGGCCAGCAGGTCAAGGAAGGTGATTCTGCCCCTCTGCTCCGCTCTGGCGAGACCCCACCTGGAGTACTGTTTCCAGCTCTGGAGTCCTCAGCACAAGACGGACATGGACCTGTTGGAGTGGTCCAGAGGAGGGCCACGAAGATGATCAGAGGGCTGGAGCACCTCTCCTATGAGGACAGGCTGAGAGAGTTGGGGTTGTTTAGCCTGGAGAAGAGAAGGCTCCAGGGAGACCTTATTGCGGCCTTTCAATAGTTAAAGGTGGCTTCTAAGAAAGATGGGGACAGACTTTTTAATAGGGCCTGTAGCGATAGGACAAGGGGTAATGGTTTTAAAGTAAAAGAGGGTAGATTCAGACTAGATATAAGGAAGAAATTTTTTACAATGAGAGTGGTGAAGCACCGGAACAGGTTGCCCAGAGAGGTTGTAGATGCCCCTCCTCCACGTCCCTGGAAACATTCAAGGTCAGGTTGGATGGGGCTTTGAGCAACCTGATCCAGTTGAAGATATCCCTGCTCATTGCAGAGCGGTTGGACTAGATGGCCTTTAAAGGTCCTTTCCAACCCAAACTGTTCTATGATTCTATTCTATTCTATTCTATTCTATTCTATTCTATTCTATTCTATGATTCTGTTGTACAGGCTTTTTTACCCTCTTGGAATTATTTTGTATACATATGCAAATTTTCATATGTAACAACATATCAACAAAAATATCTGTCATTATTCCACCCTCATTGTTAGGTGCACTAGCACTCTGACTGCATTTGGTGGAAATAATGTTGTCATCTATGTGCAGCCAGCAGAATAGAGGAAGTATGTTTTCATGTGTTACTAATCAAAAAGTTACAGAGAAAATAGCTCTGTCTTGAGCTCTTTTGCTATCTCCCACTCTCATGTGTACTCTTACAACTTTACTCTTGTCATACTTCAGTGTTTCAATGTCTAGATAACAGAAAGGTTTGGTTGGAGTATGCATTTATGAAACTGCATCCTAAGCAAACAAACTTTTTCACTGCGGCACTGACCAGTTGAAACTGCTAGTATTTAGTCACTAATGTGGCAAATGTATACTGCTTGTAGTGACTGTTCCTTGGGATAAAATCTTCTCTGTCCATATTCTTCTCTCTGTCAGATAATAAAGGACTCTAAGATGATCTGATATGACTGGGCATTACTGTCCCATAGAATGGAGAACAGTAAAACGTAACGAATTCTGGAAGCAGCAGAAATGAGCATAACTGCTCATTGCTGTAGTTTCATGGATATATCTCAGGTAAGATCTGGATATATTTTGAATTGCAGCTATTACCTGGACTTAGAGAAATTTGGAGAGATTTTGCTCATCATCCATGATGAGAATTCCACAATGTTATACTATTGTTTTCCTGAGTTTGGCAGGGGTAGAAATCAGTATCTTTTGACCAAGGAATTCACTGCTGAGTCAGTAGAGTTCAAAATTTTACAGCTTCTACGTAGGCAAGAATTTTGGGGACTGAAACATTGACATGAGAATTGAAAAAATCCTGATGGCGATTCCTACTAAAACTGAAGCTCTAGGTTTAGCGCTTAATTTCACTTAGAAGACATCACTTCAAAGACACAGCTAAAGCTTCCAAAAGGGAAGCAAATGTGGGCCCAACATAGCTATTCAGCTGGATAATAGCAGAATGAAGATCTTACCCCAAGGTAAATGCTGATGGATCTGGAGCATGTAACACCTGATTTCCCACAGATGACATTCTCAGTAACAATTTTGAAAGAGGAGATAGGTCTATTAACACTGCATCCATCCTAAAAAAACCAGAACCACAAAAAGCACAAAACCCCAATAGACTCTGTGTCTGGAGTCTTCCAGCTTAAAATATAAAAGCATAAAAAAGTAAAGAAAGCTTAAAAATGTCATGACTCTGATTCTGCCTGTTTTGGGAGGTGATGACCTCTGATTTGGTAGTCAAACTGACATCATTTCCCTAAAAGACATAGTTGGCTGGTACAGAATACATACATATCAATGACTATTTAGCCATGTTATTAAATCTAAAATTGATTGTAATTGCATGAAAAAACTGTTTTGAGAATTAAAGTATTTTCATCTTAAGTATTGAAATAAGCAGCAAATATAAAAACAAATTAAGTATTTATAAAGATTCAAAGTGCTCTATTGGTTATAGATGCATCCATATTTTCATTAGCCATTTAAATCAAGCTATTTCTTGATGCTAAGATACTGACAAAATAAGCAGTAAGAGGCAGATTACCATAGCTAATATGTATTCACAGTTGCCATCAAACACAAAACGCTGTCCATCAAAAGTGGTGATGTGGCCTTCTCCATACAGATTACACGTTGAGGAACACTTTGATTTCTGAACACATTTCCATTTGCCTTTTGTGCAAGTGCTGGGAGTGAGAAGAGAAACCATACTCAGATTTCAAAGAAATGCCACCTTAACCTGCTTCTTTTTATATATATGCACTTCTATAGATAAGATGTTCATTTAATTGACTTGTGCACACTGTGACCAAGTTACAATTAATATAAGAACCATAACTAAAAGTTATGGACTGCCTAGAAAATTAATTCATGATAAAAAAGAAATCATAAGTAATTTTTGCTTTCTTTTTTCATAAAAGAAAGAATATAAAACTAATTTATTTTCGCTCTTAATGAGAACAGATGTCACTGTTCTGTGTAGTTGGGGGGTGGTGGTGGTTTTTTAATACTAGATTAGTAACTGGAAAGGGTATAATGTACTTTAACAATGCTGCTGAAGAGATGGAAACAATCTTTTTGGGGGGGTTGCTTTTATTTACAGAAAAGAAGGAAGATTGTGCCCTCATCTTTATTGAGGTGGAGCTGTTAATCCTTGACCTTATGTAGTTTACAGTTACCGGCCCTACTGGATGCGCTTATTCCTGGATATGCATAAGGCAGAAATTATCCTTGAAGCCAGTACCGTGACTCTTTTATCTATACATATATATTGTCAAATGTTAAGCTTCTCTTTAGCACCTCTGTACTTTGTCACTGTATTCCTTCTGTTCAGCTGCTGCTGTTTCCTACTCTCCCGTCAACTAAATGCTTTTGTTATGTAGTTGTACAGTTTAGTGAAACAGAGGTTCTGCAATGGAAAACTCTGTGATTCTTACCAGATCTCACATTCAGTTTGGATCTGTTCACCTTTTCCATAAGCAAGACCACCATATTCACATGGACACTCCTCAGCTGGAACACACCTGCCATCGAGATTTTCATATAGCCCATCAGCACAGACACAGCCCGATTCACATTTAGTGGGTATCTGGTAAAGATCAACAGATTGCAAAATGAAAAGAAATGTGAGATGCATTTTATCTTGTATGTGAATAGTGTCAAGAGTCAACCTAAGTTCTAGTTTTGACTTGATTTCAGTTTTGTGATTTTCCTCGTACTAATATAATAGTTAATTGAACTAGTTTCACTGAAGTTGTAAGATATATCTGTTGTGTGAGATTTTAAACATACTTGAAGACTCTGAAAAATTTATCTTTCATTGCTACCAATCTTTCAGAGTACAACAGAAGTTTTTTTATATCAAGAAAGCTTATAACTATTCTTTCAATTAATCTGTTTCCTTAATATAAAGGCATAAGAAAACCCTATCAGGACAGACCAGAAATCCACCTAGCCTGTGTCTCCTGCATCCTGTGACCATCAGCAGCAGATAGTTGGGAAAGAATAGAACAGGAAGCATATGTTCTATCCGTTTCCAGTGACATGCAGTGACATGGAGTATCTGAGCCAGAGGTTATAGCCATGTAGTTAAAAATCCTTAATGGATTTTTATTCTATTCATTTGATAGAATTTAATTCATTAATTCATACAATTTAATTCCTTTAATCACTTCTTGAATATATGTACATTTTTAATGTCCACAGTCTATGGAAAGAAGTCTGATGTTTAACTGTGTCATGTTAGAAGAAATAGCTCCTTTCATTTCACTAGAAGGAATGTAGTCAAGTTCTAAGTAACAACTGGAGCATTTTTCCTCTCTCAAGAGGACAAATATCCTAGAGCTGTGAAACTCACACATTCAATTCCAGTAGCCAGCATCTGACAGGTAGGGGCACATGCAGCTCCATACTTGTTTTCTAAACTGTCAGAACATGATACATATTTCTTAGGAGCTTTGCAGCTTTCTAGGAAAAAGGAAGGAAACCAAACATTGGAGAGACTGTGAAGTAGCAATTTTACAACATAGGGGAAAAGAATAAGTTTCTAAGTAAACCATATCAAACCCATACCTGCAGGATTATGAGGTTTGCCTGTGCAACTTAGCCTCCCATTAACGCAGTAGCTAGGGGGGGAGGGGGAAAAAAAGAAAAAAGAATTTCAGTGCAATTCTCTCCTAAGAAAGAAATTTTATTTTTTTTTCAAAATGGCTTCATGTTTCTCACCACTGGAAATGTTTCATTTATGTTACTAGCCCCGCCCCATCCTTCAAAATGGAATGTGAGTCAACTTGCCTCTCTTTACTTTCAGTTTTGAAAGCGAATAGTAGGCTATTCACTATTATGATGGCCTATCAAGTCATTCTTGAGGTTTGTGTATAGCTGTCCAAATGCTGTTGACAAAAATCTCCTACTAGGAATAATCAGATCTTACCTGTTATTTTCTAATTTTTTCCTTAACACTTCCAAGCTTAAGGTAAGACAAATGCTTTTGGTAGTTTAAAATTCTTTGTATTTTGGGAAAGGGCAAAAAAGATGTCTGAAAAAAATAAACCTTTGCTATTAAAAGTAAAGGAGGCTGTACTGGTTTTGGCTGGAATGGAGTTAATTTTCTTCGTAGCAGCTTGATGGTGCTATGTTTTGCATTTGTGACCAAAACAGTACTGATATAACACAATGTTGTTTTAGTTATTGCTGAACAGTGTCAGGGCTGTCTCAGCTTCTCACACTGCCCTGCCAGCAAGTAAGCTGGGAATGCACAAGAAGATGGGAGGGGACACAGCAGGACAGCTGACCTGAACTGACCAAAGGGATATTCCATACTATACAACATCATGCTCTGCAATAAAAGCTCAGATAAAGAAGGAGGAAGGAAAGTTGTTCAGACTTACGGCGCTTGTCTTCCCAAGTAACCATTATGCATGACAAAGTCATGCTTTCCTGGAAATGTCTAAACATTTGTCTGCTGATGGGAAGTAGTGAATTAATTCCTTACTTAGCTTTCATTGCGCATGCCACTTCGCTTATTAAATAAGCTTATCTTTGCTTATTAATAATAAAGAAAGTTATTAAACTGTCTTTATCCCAACCCACAAATTTTCTTGCTTTTGCCCTTCTGATTCTCTTCCACATCCGGTTGAAGTGGAGTGAACAAGCGGCTGTGTGGTGCTTAGCTGCCTACCGCCATTAACCCTCAACAGGGACACATGAAGACCCCTCATCTCCATTTTCAGTTTGTTAATCTTTAAACTTGACACACTTACCAGGTAATCCCACCAGTTATTATTGACTGGTCAGGCAAGATGTACTTTCTATCTTCTAAATAGCAGGGACAATGAGATTTACGAACACACTCATTCTTGTGGTTCAAGTACATTCCTTTAGGGCAATGACAGCCTTCAATAGGGATGTCAGTTGGATGACATTCCAGAGCTCGGTTGGAGAGTGACAAGCATGTCCTGTCACATGCCTGAGTGTTATAGCTGAATGTTTGATTGCCAGTACAAGTAATGGCTGTAAAACAACACAAGAGTGTATGTTAAACTTCATTTACCTGTCTTCTTCCTTGTGAAAGATAACTGTGCTCATAATGTGCTGCATGTATTGTGTCAACAGCTTCAATGCGTTATGCTTCCTATTGCTACTCTTCCTGTGGCTGTGGAGCTCTAGCAAAAAATATTGCAGATCAGGGCTTAACACCAACCATGTAGCTGTTTGGAAGTTTTATGAAGGTTAAATATCTTATTGCTTCTATGTGTATCTTGGAATAAAATAATGCAAAGAGAAGCTTTGCAGAAATGACAATGTATTTTTGAGTAACTGTGAAACCTGTGCCTATGTCTAAGTTGCATAATAGCAAAATCACATCTGCAAAGAGTTTTTCCTAGTTCTTTCTCAGCTTACGGTACAGTATAGCTTTATTTATCTGTCTATTCCATCACATCACTTAATTATCAAGTCCTGGAAGCATTCACATGCTCCCTTTAAAGCATATGAGTAATCTTTTTCATGTGGTCTTAAAATAACAATCCTTTTCTGAAACAGACTAGAAGGGTATTCAAAAGTTGGGTATCTGTTATCCCATTTCTGCTTTCCTCTTCTTTCTGTTCACTACTTTCCTCATTACTCTTAAGATGATTTGGACACTGTTTAGAATACTACTTTACCATTTATGTTTTTTGTTGTGTTATGACACATCTGTGAAGTCAGCAGCTCCTGGGAATATGGATTTTGTACCTACTGGTTGGCCTACTTGAGAAATAAGTAGTTATTTTCTAATGACTGACAAGTAGTTTTAAAATATGTTCTTGCTCTTATTCAGTTTTGTCATATGTGAATCAAACATGGGAATATTCTAAATGGAAACAGATAGACCTGTATGTGTGCATTCATCTGATGGCAGACTATTAAGAGTTGGTTCAGTTACTTACTGCAATTGTCCATACTGTTTCTCCAGTTCTCAAGGATTAAACCCATTGAACTGCATGTTCGTGCATATGATCCCAGAGCAGAACAAATATAAGGAAACGTCTCTTCGTAATTACAGGCTTGGTAGACACATCTCTGAAACCCAATACATGGAGAGTACTCTGTTACTGGGGAGTAGACATTTGGAAGTACTAAACCCTGGAGGTATTTAAAAGATGTGTAGAGGTGGTGCTTAGGGACATGGTTTAGTGGTGGACTTGGCAGTGTTAGGTTTACGGTTGGACTCGATGATCTTAAAGATCTTTTCCAACCTAAATGATTCTACGATGCTATGATTCTGTGCTGAATTGCAGAGGTAAGTCATGCAAAATACATATTATTGCATAACTAAAACCGATGAAAATGATCAGATTAATTGCCTGATTGACATGAATAAAATATACTTAGTACCTAAAATTTTCCTCTGTTTATTCACTGCTTTTCATTTTTAATTTTCAAAATGTTTTGTGGAGATTGGCAAACATAATGAGCTCAATTAGACACATGGGAAAATCAATACTTTGCACAGTTAAAGTTGTTGACATGGAGAACTGCAGCATGAGCAAAAATACCTTCTGACTCATAGGGATGGGACTGGTGCCTACGAACAAACAGACTTACAGCGTGGTGGAGACATAATTTTCAAAACACACTTGTTCCTTAGCTTCTATGCATTGCTGATCCAAATGAGTGGGATACTGTGTATGAGTACATTCTGGTCCATATTTAGGCTTGCTCTGTACACTGTCTATCAAAATTTCCTACCTTGTAGAAAGGAATAGGGTTCACCACAGCATGGCATTTCTCGAACACTGTACCCTTCTTGGTAAGAATGGAGCAATGAGTCTCAGCAGATATTTCTAATGAAAGTAAATCATGGACATTAAACAGAGAAAGTTAGGAAAAAGAAATGAAAAAAACCCTGGACACACTACTCTAGCTGAGCTTTTGGCAATGATGGATTGAACAAAAGGACAACTTCTTAGCTTGTTAGCTTGCAGACTATACTTTTGTTCAAACAGTGCAGCCCCCCCCCCCCCCCCCCCCCCCCCTTTTTTTAAGACCGATAGCAATAGAAACTTGAAAAGGCAAAACCTGGATTTCAGTCACAGCACTGCTGAGCGAGTCTAAGACATCCATGGACATTGCAATTTCACTGGCAATATCACCAAAACCCTCTCATTCATCATCTAAATCCCAGATCTCTAGAAAGGGATCTGATAAGCTTTGACTAGGTATGTATTCTAGAAATCAGAAATGTCTTGTTGGTGACAGAATTTGTGATGTTCAATAGTCTCAGTCTGTTCTTCTCTCAAACTCTTTCATTCCCCTGATATGGGCTTATGGAAGTGTCAGACAAAACAGGGTCATCGACTTACTGTTCAGTTGACTCAAAGCGCAAGGGTCGGTATCTCTCTCTAAAGCAGGATGGCAATTTCCTGCCCTCCAGGAATCTACAAACAGGGAGGCTGTTCCTTCAGTGATATCCATGCTAGTCATGAAGTCATCTGTAGTGTCTCCATTGTAATTGCCACACAACCCTATTAACATCAGAAATGCAAGAGATGGCTGAAAATTAAAGAATGTGTGCACGACGGTCTATGTTTCATTCTATAATAGTGAGAAAATTGATTCAAAAGTTCTACATGGAGTGTCAATGAACACTGTAGGTCAAGTATCCAGAGAATCTTGATTATGTACACATTCAAACACTGAGCCTCTGCCTTCTCAAGTTAAGACTGTCCACTTCTATTCAAAGACAAATTCATATGGAGGTTTTTGTCTTGTTTTTAGAAAAAAAGGCTTTTTCAGTGGTTTTAAATGATGTAAAAGAGAAAGGCTATGAAATACTTTTGCACTTACACGTTTTCTTATGTATATGAAATCTGTAATGACAAAGCTAAAGCTTCTCTGTAATTCCCCGGAGATACTCAGAGTGCACGTTATGCCTTTGTGGCTAATGTTGCTGTGCAATAAACGTAAATGTCTCTATCTGGTGCTTATCAGCTGAGAAGCTTTAAGATTCTCAGGCTCATTGTCTACTGCGTTCAAAGAACCATGTGCTCCAGGATGTAGAGACCATACAGACTAATTTGTTGCCCCTTCATTGTGTAGTAAAGCACATAGTGAAAAAGGCACACACAAAACATGTGAAGAACAGTATTATATTACATATGAAAAATGTCACCCATCAAATTTCTTTGATTCATTTTAAAGTTATTAGTGAAAAACAAATTCTTATCCCATTGGTTTCCAATGCAGGTATTTTTGCTGCTTTTTCTTTGAATCCAGAGAAGAAAGCTTATTTCTTAAAGGATTAGTACTAAGCTTTCAAAATTACACTCCCTACATTTTTCTCCTTCACATGGGGACTAGATTTCTTACCTAGGGTTCTGCCTTTGAATTGTGATCCAACTTTCACATAGGCCTGGAACACAGGTGATGTTTGAACTACAAGTTCCAGCCCAAAGGTTGTATGCATTTGAATGTACATCGAGGACTGTCTGAAAATAGTGATGTCTCCTAAAAGAACAAGGTTATTTAGAAACAGAGATTTTGATGCATAGGATATTGCAAAGTAATAATTTTAATGCATAAGTAAGTGTTCTATCATTCTGACTACAAGTCGTCTTCCACACACAACTCTCCACAGAGGGACAGATACAATGGGAAAGATTTTAACCTTCCTCTAAAACCTCTGCTGTTGGCAATTGCAAGAGAAAAGATGCTGGGTTGTGTAAAACAGATATTTAATGTAATTTCGATTTTATGTATATTCCCTTTTCTTTACCTGATCTGTAAGGTAGCCGCTTAAGTTCATCATCGTCAGTAAGGAGTTCATTCTGAGAAATCACAATTTTGTCCTGTAAGAAAAGGACATGGAATCAGAAGTCGTTATCTGTACTGGTGGGATTTGTATGTTCTTTAACTTGAGCAACTGTATTGTCAATGACCTATATAATAGGAAAAGATTGATTCAAGGTTTTTCTCACATGTTATTTCATACTGCTTCCAGTTTTCACTTTGAAAACACTCTAACTTCCTGAGTTGATGTGGCAACTGAGATCTTTACTATGTATGCATGACCTGGAACATATCTTCAGTATCCATCCCCCATAATTTTTCAGTTCAGGCTACTAGCAATGACTTTAAGTATTTATTTTGCTAATCTGGTTACTGAAACGCTGAATAGAACCTGTGGAGGGAATACTTACCTTTGCAGATAGGTAAATTACAGCACTAAGTGACGTCTCAGAATGAGAATAACCAGACTTTTCATATACAGCCATTAGTGTTCCATGGTGTGGCAAGCTGGAACTCTGGAGGAAAATAGTGAAAAGGGAAGTCTGTGACCAAATAACAATGATTTGTAGAAAAAATGTATATAATAGGAAGACCTCAGTTTGTGTTCCAATGGGAAAGCAAAGACAGACTAAAATATATCCATTTGATATTGTGTGTTTCTAGACTGCAGGAAATTACCTTCATAAGAACGTAAGTGCAAACCCCGTGGAACCTGTATGATCTAGAATCAAACGTGGTAATAAAGGAGCCTCCTTCCAGCGAACACCTTCCAGGGCAGGGCAAGTCTTTGCAGTTCCATTGACCCATTGTACATTTACTGAGGAAAACAAGAAATTCTGTGTAAGGTTATTCTCATACTAAGGCACTATTTACCAGCAGAGGATTTGACCATCCTGTCTGGAGGTTTTGCGGTAGCTGATCAACACGCAAAATTGGTTAGCGAACACAGTGTAACACACATACACATTCCGAACTTTCATTTCCACTGCTTTGAAATTTCTTTTCTTTACCCTCTAAAAACTCAGCTGCTTCCTGGTAATGGAAGATGTCATTTGTATCACTTTTCCCCTTATACTGTCTGTGCTTTGATTTTCTTTGTCTATGTATATCAGTTGTTCATCTTAATTCAAAGTTGCTGAACTCTTGTATGGATTGTCAGTAAACTTTCCTGAATAGATTACTGATGAAAGGTGCATTCATCATTACAGTTCTGGGGATCAAATTCCATTATTTATCCTTTATTTTATTCATTAAAATTATGATACCAAGAGAAATAACACACAAAAAAACTATTCCAGTTTTTTTAAAAAAAAATTCCAAATGTAAAAAATATTGTCTTAAGTAATTATTTTCTGTTGCAAAACAGAAATTTAGTTTTCAGCGCTGATTTGGTGATCAGAAACACTGAGATTGCTAGAAAGAAATTGTAAATAATGGATATTTGTTTTGTGCTAATTTTACCTCCACTTTCACAGGGGAGATAAAAATGCTACTGTTTTGCATGACCTGAAGGAGCATTTATATTTGTACAGATTAATCAGGAAATGAGACATAGACATCTTCAATTACAAATGTGTGATTTGTGGCACTCAAAGGAGGTGGCCTCAGAGATGGTATGACACATCTGCAGCCGCCCTCCAGAATGTTAGGCTGAATTTTCCAATTGCTTAGTGAGGATACTCTGTGTCCTCTCATGAAAGTACCTGTTGCTACTCACCAGGTCCTACATGCTGCTTTCATTGTCTCACCAGGAGCATATGTTTTCCCATTCAGTGTACATGGACACTGCTCAATGTGAACACATGTTCGATTCTTTGAGATGTCATCAAGAACAGTTCCTGCCAAAGAAGATAAACAAGATAAATACTCTTCTGTATCCTTACTTAGCACTAAAGCTATTATAGCTTGAATGCCATCCAAAATTAGCTTGAGAACACTATTCTTGCACAGCCAGTGCCCATACTTAGAGATATGATGTGCAGGACATTTTCTCTTAATTAAAACAAAACTGACTCTTTACAAGTTACAACAGCATTTGGCTACTTTGTTATATGAAAGTGTAGACAATTGTCTTCATTTGAAATTTGAACTTAATTTAAAATAACATTAAGCTTGAATGTTATTTTTTCTTTTTCTTCCTTTTTTTTTTTTTTTTTGCTATGACACTCTAATTAAGTTGGAAATTTTGAAGGATGGACTAAGTCTAGTTTTAAATATGTAGCTCACAACACATTACTTTTTTGACTACTGTAAAATGGTGGTCTAACCTTGGAGGGTATTTAAGTTCTGAAATTTCAAGAAACAATGCAAACAATTAGCAGAGAAATGGCAGTTCTAGCAGCACAATGCCTTGAAATGCACTGCTAGTTCATTAGTAAGAAGTCTATTCCACTTGACTGGATATATGCCAAAAACATTTGTATGGGCCATTTAGGATATGATGAATACAGAAATGATACCTTCTGGACAAAAGCAACCATAGGTACAGTGACTGGAACAGCTGTACTCTGGGTTGGAACAGGTTTTAATACACGGAGAACCACATTCCTCATAGATTTGGTTAGCAGAACATTTTCCAACAGCTGCAACAAACAGTAGAACTGTTAAGATTTTTAAAGTATAAACATAGAAGAATCTCTCATCCACCACCTAGGACGGAGAAGACCTTGTGATTTCTGGCACTAACGTTCTCTTATCCTGCCTCAATACTCAATTCATCATCTGAGTATTCATCATTACCATCATATTCACTCTAGCTTTTACTCATTTTTCATGCCCTATTTATTAGAAACTCCTTTCAGAAGCTTGAAGAATGGCAAACAGGCTATATTGCAGCCTAATTAACTACCACAAATCAGATTTTCTGTAGTACTTGAAGGATTTAAAGAATGTAACTCTTGATCTTCTGTATAGTTCCTGCTTCTCAGACGTTATCTGCTTTTCAGAATGCAGCTACCTAGCAGTTCTAATATATGGAACTCAGAACATGTTTTATTATGTGATAAATTCAAGCAGAGATTTTTCCTTACCTGAAAGAGGAACAATAAGTGAGGTAGGGAAATAGAGGTAGTTAGAGATGAAGCTGACAAACAATAAAGACTAAAAAGTTCATTACCTTTGTATATTTGGCATTTATTTGCAAATTCTTAGATTCTCAGCTTTCTTTTTTTGGGAAACAAGGGTTCTCATTCCTTTTTTTTTTTTTTAAGCTTTTCCTTTTATTACTTTACTACCAGTACTACTGGCAACATGAAAACTGCTATGACTTGGAGAAAACCAGGCTATTATTTTACTGTGATTAGTAAGAATTATTGTACAGTTCTGTGAATGCACTCAGTGCCTTACTAATATTTATTTGAATCTATAAATTGCCATGAGGAGTTTACAATTTTGAAGGATTAAAACCAGTTGCAGACCAACCAAAGAATCAGATGGGTTACCAACTTATGTAGAATGAGAGAGGGGAAAAATTATTTTAGATATAAATGCAATTTTAAAGTGTCCGGGATAATAATTGAGCTTGGTAGGGAATGTTTTCAGTAAGTATGAGGAAAGAATGAAAGAAAACTCAATGTTAAATACAAAACAAAAAATGAAGAGTGGCACCAGTACGTGAAGATCAAGAGGAGAATAGAAGAACATGGCACTGGAGATGCAGGGAGGGCAAAATGATGCAAGGCCTTGTGAGTAACAATGGTGAGACAACAGACTATGGCAAGTTAAACAATGAATTTGGGAATATAATTCGACTGGGATTTCACTATTTTTATACTAAAATCTAAATGGTAACCAATCTTAAAGATTTTTGAAACAGAATAAGAATCAAGGGATAAGGAAAAATATATTCCTGTCAAAGCAATTTATTTAACAAATTTGCTACCCATGACCATATATTCATATAAAGGATAAATAAAAATATGATTAAATTATATGCTTCTGAAGGAATAATATCATATTAAGTAAGGTCATTTTGAAAGCTCCTCCTTTTTGACATGAGCTGCATCTCTGATGATTTAACGTGTGAGTTGGTTTAGAAATAACAACATCAATTTAAGTTACTTTTGAATCTTTTTTTATGATCAGCGTGTTCTCTTATAAAACAATGAATCCTGCTACGTAACACTGACTATAGATTGAAGTTTCGAGTGGATTCAAAAAGACTGCAAAAAGCGAATCAGAACTTTGATAACAAATAGGCACTTGAAAAAAAGTATGTCTAATCATGTACAGCTTGGAGAGTAATGGAAGATTTGCTTCCTATTTACTTCCAATAAGTAGTTGTAATTAAGAAGGTTGAGCATCTGAAAATGGACTACTGAAAATCTCCTGTGAATAAAAGGGCTTACGGCAATTGTTAGCGAAAAGGTTCAAAGACTTCAGAGGTCATTTAAAAGTTCTCTCACTTCACTGGCTAATTTGCTAAGTACAGTAATGAAAAACCTGTACTAAGAGACATCAGCCTCCTGTTGGAAGTCTGAGAAATTCAACAGTTTTCACTTGGTGGATGTTTCTCTCTTTTGTGGTCGCTGATGTAGACTTAGGAGCTATGTTTCATGCTTTCTTCTTCTCCTTTGAGGTTTCCATGCTCTCCTTCTTAATGCTTTACCAAAACCCACTGTTGTTCTCTTAAGAAAATAATTTGTTTGATTCAAGACAGTAGAGACTTTTCTGTCAGTTGATTTAAATTCCAGTTAATCATCACTTACCCTCTGTGTAAGATATAGCAAGGTTAAGTACAATCTCCTACGAATAGAACATTTGAACTTACAGCAGAAGTTTTCAGTTCTCCAGTTGAACACCATTTGATGGGACATGGCACATTGCCTGGAATACTCTGACAGTGTAGAGCAAGTGCAATTGTTTTGGCCTGGCTCACTGCAGTCCTGCATATCAAGCTGGCAACGAATGACAAACCCATCCTTTGGCACACTGCAGGTTGGTGACACCAAGTTAAGTAGCTGAGAGCAGATCATGGCCTAAATAAAAGGAGAAAGAAAATTGTTCCTAGTAGTGTTGCCCCTATGTGAAAAACACAATAAAATATTACTGCTAGTTATGGTTTTCTTGTTGGTTTATTTGCTTTGTTCCCCTACAGTTTAGTAATACGTATTTGACTTTAAATGGATGAGAAATTCATGAATAGAAGGGAATATAAATCCATTGTATAGCAGAAGGATCTTGATATGTTGAATTAGTTCCACTTCTCATTAAGCTGAAAATTAAGTCATTCTTTCAGTACCATCAATCCCCCTAAAAATGGCTGAGAACATCTCAGGCAGGGAGTATGTTGTCTCAGGGAGATTCAGTTCCAAGACAAACATCCCTGATGTGAAGCAACATTCATTCCCTTTGAGCCAACATTTGATACGTTTGTGTTGCCTATCATCTTGCCTACTCCAGTATAAGGTCTCAAAGAGAAACACTGTAAAAAGGTTAAACGTCTGCACCAGTTCTCTACCAGATCAAAGTAATTCTTCGGTGTGAATACAAGTAATATTTACAACCCTCCTCTTCAGAAAAAGTATCTTCCTCACAGGACCCACGGAAACTCCTGTTCTTTATTCCTGCTCTTCTTGTTAAAGGGATGCTACAAAACCAATGTTTCTCTGTTTTTCTGCTGCGGGAAAAGGAGAATCTCAGAAGGATTCTAGCTAGCTCTTCCTCTGTAGTATGAAAGCTAAACTTTTTAGCAAGAGGAATGGTTTCTATGTTCAAACTAAGAGATTCTTGGGTTGCTAGAAAAATAAGATGAAACTATTAAGGAAAAAAGAAGAAAAATCTCCTATTTCAAGAGAAAACTTTTTAAGCATTCTGTAATTACTACTAACCTATCTACTGTATACAAATAAGTAGACGGGGATTACAAAGTAAGATCATATTCTTGTAAGGAAGTACAAACGGAACCAAAGAGCGTGATCATTCTATGTAAAGTGAAATGCTTTTTAGAGGATAGCAATGAGTACTTGCTGTTAGGTATACGATGACTTTATGACCTCCTAGGTAGAAAAAAGAACAGGTTGCTGAGAGAAATTGTGGAGTTTCCATCTCCTCAGCCTGGAAGATCCACCCAGGAGATACTCTAAACCCACTGGGACATTGGCTTGGACAACCTGCTCTAGCTGACCCTGCTTGGAGCAGAGGGGTTGGACTAGATGATCTGCAGAGATCCCTTCCAAGCTAAACCATTCTGTGATTCTGTAAAACCTCTGTGGGAATGAAAATTTGAGTTTCCCTGGTGAAACAACTTAACAGGACTGTCCTAAGTAGGATTTGATTCCTGTATCTGCAAAATCTAAGAAATAAATTGTTCTTTGCTGCTACCAAGCTTCCTCTTTCAACCTTAGTTACATGGATGCATCATGTTTCAGATATGCTGATTTTCTTTTCATCTAGGACTGGAAATGATACCAGTTGATAGTGCTTGGCCCTGTTATGAATGCTGTTATCTGGCAATATGCTTAAAGCATCGTTGAATGTCTTCAAGTCTGTACAGCTTATAATGTCAAGTCTCTAGTTGGTCAATAACAAGTTCTTTAAAGCTTCACTGGTTTCCATGAATTTCCTGTGATGACCTGCATGAAATTTCAGAAAGCTGTGAGCTAAATTCTGGTAGGTTTATATGAACAATATAAATCCAGTCTCAAAATGTATTTCAATGCAAAGAACTCCTTTTCTTTCTCATATCATGCTACACAAGTTTTGACTTTATCCATGTTCATGGAAGTCAGTTTTATGAAACCACTGCCTCTCCATTGTTGGTTTCTAGCTATCTTACCACCTCTGTTAAGAATCATGCTGCAGAAAAGCCAAGATGATCTTTCTTACGTATTTTTTGTGAGGAATGGCAGAAATTGATATCTCCTCAGACAGGCAGATCTCTGATGGATCATCCATTTTTTGTAATGCAGCAAATTTATATGTATCCAGCAATTTACCTGTAAATTGAAGGGTTATAATTTGTCAGGAAAAAGCCCACAAGGATTTGTTTAATTGTTGCTGTGATGTAGCAAAACTCAGGTTCTACTCTTTGACTGTGAAAGGTCCTACTAATTAATCTTCCTGATGATAACAACTACCTCTTTTGCCCTTTACCTAGGGTCTATTCAATAAAGCATACTCTTATAACCTTGATAGTTTCTCTGAGCTATTTCCTAATCTATCACATCTACTACCTTACATGTTTTTCTGTTTTTTCTACCTTACTACCTTACTGTTTTTCTGCCAGCTGTGTTATCTTTTGCCAGCTGCTAATTCATGCTTCTTCTCCTCATCCCCCATTCTTATATTTTCCCCTACATGTGGGGTTAAACTCATTACAACCCCAAAAATATTGCATACTTTTTAGAACTCTTTTCTGTGATGTGTATAGAAAACTGCATCTGGCTGTGTTGATCTGAGACTAGTTTACTGTGCAATTTAATGTCTTCACACTAGCACTGTAGTTCAGATTAGCAGTGTGTTTTAAAAGCAAATCTTCCAAACTTCCCCACTTTGTACAATTTGATTTCCATTGTGGAGTGGTCTTGGCATACAGAGTTCCTTTAAGATGAAACCAAGCCAGAAGATGTGCTCCAAGAGAATGTGAAATGAGCTCCAACTGCTAATGGGCATTAGTTCAACAGACCAGATTAGAGTGATTCTGAAGTGAACCCCCTAAACCACATATAGCGCAGATGTCAAGTCCTCAGCACCAACTATTTTATTCTAAAGATCTACCCTTACTGGGACACACTACTTGTTAATGTTCTTGTCCACTATGTTCTTTTTATTATAGCCTCATTCTTGCTTCCGCCTAACATAATCATTCCCCTGACTGTGCCTTGCTATGAACCTAGACTGTTCTGAAAGTTAGGTGACAGAGAGTGTGACCCTCACTGCCTGTTTCTGAAATATAGGAGAGTCTTTATCACTTGTCTGAGGAACCCACAATATTATCATCATAGAAAATAATACTGTGTAGCATAATCACATGGTGAGTATGTTGGTGACCTATGGGAGTGCTTTACTCAATTCTGAAGCTGAGTAAGCAGTCAGAGCAATGTTAGTACAGTACTAAATTTCCACCTTGATTAACTAGTTCTCCTTCTATCATCTGACCTGTCCTTAGATCTTACCTTCACTCACAAATTCATTCAATTCATAACCATCATAATTTCCACACATTCCACAGGTTTTCCCCATATATTTTTTTTCAGTCAAAACCTAAAATAAAACAAAACATTTAAAAGGATTACCCTAAGTAAAATTATTTATACAGCATTACCTTTCTCAAACAAATTCAGTTCAAGGATCCAATTAAAGGTGATCCTTCTCATTAATTTCAGTGACTTGATAGGAAGAAAAGTTTTGGAAGCAGTAACTTCTTTTCCCAATAGGCAAATAGTGATTGTTGCGATTTTTTTATGTAAAAAAAGGGACAAGATTCTAAGACATTTGCAGAGAATTGAGGGGGATAATATTCTAAGGAGCCAGAAAAAAATAGAAAAGGAAATCATGCTGTTTCCTTGCTTATATCTTTGTTGACAGAGCATGAAGTTCAGGTTTGTCCTCTTAAGAAATTGAAGGTTAGAGGAAGAAAATCTGTTTTCAGAAGAATATTATTTGCTCTGGAGAGTAAAGTGGTAATATTACTACTGGCTACAATCAATGAATTATTATGAAAACCTTAGATCAGAGGAAATAATCTGGTTGTATGTAGAATATACCCATCACAGCAGCATTTCCTGTTGTATGTGTGATAGTGATGCTGGTAAATGTCCCAGACAATTTATTACATAACAATCTCCCTGTTTTAGCAAACTTACCAATTTAGAATTCAGTGTCTTTTGTGGCATTAATACCACAGGTCACACTGAGAAAATGTATCCTCTTCTCTAAAATATATCAGGGATTTTGGAGGGAAAACATTAAAATATTCGGAAAAAGGAAAGAAACAAAGGAGCTGGTAGGAGCACCATATGTTTGAAACCAAAAGGTGCCCAGGGGAAGCACAGTAGAAATGACAAAACTATGGCATACGCTATTAAATTCTACAAAACTTTAAACAACTTCAACATTCCTTTAGCAAAACATTGTAGCTGCTGGAATAGCCTGAGGGAAGTTTAAAATCTGTGGAAGCGTCCACAAATCTCAACTTTGGTGGCTCTAATTAACTACCAATGCTGGAAGTGAAAGGAACATGCAGCTATAAAAAGCAAAGTTGTTCATTTCAAGAGGAATGGATGAAGCAGGAAACAAATAAATACCCAAATAGCAAACACATGCAAAAAGCACTCATTAAGTCTGAAGAGATCTTATCATTCCAGTAAATCAGTGAGAATTTTCTCTTCTGCTCTGTAAGAACATTTTACTAACCATAAGATAGTCATCATTGTTCCACATGACAACTAGCTCCATCTCCATCAGCTTGGCCACCAGACGGATGTTGCGTCCATAAGGTGCTATTTGAATTCCACTGCTGGTGTAAGGCAATTTAATGACACTGTAATAAGGTGAGAAGAGAAACTGACCTTCTTGTACCAATATTATGAAGGTACTAGTTATCTTTTTTAGATATAATACACATACAATCTGAGTACTTGCAACAACATGAAATAGATTTTTTCCTTTGTAACTGTAACATTTCAAAATACATTAAAATTTCTGTTGATTGAAAATCAATGTCAACAGTTCCACAGAATAATCACCAGGAGATGACTGCATGCGGATTATGCTAGTGAAAATGTTTGCACGGGACTTGGCATCTTCGCTTGGTTTGGTTTTATTAGGGTATATTTATATGTTTCAAGAACAGTTTGTGTGGTAGAACTATTGTTGATTATCCTGATGGCTTCTATGGACTACAGCCTGTTAACATAGGAATTATTGCTGTGACTGAAAACTGACAAGGTTGGAGAATAACATAATGGGAATGTTGTAGCAGATTTGGTTTTCATCCTTGCAGTTGAATTCTAATGCTACAAACTAACAATGTACTCGGAGGCAAAAATTCAACACTGCCTATCTTATAAAAATGCGGAAAACTTCCCTGGAGAAATTTCCTTGTATGGGAGCAATTTGTCTAGAAGAATGAATGATGCAGAACCCAAAGGTTCCCATCAGTGTAATTCCTCATTAAAACAGCAGTTTTCTGGAAATAGTAATCCTTGGAATAATGTGAATAGTCAGTGGTCTCATACACAGGGATTTCTTTGTAAGCCCCTCCAATATTACTCTGTTGGTTGTAGAGTTCAAAGTTTCTCTTGTACCCTATATATGTGTTACCTTTAGCACAGAGGGTTCAAAGTTATCTAAGTCTCAAATCAAATGAGCTCTAAGCAAAATACAGAAATTTAATACCCACTAAAGGGTATAAGCTGTTTCATCTGTGCTTATAGTAGAGATAAGCATAAGCAGACTGGTAGTATCTATAGGAGACTGTAGTTTCAATGTGAGAACTGTTTTGGTCTGAGAAAGTTAGTTTATCCCTTTGCCTACACAACTGTACTCTAAGCTTGATTCAAATAACTGCAAATGAAATACTTATCTAGAGAGTGTGAACGCTTGATAGGTAGACATGGGAGTAGAGTTCAGTTTGGTGTGCTAACTTCTGTAGTTTGTTAATTCATTTTTGATACAAAGTAGTCTTCTTCAGTGCAACTGCTATATGACTCCTTGCCTTCTTTAAACACTTTTTTCCCATTCATCACAGAATCTTACCCAACGCTCCTGACAGAAATGCTGCCTTTCTCAACAATGACAACAGAAGGTCCCAACTCAATAATGATCCTCGCAATTTTTTTGTCCAGCCCACGGCGGAACTGAATGTTGAAGTCTGGGCTGGTTTCATCACATACAGTCGCAAAGATATAGTTGCAGGTCCCAGTGAAGTCATACTGGTATTTATCAAAGGTTGAAAAATGCCCTCCACCCCAGGTAGAACAGGAATCCTTGCTCAAAACTATAAAAGTGAAAGAGAAAAATGGATTTAGGTCTCCTAACAGCATATTTCTCGTTCTGATTGCCATTTCAAATATAAATAGCAGGAAAAGCTAATAAGTTTCTACTCAGATTAATTACGTAATCCACATCCTGGCCATTTTTTTTTTTTTTTGCAACCTCAAAATTTTATCTCAAGTCAGGAAGTGAAACAATAGTTGGAGTCAGAGCAATATTCTTATTTACTGTAAGCAGAGGACAGCTCCCTAGCTTCCTAGCTTGGGAAACACCCTTCCATCTCCTTTGTGGGTAATATAAAGGTTTACCTTCTTATTTCAGTCTGCTCGATCTGTTTGCAAAGGTGACAGCTTCCTACTGGAGAGACATTTAACATCTCAGGCACAACATTTACAAAGCTATCTATGGCATTACTGTATGATGATTCATTGCACAGCCAGATCATTAGATATCCAAAGACAGTCTTCAAAGCCCATCTTCTAAGTCCTCACTTTTTTGGCTCTGTGTTTGTGTGACAAAGTTCCAGCCACCTTGTAAATATATGGAACATTTGAATCAGTTTTCATTTTTAAAAAGTAATCACTTTTCACCTGAATGGACAGATTTTAGGCAGTTGAAATTAATCATATTAAAAGAGATAGAACTCCAGCGCTTGATGCTAGATATTTCTATACCTACTTAAAGTATTTGAACAGTCCCTCTGAAGTTGATAGAACTACTGAAGTAAGTAAAATCATGCAGGAATGAAAATCAAACAGATCACACAAATGACCTCAATAGCAAATTTCTAAATGGGGAAGGCTACTAAACTGCTCACAGTTTCTATCCTCAGGCATCAAAACCTCAGCATGGCACACTAAAGCATTTTCCAATTAGTGTAAAACTTACCAGAGCAAGATGACATATTTTACCTTTTTATAGGTAAACTCTCCATTCCGAATTTCTAAAACTAATGCTTTAAAACAAATGCTCCTTGAGGCAAGGACTTATTTTTATTAAGTGTTTTGTACAGTGTCTTCTGCAATATGGAATTGATGTTGAATTGAGTTGTTACTCATAGTTGCAGCATGAACATTAAATACCAGGTCAGGCACTTACTTCTTTGCAGAGATTCTTTCTGGTTTGGGAGAAAAAAGTGGGGCCAATAATTTCCTTCAAAAGCTGTGAAAGGAAAAAGAAAACATGAAGAAGTTATCCTCTAAGCACAAGGAAGTTGAATATTTGTATATTTATTTATTTATTTATTTTTGTACACGGTACAAGTCAAAGCAGGGTCAGCACATATGAATTGTGTCCTGCAACACAAAACCGAACAGAAATTATACTGGAAAACCATGTAATTCATCTTATAATAAAAAATTCTTCTGCGACTGGTAAAATGTTACCAAAAGCTGCCAGAAATCCTATGCAATATGGGATTTCCTGTACTTCATCCTTAAATCCTCTGTTCCTTGTTAAAAAAATGTGGGATAAATCTTTCCTCATGTTTTTTAATTCTTATTCCACCGTCTGGGTAGAAGTAGTGGAGGGAACAGCCAAAACTGGGAAAATACAGGAAACGTAATGTCCCATGTATTTTTCACAAGAATCATGGGGTCTATAGCTGAAGAGTGGGAAGTCCCCAGGCCTAGTTATTGCTTTTGCTGCTCATGTTAAGGCAGAATGATGAAAGCTGTTACCTGCTCCCTTCCACACACCTCTCCACGTAGCCTGTTCTGGTTATGAGAAGCCAAGGAATGCTCAGTGAATGCGGAGTACTGTATGGTTCCTCTTCCATCACAGACCCAGACCTACTGCATGTGCACAACTGCACTGTGTCCTCATACATACTCAGAGGTTCTTTCACCTGGCAGCTTGCTTCCTGCCCAAAGTGTGAAGAGAGTAAGATAGGTGTTGAAAAGGGCCACTGCAGCCAATCTACAAGCAGTGAGCCCTGTGCAGGGACAGAGGTGGTGCATGCATGGAGTGAGCTTTCATAGAGTCAATAGCTGGATGGTAAGAACCAAAGCAAGCTGTAAGAAAAAGGACCCGGGGTGCTTCAGAAATGTGCTACTCTTTTTTAAAGTTTGCCAGGTCCAGTATTTCTTAGATAGCAGGAGCAAATATCCTGTAGAAAACATATAATTCTCTATTATATGTTTAGGATCTTTTGCAACAGAGAAAATAGGAAGGTACGTTATGGCAGAAGGTTTCTTTAATCACATAAATCAGGCCAGGTCTACATACACATCTATATATACACTACAGCTCTGCAGGCTTCTGTTGCTTCCTTGTATACTGAAGAGAGTAAAAGCCCCTAGGGAGCTCATCAGCTGTAACAAACTCTCGAGCCAATTCCATGCTGTGCTGCTGAATGTGAGGTAATTATTTATCATGTGATATCTCAAGGACTGTAGGAAAACAGGTGAGATTCTGCCTTGTATGTGAGGCTAGATTAAGGGACAAGAGGGCAATTTGGAGAATAAGAGTTTCAGCAGGTGCTTTTGCTTTGAATTTGAGATCCAGACATGTCCAACTTCCCCATCAGTCTATGCCTCAGTTCTTCTCTGAAATAATACTTATTGAAAAAGATGTTATCTGGGTAAACTAATCTAAGCTTTTAAGAGCTAAAATACTACACTGGTGTAATTGTATACAATGAATATCTAGACAGAAGGGAAATAAATCAAGGATGTAAGCTCAGTGACAGAAGTGCTCCCACCCCAAATGTTGTTCTAGTAGCTTTAAATGACATTCATCTCAGCCAGTTGTCTAAACTCTTTTCAGAGGCTGTGAAAGTAAATACAAATTTGCTGAGTATAATTTGATTTGCAAAATATGCGTCGAACATGGAACAAATGGATTATACACAAAAATTTTATTTCTCTCCATTGGTGTAAAGGAAACCTTAGGTGACTGTGGTGTAAATGCCAAGGCAGAAGTTCAGCAAGACGTATTCCCTCTATCCTTCCCCCTGGATATTGTGCCCATTTCAATGAGACAGTCCTCTACAAACAAAAAATGAAACTCAAGACTACAACGTAACATAATTTTTCTAAGTTGGAGCAAGTTGCCAGCATAATAACTTCTTGATAAACTAAACAAGAACATTTCCACAAGAAAGAAACAGCACAAAGCAATCTCATTAGCTGTTGAGTTGCAAGCTGCTATACTCACTGCATAGCCAGCACTTCAACTTCCACGGTTGTCTGACTCACTCATCAGAAAATCATTGTAGATCTTACTAACGCTGCCCTGTCTTCTATAATTGGTCAGCACTGGCCAAGAATTGTTTGAAATTCTGCCAGTGTTTCAGTACAACCTCCGTGGTTGGCCTGCAACTCAGCAGGCATCTCCAGAATGCTTCTTTCTCAGTCCTTCCAAGTTCCTAGTGAGCCATGCATCACAGTAACTACACCACAAAAAGCAATAGAGTCAGTTTGTGTGGCCATTGAGCTAACACTCTTTACACCTAGAGTTGCTGCTACCTTTTTTGAACCCCTTGATTTTGGTATCTCCATTTGTTCCATAATCTATTATTGTTGGTTTAACATTTTTGCAATCACTACAGTTTAATCCCAAACCATAAACACTACATTAATGGCATTTAAGAGTGTGTAACAGCTGCCTTCAGAGGATATTTGATTTGCAGGAATTGAAGGTATGGCTAAAACATTGTTTCAAGTGAGATCTATCTACAGAACTTGATGGAAAACAAAAAGTCTAATACTTATGGACAAATATTTTAGATCAGAACAGACAGTTTGGTTTACAAAGCTTATTTGTAAGCTTTTCAAACTCAAAATTGACAAGTCTAAGCATGCCAAACAGTTAACAAATGTTACAAATACAGCAGGTTTGGTATTTAGATTGAAAAATTGAATGTAATAATCATCCTGGATTACATGGAGGTGTGCAAGAGTTATACTGAAAATAACTAAGGTTATGAAATCCACTTTAACTTTTTTCTCAAAGAATGGCTAGTAAAACAAAACCAGAGCTATTTGCTGACTATCTGCCAATTAGTCTGTATCCTATCAGATCAGACTATTAAACTAATTACAGTGCAGTAATTATTTGCAGAATTTACATTCTTTTTCTCACACATAAATCTGAAGAGATTAGTAAAATCATCCCGGCAATTTTATTAACCATTCACAACTACATGAAATGGTAGACTGTATAGATGCAACAAGTGCTATGGCCCCATATAGAAGCTGTATCTAGCAACCATTTCAGAATTTTCCATTGAAAAGGCTGCCCTAGTGGTAAATGAGATTTCTAAACTACTGAAATCTTCCTTACTGACATTTTACTATTACTGCAAGTATTCTGTTTTCCTTTCAGAAATGGGATGATTTTGACTTGACATGGAATACCTAATTTTGAATTAGCTCAATAGAACTTTAAACAGACTTTCACTTTTCTTAGATAAAGGAAGTTTTACTTTCAATTCCTACTCCACTCTAGTTGGCCCGACTTCCTTGAGAATTGTATCTGTCAAAGTGGAGTTTCTGTGTGGTCAGTCTGTCTAGTTCATGATAGCAATACAATCCAGACAGGGAATCTGACTTACTGTGAAGAAATAAGTCATTTTTTCCTATACTACAGTTACTATGAGACATTCCTATGGGAAAATACAATTTTATGTTGTAATGACTTCAATCAAAGTATTTCACATCAGCTAAATGAATAAAACCAAAACATTTCCATTTGATGTAAAACATTGAAATGAAATCTTTTTTGTACTTCCAAAGAGAAATAATTTGAGATTTCTGTTCTGTAAAGGGTTCAATATTTATCTTCTCATTTGGGACAAAAAGAAATGTTCAAATGTCAGAAGTTCTGGAAAACACAAGAGCTTTAAAATAAATTATATAAGCCTAAAATGAAATTTAACAGCAGAGTAGTGCTAGAGTCATAGCTGTAATACTAGTAATCAGTTGCACATGCTCATGATGATTTTTCTTCAATATGAAATTATTGAAGAGAATAATTTTTCTCTGGCAAAACAGGATGGCTGAACAGCATAAATTAAGGTAACTTCCTAGTTACATACTTAGTAAGAAAAAATATCACAACTGTACATAAACATCTCTTAAGGATCCATGCATAGTTTTGACTATTGAAATATCTAAAGTGGTGAAGCCTCAATTTAATCAATGAATCAGCATCTCTTATCAAGTAAAAGCTAGAACTAACAGTTTTCATCTGGTATTAAACTTCTGTAGGTTTTTTCAATCAGGTTAATGCATGTTTACTGCTTTTTTGAGTTATCAAGGGAAACAGGAAGTGGGTCTCCCAGTTTCCATCAGACTTCACATCAAATATATGTTCTTACACTGAATATTTACCTTTCTAGTTAGACACAGACTCAAGGTATGGAATTTGGATGATGAGGAGAATTGGAGTCCTTGCTTTGATTTAACTCATTCTAAAGAGACAAGACTGGGATCTAGAGTTTGAAACAATGAGCATCCTGCATGTTGGCCAGTTCTAGAACATACAGACAAACCTCTTATGGTTCAGATATGCCTCCAAAAATTGTCTGATTTCAAAGTCTTACTTGACAGAATGAAAACTCTATTTGTTTTCATATTCTTCAACCTTGCATGGCATTTCAAGGCCCCAAAAAGTTGATACATCCCACAGTGAGAAGACTGCTCTGTAAGAATTTTCTAGATCCTACTTTTAGGCTTTTATGTGTAAATTTAACTGAAGTTCCATCCTAGACAACACAGTCCTTTATAGATGAGGCCCTATTTGTAATTGCCAAGTTTACACATAAAGCTTGTTGCTGAGAAGGGGTCAGCAGTAATTTTCCATTTGGTTGCAAATATTAGTATTTATAGTAATACATCGACTCATCTAACATATGAAGTCATGTAGATTAAGAACTTGCAGGCATCTGCATTTGGGACTAGGACCCATGTTCAGGTACTTGACTTGATCTTGGTTACAATGGTGCTAATACAGTGAATAGTGTTATACTTGATTTATAACAATATAGCTGAGATGAGAAATTGGCCCTGAGAGTCTACAAAAGGGTTGAGTTGCTTCTATTTTAATTATTTTACTGCTACAGTTTAAGTCAGTGATTTAAGAGTAATACATGTCCTTGTGCAATTTGAACTATATGGTTCATTAAATGTAGTAAACACAATACAGAAGAAATAAATTTAACTTTGTTCAGACTAAAGCAAGTGAGGTATGCTTTTTAGCAGCTTGCAACATGTTCTTGAAATCAGAACTGTAACAATTACAGAGAATATACAGAAGAGAGAAGAAGAAACCATTATCCTAAGTAACGCCAAACCATGGCAAAAAAGGCTCACTTTCAAAGAATTCATTGAAAACACTACAGGAAGAGGAATGAGTAAGAAGGCAGAGTAGCCACAAAGTCAATGAACTTACTTGTCAAGTCTTTTTAAAAAATTACACAGTCATCTGATATTCAGATGGGTTGGGTCAAAAAAGTAAGACAGAGCCCTTTAAAAGACTAAAGAATTATATTGAATAATATATGGAGGAACACTTTAAGAGACATGTAAAATTTTTAGACTGGAATCAGTTGTTTTCCAGCACAGGATTCTTTCTATCACATCATTCTTCAAAAAAGTAATTCCATCCCATAGCTCATACTTAATACTTTTTGCAGTTTGCATAATAAAGGAAAAAGGTTTTGATCATCACTATCCACAGAAGATAGACAGCTTCCACAATGACATCACCAGAGCACCGCATCATGAACATCTGAAAGATGAAGGTACTCAGCAGCTTGGAAACACAACATAAGTCCATTAAAAAAATATTCCGTGTATCTAGGGAACCAGTTCTAGGGAATGATCCAACAAATCAGTAATTACA
Source organism: Phoenicopterus ruber ruber (assembly GCA_009819775.1). Classification (NCBI taxonomy): domain Eukaryota; kingdom Metazoa; phylum Chordata; class Aves; order Phoenicopteriformes; family Phoenicopteridae; genus Phoenicopterus; species Phoenicopterus ruber. The sequence goes on from CM020219.1 coordinate 53,156,932, forward strand.
TTTCTAAAAAAAGTTAAGAACAAATAGTTCTATTTCAGTCATGTATTCCTAATATGCAGTTGTGTTTTAAGATGCAGTGAGGGAGAAGAAAATGTGTAACCTTAATTCAGATGATCGTGGGAAAGGAGAGCAAGACTTGAACCTCATGTGTTGTAATATTACAATGGAGTCACCCACTTTGTTTCAATACATGCGTATTTTCCTTCAAATCATACACTGAGAGGAAGAGAGGCATCTTAGACTTACCGGCAGATTGCAGAAAACTGCAGAAGATGAGCAGTATTACTGTCGGAAACATGATGCATGCCCTAACTGGAGAGTTTTTTCAGTACTCTCCTCCGTTCCAAATGGGCAGTGCCACTGCTACCACTTTCTAGGCTTACCTCTTCAAGCTTGGATGCTTTATATATAGAATTGCAATGCCCTCCCTCATTCCCATGGCTTTCAGAAATTGCAACAGCAGAGCACCCGCCAAACAGGATCTCCTCTTTATCAAGTTCAACACACCTAAATGCCATTTAGAAAGAAAAGAAAAAAGAAAACACAAGCCTCCTTCAGTTCATTATCATTCTTACAAGGTTTTTATAATGGCTTCTATTTGTAACAGCTCAAATACATTTAACTTCATTTACTGAACAAATTTGGTGTTATACCCAAAAGCAATATGCAAAAAGACACATAATACACAAATTATGATCACTGATAAGGAGAGGAGTAATATTGGACCAGTACACAAAGTGGAAGAATGAAGTGCAGGAGTTTGGGGACTGCTGGAAAGAATGTGTGGATAAAAGATGGTAAGGCATGAATGAACAGAGACACAGATCTCAGATTTTTTTGTTAACTCTTCTTTCATGAACTTTTATTCACTCTCCTGAGTGATTGTGTTTCTCTCTCCTTCGTGTGACTTTTCAAGCAAAATGATAAACTTTGCCTCAGTAAAAAGGGCTGTCCATGGTACAAGCACAGGAGTAATACAGCTTCTTTCCTGGATTTGCAGGAGAGCTAAGTAAGCTCTCGCCTATCACCTTAGCAATGCCAAGAGCAGAGGGCAATCTGCGTTACAAAATGGGAAGGGCTATTGCACTGTGGTACTTTGGCAACTCTGACAAGTTCATCTTCACCTTCCCACCAACATCCCAAAAGGTCTATTCCAGTTCTGTTGCAACACTTGGATCTCTCCGCATCAGAGGTGAAACATTGAATGCACTGGATATGTTCACTGTATCACTGCCATCACTGAACTGACACGCTACAAGAAGAACTTTACTTGCTTGACCCTGTCATTTTTCACTAGCACAGTAATTATTTCAGGAAAAAAATTGTCTAATTAGAAGACAACTTTCCCCATAAAACATTAAAGGTATGAATTATGTCTCCATAAGAATCTCTTCAGCCTTTCCTGTTTCACCTATGCAATACTTATTTTATGTAATTCATTACTTTCCTGGATTCCTATTGTTTTGTCCTTCCCTAGTATCATTCTTTTGCTTAAAAACTGGCTTCTCACCATGTTCTCAGAGTTATCCCTTCTGAGTGGTGCATAGAAGCATGGGAGAGACAGTGACCATCCTTTAATGTAATTTCAGCCCTGGTTCAACCTGGTTGTAATTAAAATAAAAACATTACATTTTTATTGAAATTAAGGTCTGCCTTATTATTTTTTCCCTTTTCCTCCCCACCCTCCCCCCACCCCCGGCAACTGAAGGGTAAAGGATATGATTGTTGATAATAGAATTGTGACCCTAAATTCCAAAATTTCTGTTGAAAATTTTCTGCGTCTGCCTTATAACAAAACAAAGTAAATGGACAAAATCAAGAAAAATTATTTTCGGTGAGAAAAAAAATCTGTTTAGTTAAACCCCAGACATTTAAGAAAGAATTTTGCCCCAAGTATTTGACCACATCTACATACTGTTCATTAGCATATCCCATGGTTTCAGCTGGATTGTGAACATTTAGTATTAAAATCCTTCACAAGATAAGGCAAGAGCAATCTCATCACGTTTGACTCTGTTGCACTTGATCATAATTTTTTTTGTTTACAGATCCTTTTTACAGATTTCACCTTAATGTAGTTAAAATAATTGACCTTTTAAAATTAAATGTAATAATGTGAGACCATTGACTCCAATATTTAAATCTTGTATGTGACTTTTACATAGCTCCCTTCTGGGACATGGGAGTTCATATACTTTAAAGGTGCATGGTAACTGCTCAGCACTTTCTGAATAAACAGGACCTTTTTCCAAAAGGTGTCAACATAGATACCCCATATCACTTGTCACTTCTGAAAATCTTGATTAAAACGCAAAAATATTAAGTCCCCAAAACAGCCTGAATAATTAGATTGATACTACAATAAATCTATCATTATTAAGGTTTCACAACTGTACATATTACCTTAATTTCTGGCAAATCAGCTCTAAGTTCTTATTAATGAAATCCAAACCAGAATTTCATTTTTCACACTTTTAGGAAATAACTACTCTATGAAGATGAGGAACTGTAGTGCTCTCTAACAACTCAAACTTGATCACTGATAGTGTCATACAGAAATTTACCTTCCTCTGACAGGAAAGCTGAAAAAAATGTCATCGCTGTTGTCAAATAGGTATTTATTTTCATTTGTCTACATAATCTTTCTGTCAAGCAGTAACAAATTAAAACAGCTGATACCAATAAGCATTCCATGACTTGCTCATTTCCAGAGCTGGGCACTTGAGAGCAACATTTTTGCTATCAAAGCTACCGGACTGACACCTCATGAAACTAAGATCACTGGTGAGTGAGAAGGTACCATAGCCTTTATACACCACCTAACAGCTAATTTTCCTCTTCCATTACCATGCTTTCAAGCTTTTCTCTGTAGCCTTTATGTTTACCAAAATGTTTTATGCCTTTATTATATGAACCTTAAGAAGAACTCATGAAATGCAAATACTGGCAAAAGTTATTACAAATACTTATTCAAAGTATTGTTTCTTTCAGTTCTCCATGTTTGGAGCAATGTTCTTAGCTGATGCTTATTCTATCTCAGAAGTCAGGATAAAGATTTTACCTTCAGCTATCCTAGAAGGAATTTCACGGAATCAGCATAAATACTTATGATTCAGCAAGTAACTTGTTATTTTATGAGGACATCCAATGCTGATGTAAATACAATTAATCAGAAGCAGCCATCTACAACTACATTTAAGTCAGGACTCCACACCAAGATAAAAGCATTTGCTGCAGGACTATGAGAAGTGACTAAGTCCGCAGTACATGGACAATTATTTTATGTGGCAGAACTCTATGAAAAATTGTCTGTCCAGCTGTAGTGAGAGAATGACACCTCTAATTAATGTGGGTTTTTTTCCATGTCATAATTACAACTGATTTAGTAACATCATGAACTGTCAGAAACTGACATTGTACAAATGAGCAGAGATTATTGTGGCCGTATACATTATCCAGTAAAAGTTTCTAAGTATTTATGTATGGTTTACTTTCCAGCATCATTTTGAAATGTCAAAGGAATTTATGTCAAGCCAGAAATTATGCATATTGAGAGAGCCATAACACTTTAACTAAGTAACAGACCATCTTGCATAGTTTAATTCATCTAGGAAATTATAGGTATAGCAATTTAGAATATTTTGATGCTTTTATGAAGATCCCTAGAAAAGCATTCCACTTCCAGTAATATACTCCTTCTTTGTGTATGACTTTAGCAACCTTGCACATATTTGGATAGATAGCTACATATCTTTATAAAGAGTCAACCCAAAATACAGCATTTGATTAGCCCTAGGCCTTGTGGGTGTTCAAGTAATTTCCAACTTTTGAAGCTTGTGCCTGTAAGATTCCTACGCTCTTTCTTGTGTGAAGATACTGGCTACAGCTTGATAGCAATCTGACAGAACAGCTGATCTGGTGGGTTTTCTTTCTTTGAGCTCCAATATTTGATTTTCTCTCTTATTCAAATTTTAAATCATTGTAAGATATATTGGTCTAACAAGAGACTATTAAAATCATACATACTTGAACTTCCAAATTATTGTAGATGACTGCCCTTCAAACAAACATTTTAGAGTATTCATTATAGCATCATTTATGTACAATGAATACAACACAGCTTAGAAATGCTGTATCAGAATTAGGTAAAATAAGGCTCTTGAATACAACCGGTTTATCTTTAGGATCGAGACATTCATTATGACTGGCAGGGCAATCTCAGTTTCTATCTGCAATCAAATGGACTGTAAGATTTCAGTAGGAAGGTTTGACATTCCAGGGAATCTTGTGGGGTTTTTTTGGTATGGACTGTCTCAAGGTAACACTATTTATTTTCTATTAGCATACCTTAACGATATGCATATTTGAACATATCTGGTATGAATACAGACATGGAAAGAATTTTGAAATCCTTCGAACATGAAATTGGAAAATAGCCACATGAAGGAGATTTCAGGCCAATTTTTATCCAGTATCCCATCCAAAAGAGCACTGCAAGTTTGCCTTAGAAATTTCACAATAGTTATGACAGAATGTTTCCTGCAGTATATCTAATCCATTTTTAAATCTTGGTGAGATCACATTATGGAAAATTAAACACTGTGCAATAGTCACAAATGGGGAAGCTCCTCAGAAATGTCTTACTTTCCTTAAAGAATTTTGCATTTGACAAGAGCAGAAGCACATCCATATCACTCAAGATTTTGTCTGAACAGTAGTATCTCTGCCATATAAGGCAGAAACACTAAATTCCTATGGGGAAAACTGAATATATGCTGACTGCATCTCTCATGCAAAATTTTCAAATTATTAATATAAACAGAATTTAACTACAGACTGAACAAAGCTTTAAGCAATGAATGAATGAGAATTTTGTCCTGGACATGGACAACCAAAAAAAGAACTGAGTAACCTTTTCTCTGTACTATTGTGGAAAAAAGTGGAGTATTTTTGATTTGTCCACTACAGTGGAAAGGAGATAAAAGGAAATATTCCTATGCTGTAACACATACTGAATATTTTATGTCCTGGTCTTCTGTTCTCACAAAAAATAGCTTAAGTGAAAAATTAAAGGAAGAAAGGCAAGCAGTCAGTATTAGTTATTTTACATAAAACTCTTTAAATAAAGGCCAGAAAATTCAGTATTGTGAACATATGACAGGAAGAAAAAGAGGGATGCAATGACTAGTCAAGTCAGAATCAAACGAGGAAGCATTAGTGCTTCACCTTACGCAAAGTAATTTCGTTACCATACCACTATTTCAAAATAAACCAAAAGATCAACATAACTGGCCTTACTATGCTAAACATAAGAACACAAGCTCCCATTTTGTCTGCCTGCTTCTCATTGTTATCTTTCAGGTAATTTAGCCAGGGAGCAAAGGATCACATACACTGCTGCTTCTCTAGGCTAAGCTCATTGCATACATCAGCGGCTCCTGTCTAGTTGCTTGAGTAGCTGGCAGGCAATCAGGCAGGCAGGCACCACATAGCCACCTGGTTGTCCCTGCTGCCAAGATGCTTTCCAAAGAAACTGACAGTAAAATAGATACATATTCTGAGAACGTTCCAATTGTGGTAAATAAAATTTTTTTGGCTGAGAAATATTCACAAAAAAATCATAACCAGCTATGCCCTTATCCTCAGCCTATGTCTCACCTTTAGAATCTGCTGATATTTATGTTCTTTCTCTGTGCCTTTCTACCTGCCTCTCTTCATGCTTTTTGTACACTTAAACTCCTTCCCCAAACAGTATCTAAAAGAAGCCCAGTGTGATTGCGCCAGCAGACACTAAATAATCCACCTTACGGTTTTAGTAGAAAACCACACTTCCTGCTTTCCTTTTGGGCCCCAAAATCAAGAGAATTCTCTTTCTCAGTACCTAGAAAATGATCCATAATTCTGGAATTTATCAGATTCAGTCTTCAAAATAGATGAGACATACCTCACACACAACCAGGAAAAAATGCTATTGAGTAGACTGTTAGGGCTGCCATTCGCTTGGAGCCAGCTCTGCTGTCCTTGGGTATCTGGCTACAGATATTTAAATGTAAAATTTCATTTAACAATGTAAATTATGTTTTGTTGGAATGTACAGAGACACAGTGACTATAGGTGCTATGGAGGATTTAATTTCTTGTTTTATAGTGCATATAGATGAAAAGCGAATACAAACTAAGAAATAACAGCAGTCTTCCACTGTTCCAAAAGTAGCACTCTTACACTGTTGCAAAAGTACTTTTGTACTTAAATGACTGTAAAGTCAAGTCTTTCCCATATACTTGCTAAGAAAAAAATGTAGAAAATAATTTAAAACACATGCTTCTAAAAGTGGTAAAGACTTCATCAATTGGTACTTAGCATTTAATTATAATTTGTTGGAGACAATGGCCTGAGACCTCCCCGTGTTGGCTTTATGCCTCTGGCATTCACTTTGATGAATATCTCAGATACTATAGCTGTGGGGACCTCAGCTGGTGTCATTCACTCTTTCTATCCTGCCAACATGAGAGGCTGAGAAAGCCTGCCACTCCCACAGTTCTCTGAAGCATGTCCGCTGCCTTGAAGACAAACTTGGACAAAATATTTGAAGTGTTTCTGGAGTAAAACATATGTGGGAAAAAGAGCCCCTGTACAAAACAAAGCAAGGCCCGCCACTGTGAGAGCGCGCTCCCACATGATACCGTGTTATCCTTCCTGTGCACAGGAACACAGGGAAGGCAAACTCTGTCTGCTCTCATCTCCCACATTCTCTTCTCCTGCTCCTGAATTCTGTGTTGTTGATGCTGGACTCAAACCGGTTTGCATTCTGATCTCTGGAGCTGTCTGGGCTGCACAGTTCGTTCTGTAACACTTAATCCTAAATTCTGGTCATTTTAGCTACAGGGCTGACAGAAAAGAACATCATGATACAATTGTGGAAAGAGAAACCATAGAGGGAATGTCTCCTTTATTCATGTCTATCTTCTATCTCTTGATACTTGTGTATGACTTTTTAATTAAAATTTCCCTCAAACACTATAATTGTGAATAAAATCTGTGCAGTAACTCTTCAGGTCAAATTTATCTTCTAGTGATTAAGTAGTCTGTAGGGAAAGACACTGATTCTCTCATTTTCATTTGCTTCTGATAGCAAGAATAAAGGTATTCCTTCTTGCTATTTCTTGACTATTCATGATGACCTCATATCGAAGTCTAGAGACAGATTAGACTTTATGCTGATCTAAATCCAAACTTGGTGTGCTCCTTTTTTGCCCAAATAGAAAATGTTGATACAATTTTTTGTTTTAATTCCTGTTGTGGTTTAACCCCAGCCGGCAACTAAGTACCATGCAGCTGCTCGCTTACTCCCCCAGTGGGATGGGGGAGAGAATTGGAAGGGTAAAAGTGAGAAAACTCATGGGTTGAACTAAAGACAGTTTAATAGGTAAAGCAAAAGCCACACACACAAGCAAAGCAAAGCAAGGAATTCATTCCCTAATTTCCCATCAGCAGGCAGGTGTTCAGCCATCTCCAGGAAAGCAGGGCTCCATCACGCGTAATGGTTACTTGGGAAGACAAACGCCATCACTCCAAATGTCCCCCCCTTCCTTCTTCTTCCCCCAGCTTTATATGCTGAGCATGATGTCATATGGCATGGAATATCCCTTTGGTCAGTTGGGGTCAGCTGTCCTGGCTGTGGCCCCTCCCAGCTTCTTGTGCACCCCCAGCCTACTCGCTGGTGGGGTGGTGTGAGAAGCAGGGAAGGCCTTGACTCTGTGTAAGCCCTGCTCAGCAGTAACGAAAACATCCCTGTATTATCAACACTGTTTCCAGCACAAATCCAAAACATAGCCCCATAGTAGCTACTGTGAAGAAAATTAACTCCATCCCAGCCAAAATAAGCAGAATTTCTAACATTGTTTTCCTCTCAGTTGTATTTAATGTAATGAGAACATTTAGACTATGAGCAAAAATTTGAGAAAGCACAGGTCAATTTTTTTTTTTTCAGCTTTTAGGCTTTAACAATTCATCAATATTCCTTTTCTAAGGGAAATTCAGGAATTACCCTGAATCATATGTCAGCAGTTCTCCTGGGCAGCATGCATTTTGACTCCATACAATACAGCAAAGGAACAGAAAGCATTACACATGAAAGCAGCTGTGAGTCAAATGTTTCTAGCTTAGTTGGAACTCAGTTCGTTAAGTCAAATGTACAGGAAACAGACTAAGTTCTCCTAATTGCTATACTCATAATTGCCATGCAGCTGAGCTAAATCTGTAGTTTGTAATTAATATTCAAACCGGACTTTGAAAAAATGAAATTATTTGCCACTTGTTACATCACAACTCTATTAATTTAATGATCAGAGAGATTTTATTACCAGATATGGAATGAAAAGCAAATATATTGTGTGAACTAGGAATCCATTAAGTACAAGCTTTGACCTCTACTGGTAAGGAAGTAAAAGAAAACCTATATTTACACAAATATTAAGAGCTGGGAATGGGAAGTCAGTGGCAATCACCTGTTTAACTTGCCCTTTAATGTGTGTGCATTTTAGAACAGATATAGTCTCCAATTGATGTTAATATAACTTATCTGCTAAGATAATACAGTCAAGTATATAGTTTTGTTTACCCTTTTTACTTGATACATTCCAATCCTTTTTCTTTTTTATGCATTTTGGTTGACTTGGATTGAGAGAGAGAGAGAGATTCACTTTGCCAAAGCTCTTAGACTTCTGAATCATCATAGAACAGATTTGAAAAACGTGACTTATATCTTGTTCTGAAATTTGGAAACCTCTTTCCAGTTCTAAAGAAATGAAGTTATTGGGGGAATGAAACAAAGTTAAAGGTCTAAAAAGCATGAAGGGATTAACGAAAGTAGTTTTCATGCACACAATTTCAAGAATAAAGGACAGTATGGCTTTTTTTTCCCCATGGCCGGAGAGCACTACATATGGAGAATTGTAAGAAGACTGCATTCATAGAAATCATACATTCTCTTGCAGCAAGAATGAACAACTTGCATTACTTTTGTGTATCTCTACTTTTGACTAGTACAAATACATGATGGAACTGCAGCTGCAATTTGCAACTATTATTTACAGCTGCTTGGCCTCTTAGTCCAGACAGTTATGCTTCTGTCATGCCTCTTTCTGTCAGATGATCATTTAATGTATTAAGACTTCACTGCATGGAGAGACTGGCAGCCATTTTGTGTTTATTTTCATGTAGAGTAAAGATGTCAGCACTATGTTTTCTCACAAAGATTTGACTTTTTTTGTCCTCATTTTTCACCCTATCACATGCTACACATTTAGATCTGAAAGCTCTTTGCTTCTGTGTGCAACTAAATATAATCAAATATATATACTATTATCAGTCACACTGATACAGTAAGAATAGTTTTTCTCATGGGGAAAAAACCCACTATTTGAAAGTTCTGTGTAATTAAGTGCACACGCACTTTTAACACTCTGAGGTTCCTAAGGAAGATTAAACATAATAAAGTACGAAGAATCAGTTGGAAAATGAGAATGAAATATTAAATTGCCTTTATTTGGCAGTTTCAATTTCTCAGTTTCACTTTTCAGTTTTTAAACTGAGCATAATATAGCATGGAATTGCTGCATTGTGCCATGTAGTTGTATCTTTAGTATCTCAAGCTCGGATTTTCTCCCCTATGTCTCATATGCAAATGTACAGGACAAATATAAAGAACTATTTCACAGAACTTAGGTAGGATCCAGACTTAATTTTAGTCCTTACATTTGTGAGTATGACTACTCCCTTGTGCTCTTTGTTAAAGAAATTGCTAAATTTAGAGACTCATAGAGACTCTCAATGAGTTATTCTCCACCTTTTTTATTCTAGACTTTCTTCCCTTTCAGGTACATGTTCCACTACTTTAATTCTTGACTTGAAATCTCTCATTGAAAGTTTCTCATTGTTCAATTTAAGAGCAAGCAGAGGCAGGAAAAACAAAAACATGCATGTATGTTATGTATCTACAATACAACGCAATGCAATAAACAAGACATTCACCAAATATATTTTCTGTCTAAGGTGCAGTATGATATTTTCCTAAGAAGTCAGACCATACATTGCTAAATGCATCTAAGATCTTATACAAATAAGCTAGATGACTTAACTATTATAACAAGACTCAACATATTTTTCGCTTGCTAATACTGTGTGTATAAATGTATATACATATATACACTGTATGTATATACATACATATGTATCTACATAATCACATACACATATACACATATGTATATACATATACAAATGTATATACATATACATATTTTCTGCATATACATACTGTTCTTTTGACCTTTTCTAGCAAGTCCAGAGAAATGTTCTGCTGTCAGGTTTGCTGACAACTCTATACAGAACTGAAAACTTCGACCAGTCCAGTTTAAGAAAGATGAGGAACTACTGGAGAGCGTCCAGGGGAGGGCTACAAAGATGATTAGGGGACTGGAGCATCTCTCCTGTGGGGAAAGGCTGAGGGAGCTGGGGCTGTTTAGCCTGAGGAAGAGAAGACTGAGAGGGGATCTCATCAACGCTTATCAATATCTCAAGGGCGGGTGTCAAGAGGATGGGGCCAGACTCTTTTCAGTGGTGCCCAATGACAGGACAAGGGGCAACGGGCACCAACTGGAACACAGGAAGTTCCGCCTGAACATGAGGAAAAGCTTCTTTACTGTGAGGGTGACAGAGCACTGGAACAGGCTGCCCAGGGAGGTTGTGGAGTCTCCTTCTCTGGAGATATTCAAAACCCACCTGGACACAGTCCTGTGCAACCTGCTCTAGGTGAACCTGCTCTGGCAGGGGCGTTGGACTAGATGATCTCCAGAGGTCCCATCCAACCCCTACCATTCTGTGATTCTGTGATTCTGTGACTGATCAAAGTGCTTAATGTGGCCCAAAGCATGTGAAAAAAATGCAGGGCCAGGTTTTGTTCCACTGACGCAATTCTGGTATGATGTCAGTAATTCCATTTGAGTTAACATCACGGTTCCAAGGCCTGTGACTGCTGAGCTGTATATAGTATACTTACCTTAGTTTCTCAATAGAGTATCAGCAGAGTACTTACTTGTTGAGAACATGAGGTATATGAGAACTTGAAATTGCCTGTGGGAAATCTGGCAAGTTGAACTGCTCCTGTGTTTACTTATTTTTAACTAAACAAAACTAATACACCCATGAATGCTGGCAGTTGCTGAGGTCTATGATAAAACTCTCGTACTTTAAAGGTAATATTCCCCACGTCTCAAAAGCAGTGGAAAATTCATATCTGAGAAATACCAGAATGTAAAGACAATTAAAAAAAAAAAAAAAAAAGTGGAACTTTAGCTTTTCTTTTATCATCTTTAGCTAACTTCCACGTATTTCCAGGTAGAACTCAATTTATTTGTATTTCATTGATCTTACCTGAAAAGCTAGAGCCTATGATGTTTACATATACTCTCACCAATTACTACAGCCTCTCACTATGTGGTGAAGCGGTGCCTATGTAAATGTGCAGATTCAAGGAAATGTCATGTATTCCTTGCCCTCACTGAGAAAGTGTATGTTTCTGGTTACTCTGGGGTTTGGTAGCCTCTAGATATTCAATAAGAAGCAGACATTGTAATGTCAGATGTTTCATACAGTCAGAAAAGAATGGGAGGACCTTCTTTCTTCTCCTGCAAGAACCGCAAATACAGGTGCAAGGCAGTTTAATTCTCACAGCATCCTTATTGGCTTCTGTTAGGCTTCATACAGGAAGATAGGCTTCCCACACAGCTTTATTTTGAGGACTGAGTCAAATTAAGTTTAAAACAGCATATTGCATTCCTACTAATTACTACTGCTATACCTACCTTCTGCTGTATCACATTTATGATCTTGCTTGAGTTTCTTCCAGTAACACATTGAGAGACAAGACTACTTATCTGCTAGGTATTGGTTCAATCTCTTATTCTTTCACCAAGGTGAGAAAGATGTATGCAGTGAGGCTCTTGTTTAAAGAATTGGTGTTATATAAACACCATTAAATGTAAGAAATGTTGAGGTCAATGCCTTGCACATGATGCATGACAAATAGTGAGCATTATGGCAGTCGTCTCTGGCTCTCTGGAACAAGGTAAGCTTGTTCCTCCCACAGGTTAGCTTGTTGAAAAGGCTACCAATTTGCTAGAAGTGCATTGGTGATGACTACAGCCTTTTTCCAGAGCTTTCAACAGACTTCTAAGAATACTGAATTCAAACAGGGGAGTCTGCTGAAGATAAGGACTGGGACTGGATTTGAAATTGTATGGGAAGGCAGCATAGATAACAAAGAACATGTATGATATACTTGGACTGCTAAGAAGGTGCTCTGCAGCATTTTTCATTGGCTGCCATTTCCCATATACTGAAAACTTCATGTCCAGATATACCCTTTCTTCCAGTCAAGCAATAAAAAGGCCATGTCATTGTTTGGAAAGATGTTTCGTAGCCTTATATGCTTATATCCAATGAGAGACCATAGAAATAATTGCTTGTAGCCAATAGTTGCTACCTGAGAATACTTATGTATTACAGCCTATAGTGACAAATGGAGGTAGTTTTTCTGCAGAAAAGAAAACTTCACGAGGGCTGCAAACTACAAATTGTTATATTAAAATGTTATTAAGTTGAAGTACATTAGTAACTGTCAAAACACTTCTGCTGGTTTTGCCAGTACTAATGGTATCTTCTGCTACTTTATTACGCTTGCAATGATGATGAATGCTGGTGAGAGAGAGGAAATGGTGTTTTCCAGCAGCTTTTACAGTGGCTAAATCTGAATGCATTTTTTTTTAAATCTCTCTCCTCACATCCTATTTTGGGTGAGCACTGAGAGTAAGCAATATGAACAGTGGAGCGGCTGCTGTTAGGAAATGGATGCTTTCTACTGTTTTCTACAACTTCATGTGGCAATGCTATAATACATCAAGGAACTCGGCTTAAGGCAACCTGTATCATGGCATTCTTATTTGGAAAGAACTTTATCCTGGAGCAAACAAGATAAGCTATCTTAGCCATTCTCTTGACAATCTGTGCTGAGGACATTTGTCATTTATATGACCATTCATATACAGTTGCTTTCATAACACTAAGTCAGGTAGAGAAACCACTGAATTGCTGAAGGCACATTTATTGCCTATAGAGCCTGTCCTTGCGTGAAAGTTCTTTTGAATTTAACAGATAAAAGCAGCACAACACTTAGGACGCTGCTGTCTGTACTGCTACACTGAGTTACATCACTGAGATTATAATTCTCAAGATTTTTTTAACAACATGTGAAAAATCATATTGTGTATGATGTTCAAGATTTAGTACTTTAATACTGTCTACTTGCTGAATCAAATTTTAAAGAGACCAGCAGAAGGTAGTTAAATGACCATAATTAAAATTCTTGTCAGCAAGAATCAAACTCAACAGGTATCTCAATAATGACATAAATAAGATTCACCATCCTTAAGTGTTTGAGGCTTTGAAATATTTACAGCAATGTTCTCTAATGGATACAAATATAAGAATAAACGAATGGAATTTCACTCTGGGGTTTTGATTGCTTATTTTCAGTGAAGATGCAACCCTCTGTTCTTTTCATGTTGCATTTCCAAGTATCTGGCCCATTTTGAAGCATCTGGATTTACAGCAGTCAGGTTATTGGTTCTGCCATGGGAAATGTTCACTCATGGCTACTGGCAAGGAGGGAAGGGTGAGAAATTCTCATCATTACTAAAGTATGTACTGTTAAGTATCAACATCTAAAATATCCACATTATTAAGGAAGAGGGATTAAAAAGGACACATAATGGTTTCCCCAGCTGTCTTCTCCAGACTTGGGAGACATAAAAGATCATCAAGGTAACTCTTTCTGGATCTGACAACAACAATGATCCACATAAAGACCAGTAACATACCTTGAGACTGGTTGCTAAACATTGCTACTGAGTTGAATACCTCATTGAACCAGGGAACCTTTGTCTGATCACCCATACAAAATGGTACTGTATCTGCTGTATCCAAAGTAGCAATACAAAAGCAGAACAATGACATAAGAATTTGTGGAAACTATAAAGGTTCTATTAACAAGGCAGTTACGAAGCATCTGTGACTTGCAATCTTAACAAATCAACTTCTTGTTGCTTTTGCTAGGATAAGTGTCCAAATGTGTCAACAACTTACCATCAGTAAAGACACTGCAGATGCTCATGAAGTCATAAGTCTGAGACAGACACCTCCAAATCAAAATTCCAATTTTAGTTGGGATTTTTTTCCCAGTACTCCATGGAAACTGGTTTCCAAAATTCTATGCGGCACCATGCTTTGTTGATATCCTTACTTTGCGATCATGTGAGAAAGAAACTTCTAAGCAGCTGCAAGAAGTTTGGAGATACATGGCATCCACCTGAGAGCAGATCAGATAAACTCAATTCATAATGCCCTGGGGTCAAAATCCAAACATTAGGCTTGTACATTTTTTTGATTCCTCAATTTTTACCAGGTTTCTACTTCAAACTACGAAAAAATGCTGAAGTTCTCCCCTCCCTCTCTGACACTGAAGTTCTATGGATACCAATGCAAAAATAGGCAGAAGCATTCAAAAACAGTAAGAAGTTACTGAGATGTGATTCTACCCTTTCTAATATGACAAACCAAGACTTCTGCTGATTATCTGTGGCATTTTGACACGTGACATTGGAGCTGTTCTCAGCCTTGCCCAACTTAGATGGGCCTGAAGCACTGAAAGCCTACTACCTGATAACATTGACACTAAGTGAACAAAAATATATAGAAGCATTCATCAGTGAAATTAAAACAAAACAAAACAAAACAAAACAAAGCCAACCCTGTAATTATGGCTGTAGCAGCTTGTTTGTGGTTTGTGTGAAGTGAAATACAGTACTAAAGAGTATCTCTCTCTCCAACGACTAGTTAGCTCTTCCATTTGTACCCCCCATGCTATTGAATGTTATACTAAATACCGATCATTCATTACAGTCTTACTTACAAGCCAAGAAAATTGATCATGAATGTGCTGTGCTGGCTGCTGCGGCGTATTTAGATAGACTGAAGACTTGAAAATGACTCTCAAAGTTCCAACAGCAATGTAGGCACATGCAGGCATGAAGGGGATGCCTGATTAAGAAAACCATCTGGTGAGCTCAACCTATTTTAACCCATAGACTCATAATGAAATACCTTTATGGCAGGCAATCCTGAAAGAGGTTAGCCGATCACTTTAGCTATGTTAAAAGCAGCACATCCAGCTACCATGCAAATAGCCAAAAGTTATGTCTAGGAACTCAGAACTACTGCAAACACACAGAAAGTGATAAACAACAAAATTACTTCTCAAGATACAGTGAGTCACTTAAATTTTCAGTATTTCTCTGGAAAATGATCCAAACTCCAAGATCTAAGATCCCTATTGATTCTAGACTATTTATAGGCTTCTTTTACGGGGGGGGGGGAACCCAACTTCCTGGTAGTGTAGTGTTACTTGAAATGACTTATGAATTTAGTGTCATTGCAAACATCTGCTGTAACATTCCCCATCCTTCAGCAATTGTTTGTGACTCATAGGGTGATGTATTTGGTAACTGGAGTGCTTTCACCTCTTGGACTCCAGAATTTAACCAAAACTAGCTGCATCTGAGCCTTCAACATTGAACTGTGGTAAGCAGAGTCAGACTATGTGGAAGTCTTACAGTGGCCTTCTCAATAAAACTGAGTTTTCCTGAAAAGCAGACTAAAACAATTAACATTTTAAATGATAAGGCTCTGAATGCTTTTGATAAGAAAAAAAAAGTAATGGGGAAAAAATGGGAGAAGACTGTAAACATGACTCTCCACCCACAGCATCCTCACAGCACAGCCTTTTAAATTGGGCACATTTTCCCCTCAGCAAACCTCCATGGCCTCAGCCACCCTGTGCACAGTCCCCTGTGGGTTCTCAGGACTCTCCCCTCTGGAAGGCACACCTTTTCCTTACCCTTCCCAACAGCGCCATGCATACTATACTGCAGGCCCCCTCACAGCACTTCCAACTCAACTCAGCTACCCCCCGCCCCCCCGCCCCTTCCATAACCTTCCCTCCCCTGCACATGCCCAGATCTCTCAGGGAAAGCCGTGCCTCTCCTTAGGGCTGCATCTTATGCAAGAGACAGCTGCCATGAGGAAAGAGGCATTTTTCTCCTCTACCACTCGGCTGCCCTCTTTTACGGCAAAATACTATAAAATACACACTAAATTGCAGGCAAGTGTGTACCGTACAAAATGTGTACTGTTCCTTGTACTTTGTAAAAAATGGAGTGGGGAGATGGGCTGACATGGCTTGCCAGGTGCTGTGTTTTGTGACATGTCACTTGTGCAAATACCAGAGAGAGCCTGGATGGCGAGTTTTGTGGGGTACTATTAGTGTTCAAATCTACCTCCTGTTCCTGTACATCAGGAGGATTTATGTTTTGTCGGAAGATGGGGAGCTGCCTGAACATGAGTTTCCTTCACCAGTCAGCGGGGGAAGTTCCTGACTGCTGAAGGGCGAGCGGGGTTCTCCCCTGTCAGCAGGCCAAGGAAGCCATGACCTGGACAAGCTCAAGAGGTGGGCCTGGGCAAACCTCATGAGGTTCAACAAGGACAAGTGCAAGGTCCTGCACCTGGGTCAGAGCAACCCCCGATATCAATACAGGCTGGGGGATGTAGGGATTGAGAGCAGCCCTGACGAGAAGGACTTGGGGGTACTGGTGGATGAAAAGCTGGACGTGAGCCAGCAATGTGCGCTCGCGGCCCAGAAAGCCACTGTATCCTGGGCTGCATCAAAAGAAGAGTGGCCAGCAGGTCGAGGGAGGGGATTCTGCCCCTCTACTCCGCTCTGGTGAGACCCCACCTGGAGTCCTGCATCCAGCTCTGGAGCCCCCAACACAAGAAGGACATGGACCTGCTGGAGCGGGTCCAGAGGAGGCCACAAAAATGATTAGAGGGATGGAGCATCTCTCCTATGAAGACAGGCTGAGAGAGTTGGGCTTGTTCATCGTGGAGAAGATAAGGCTCCAGGAAGACCTTATTGCAGCCTTTCAATACTTAAAGGGGGTTTATAGGAAAGATGGGGAAATCTTTTTAGCAGGACCACTTGTGATAGAACAAGGGGTAATGGTTTTAAACTAAAAGAGGGGAGATTTAGACTAGATGGAAGGAAGAAGTTTTTCACAATGAGGGTGGTGAAGCAGTGGAACAGGTTGCCCAGAGAGGTGGTAGAAGCCCCATCCCTGGAAACATTCAAGGTCAGGCTGGATGGAGCTCTGGGCAACCTGATCTAGTTGAAGACGTCCCTGCTCATTGCAGGGGGGTTGGACTAGATGACCTTTAAAGGTCTGCTTCCAACCCAAACTATTCTATGATTCTACGAAACCTCCCTGCAGCCACAGCTCTCTGGTGTATCCCTCAGATGCCTCTTTTAGAGTCAGTGATCACCCTGTGATCCATAACACCTGTGGTCAGGAGCTCCCTGAAGCCATCACTCAGAGGAGGCACCTGCTGTAAGTGATTCAAGGAGTGTGTGGTGGGACTGGGTGCATCCTGGCTGGCTGGTTATCATATGCAGTGAAGTGGGAATGGCATGTAAGCATTGGGCAATACCAAAGGTTTTTTATACCGAAGTATAAATGTCTGTCAGTCATGCTGGCCTGTGTGAACCTCATGGAGTTTGTTTCAGGCCTGGGTCTGTTTTCTGTCTGTGTTGTGTATGTTGCCACCGCCTGCAGCACTTCAGTTTGTTCTCCTTTATGAGCATGGCAACCTGAATGATTCTTAACACCAAATTTTACTACCGTGGTTTTCAAATCTGTTGTGAATAATGAGAATATTGAGATGTCTCAAAAAAAAAAAAATCTTGGTAAATATTGGGTACCTATTGGTAGAGAAGAAATTACAACAGCTATCAAAGATTGTGTTGTCTTTACAGCTGTTTATACATTGAAGGACACAAGATCCTTACATGTGACTGAAAACCTACCCCAACCCTGTTTCCCCAGCTTGATTTGAACCTAAATCTTCTTCATTTGTAGCATGCAATTTTGAAACTCTCTGTTGAAGTACGTGACAATAATCGAAAAACTAATAAAACACAAAGATAATTTACGTAGATACAGTATATCAAACTGAGTTCAGCTGTGGGATTTATTTAGTCTGTTTTGATTATTCAAACTTTAGTCTTAATTTTCCTTAAATTCTTTGCTGTAATTTATTCAAAAGTATATACGCTCTGCTTTAAAATCCAGTTACCAGCAAGGTGTCAAAAATCAGTATCTTTTTGATGTAATTTAAAACTAGCATGCTAAGAAGATACGTTCAGAAATTAAATAATAGGATTCTTTTTTTGGAAAATGTTTTTCATTTTGTAGATTGGTAATAATATTGTGATATTTGGGGGGGGTGTGTGTTTTAATTTTTGTTGACTGTAAGTATTATTGTTTTAAATCTTAGAGGGTCAGCAGGCACTTTGCTATCTCTGGAATCATTATTAACTCAGGTTAATAATCTCCAGCATCACTTTTATATCAAGGAATTCAATAAAATTTAAAATGTTTACTCTTACCTGAGTTTCCAGGACTTTAACTACGCAATCAATAGATAGAGTATGTTTACATATTGCTAGCAATCAGTGAGTCACTATTTAGTATTTGCATTCAGTGATGACGTTGTTAATATCAGATTGTGATATCTCTGCAAGTTCCATACAGGTTTTTTTACACTGCTGGTCTAACAACCAAGGTTATCTCATCTTGTACCTATGGTATCTAAAGAAATTTTCAGGATATTTGTATAGATTTTGTTCAAAGAACCATACTGAATCCTCTGAAGCATGTGGAGAAAATGGCTGCTTGACATCTTTTGGCAGTATTTCTTTGTGGCAATTACTGAACTTATAGGAGAGCTTTCAGAGTCATGTGTTACCTATCTGAAATAATACTAGATAATACCTTTATCTAGTAACTGGTATGAGATTTGTGAGGATGGAAACTTTGTTTTCTTCTACAGCAGAACAGAGAGTTTATATTCAGGGTCCATTCCCTGTGAATAGGATTTAAAAAAAAAAAATCACTTTCATTTTGCTGTGAGAATGATCTATTTTCTTCATAAAGTGCTATCCAAACAGGTCTTAGTGAATAATCTTAAACAGTGTATCTTCAATTTTTTTCTGAATTTCAGTTCAGCATGTCTCTTATTCCTTCCTGCTTTCATATTTTTCACTTTTGTTTCCTTGCTATTACAAAGGCTATAAAAGTAATGCTAGGAGGTGAATAAAAACATCTAAGAATCACAGAATCGTTAAGTTTGGAATGTGTCCAAGTCTCCTACTCGGGCAGGGCCACCTAGAGCTGGTTGCCCAGGACCATGTCCAGACGGCTTCTGAATATGTCCAAGGACGGAAAGTCCACCACTTCTCTGGGCAACCTGTTCCAGTGCTCACTCACCCTCATGGTAAAAAGGTGTTTCCTTATAGACCTTCCTGTTCTTCAGTTTGTGCCCGTT
The DNA here is from genome assembly GCA_009819775.1 of Phoenicopterus ruber ruber. Lineage (NCBI taxonomy): Eukaryota > Metazoa > Chordata > Aves > Phoenicopteriformes > Phoenicopteridae > Phoenicopterus > Phoenicopterus ruber. The sequence continues at coordinate 53,176,483 of CM020219.1, forward strand.
GCCTCTTGTCCTGTCACTGGGCACCACTGAAAAGAACCTAGCTCCAATCTTCTTAACATCCTCCCTTCAGCTAATTATATACATCGATAAGATCTCCCCTCTGCCTTCTCTTCTCTAGACCAGACAATCAGTCCCAGCTTTCTCAGCCTTTCCTCATATGTGACATGCTTCAGTCCCTTAATTACCTTTGTGGCACATTGTTGGACTCTCCCAATATGTCAATGTCTCTCTTGTACTGGGAAGCCCAGAACTGGACACAGCACTTCAGGTGTGGCCTCACCAGTGCTGAATAGAGGGCAATGGTCACCTCCCTTGACCTGTTGGCAATACTCGTCCTGATGTAGTCCAGGATATCATTAGCCTTCTTTGCCGTAATAGTGCATTGCTGGCTCATGTTCAGCTTGGTGTTCACCAGGATCCCCAGGTCTTTTTTGCAAAACTGCTTTCCAGCTGGGTGGCCCCCATCACCTACTGGTGCCTGGGGTTGTTCCTCCCCAGGTTCAGGACATTGCACTTGCGCTTGTTGAACTGCGTGATGTTCCTGTCAGGTCACTCCTCCAGCCTGTCCAGGTCCCTCTGGATGGCAGCACAATGTTCTGGCATATCAGCCATTCCTCCCAGTTTTGTGTCATCTGCCCCATCATCCAGATCATTAATGAAGATGTTAAACAGGACTGGACCCAGTACTGACCCCATGGGGTACACTGCTAGTTACTGGCTTCCAACTAGATTTTGTGCCGACTTCATTGGCTTGTCTATGAGGATCTTATGGGAGACAGTGTCAAAAGCTTTACTGAAGTCTAGGTAGACAATATCCACTGCTCTCCCCTCATCTACCAAGCCAGTAATTTAATCATAGATGGTTACCAAGTTGGTCAAGTGTGGCTGACTGCTCCTGATGACTTACTCATCCTTCATGTGCCTGAAAATGGCTTCCAGGATTAGTTGCTCCATCACCTTCTCAGGTATTGAGGTGAGGCTGACTGGCCTTCTAGTTTCCTGGGAGCTTCCCTTAGAGGAAGTACTAAGATCTCACCTTGTACATCAAGTGTTCCTATTAGTTTGAAACAGTTACTTTCAAGCAAATGTTGCTAACCTTCAGTTTACTACTGGAAAAGCCTAACCCCTAAAAATCTCTGTCTGTGGCTTAGTGGAGTAATTGTGTTTTGATTCCTTAAGTATTGCTTAAAATACTAGCATCTCCAACATTCAAAACATTTCAGGAATTATATTAAGTTGCTCTGATTTCTTTGCATGCCTCCCATCAACTGTCTCTGTATTCTTCAGTAAGATAACAAAACTAGTTCCTTAAAGAGAATCATTACCATTAGTTAGTCACCATTAGTTGTTCAAATAGCTAATACTAATTGTTTTTTATTCTAGTGATCTTTCCTTCCTGCTGTCTGAGGACATGACTTCTGGCCAAGATCCCAGCAATCCTCCCTCAGCTCACTCCTCTCCTCATCCCTTTCATGTGCCAATGCCTCTCTTAGTTCTGGACCATACAAAAATGTTAGATGCCCTCTGCTACTGCCTACTGTGCAAGTGCTCTGCCCAAATGCCAGGCGGAAGGACTGCAATCATTGGGAGGCTAGCAATTAGGAAAAAAGTTGATGTCTCTAGTCCAAGACAGAGGAACTTTCAAGGCAGTCAGAGATGGTAAACAGCATTCTGTAGAAGGTTCACACCTAGAGGTCTCCTACAGAGCTTAGACTGGATTCCTAGCTCTGAAATCACGGGACGCAGAGGCTATTTCTGTTTTAACTTGAGCTTTTCCTGCAAGGCCTAAAATGCTATGACTAATTTGCAAGATCTGGTTTCTCTGCCTTCCCCTGAGTTGCACAGCAAGGTGACTTCTACTTTAGGGTAAGGAGCTATCGTTCAATCTCTTCCATTCCCCACTTCTGTTATTAACACCCACTACCACTGGCACTGTTCCTTTGTACTTCCTAAGCAGCATATGGTTAACACGGTTCTGCCAGGCAGGAGGAAACTTATTTGTGCCAACTCAAAGATGAGGATACTAGGAGAGGAAAACATAGCACTGTAACTGGATCTGCTTTTACTGATTGTTTGACTGACAAGAGTTTATGGCAGGACCTGTGTCTCTCAGGGTACCCCTAACAACCACTTGCCAGCACAAACCCACTACTTCCTCTGCACCAGCCTGTACTATAGAAAACTAGGTATGGGTCTATGGTTGTTTTATTCACCTTTAAAGTCTATCACTCTCAGTGACTGGCTGCTTTATCAATGCCAAAAGCAAACCCTGATTGAGCAGCCATCTTCTTACAGTGCCCTGCTTCTGTCACCTACTCCATGTAGCTTTGCATTGTCTCTGCTGTGTAGGCCTTCGTGCAGTGTGTAGCGTGCCTGAGTAGGCACCACAAAACTGCAGCCATTTCTCCTGAGAACAGCTTTATGCTGCTAGAAAATAATTCCCACATCTTCATATGTGGTAACAACTTTGAGGAAATGTTGACCGTTTTGAGGTTTGGGCCCTTTAAAGATAAGGAGGATGGCAGCCATTCTGAATAACAACATTTATGAATGACGGCCTATTACCGTGTTTCTTTGGGGCTAGTTTATAACAAAAGGTTGACATCATTAGAGCACTGCACAATTTATAAACCTGTACAGTATGCGAAGGCTAGAATGGAAAGAAACTAATTTGATGTGCCCTGCCCCCTCTGAAAAGCATCCCCTCTGAAGAGTATATAATACTGTACAGCTGCTTCCTCTCTGTGAAAGGAAACCCCTAAAATTGCAGGAGTAGGAGGTCTGATATGCCAAACAAGGAAGTAATTTGGAAAAAAAAATCCTTTCATTAAGCATAGCAAGTACATACAATGTAAAGGGGCAAGATATATTTTTACTCTTCTGGTCTATTGGGTACAAGATAAATAGGTAATTAAAATGGTACTTGGTGACCCTTCAGATTCACATTAGCTCATGTGTTTGGGGGTCTTCATTTCTGCTTGAAATGCTTGGACGGGACTTTTCCTTACCAAGCAGCCTAGGAGAGGAGTATCATTCTGTGTCATGGTAATTCATATGAAAATGCTATCTTCAGAAATTTGGAGTGGAAATATGTAGATGACCTCTCACATACCTAATCCTATATTTCTGTGAGCAGAAGTCAAAATGATTCGGTAAATGGTATAAGTGTATAAGAGAGAAATGGTGTAATAGCAAAATTTTCTCTTGTCTGGCTATAGGCAAAAGTTTCTCGGTTTCCCTCAGTGTGGGACCGGAAATCCGTTTTATCGTACAGAGAATCCGTGTGCCTTGGCAGTTCTGCAGTTTAAACTTGATTGCCCACCCAGAACTCCCTATTGTAATCCTCAGGTAGACTTGGCTGCTTCTGCATGCACTCCACTGTCCCTTAATTGATTAATATTGCTTCATTTATAAAGTTCTGTAGGCAGAGGTGACATTTGTATGGTTGCATTTGGATGGTGTTTGAAATATTGCTGAGTACAGAATGGCTGTCACATTTGACAGCACAGTAACAGCACTACCCATATTTTATATGCAATTGTGCAAAGTGATTTGGGCATTTCTAAGTTTGAAAGCCAAAAAATTCATCTTTAATCCACATACAAATTAATTATTTAGAAAAAAAGGTTCACAAGTTTTCACTTTTGGCTTTACATATAACAGGAAAAAATTGGACCTGACATACAAGCTCTGCTGCTTTGTAGGAGTCATTCTCTGGATTTATACAGGTGTAGCACAGCAACGTTTATCTACTTGTAAATATTTATGCATATTGATATATTATATTTGTTGACGTAAGAACTGCACAAACATGAGTGGTACATTCCTGATGAGTAGTAAGCAAGAGGTTACTGTGTGCATTACTGGCAGTTGAAGAGCAGGTGTGCCTAGTGATAGGTGCTTGGATTTTTTTGAATTCCTGATTATATATGAGTGAGGAAGTTATTTGTAGAAATCTCATCACCAAATCATTGAATTTGCCTGCAGTGAATTTACCTTATTTAATTCAAATTTATCCATTATTAATCGGGTGATAAAAGGAAACAAATAGTTGGGGGAAAAGTTAGTTACAGGGCTGTCATGTCATTCAGATAATGAAGACATGGTGGGGTAGCTCACATGATTGGAGTGTGCCAGTGGAGGGATCCATCAAGGCAAAATCCAGCTGTTGATGCATGTAATTTGCTCTCATAAATCCAATACCTTCTCAAAATGAATATCATCCAGTGTAATTTGCCACTGCTGTAAAAGGAGAACTAAGGTTATAGCAAAGATGAGACAAATGGTGATGATAAAGGAGGAAGCAGCCAATTTAAGGAATAAAGGATCAGAATTTGCCAAAAGTGACGTTAAGAGAATGACCTTACTTAACAAATTTTTTCCTCTGTTCACATTTAGATGTTTCTATTTTTAAAATGTTTAGCTATCATCTTCAAAATACTATAGTGAATGAGACAAAACAATTTAGAGCTTAAAAAAGTAATGAAAAATCTTCCAATCACACAGAAAAAAACCCCAGCCAATAACAAATTGAAATTAAATGCCACCATAAATAAAAGATGCTGAGGCTAGAATGCCAATAAACAATGAGAAAATAAGTACGCCAGAATATAAGTATAAATCATGTACTTTGACATCTGGTAATGTTAAAAACAAAACCAAGAGTGGGATGCTTACTTCACTGCCGACATCTGATTAAATTTAAAATGAACATCTTAATATATTTGTTATCATAAACAATAATAGTGTATTGATAGTGTCATATTAATTGAGGAACTGCCTTGTCATTGAGTACTTTGAATGGATCACCATCAATTGCTGACTTGTTATTTTCCTTGATGCTCATTTATGGTGAGGTGCTAGCCTTACCTTTTTTAAAAAGTCCTATCGTCTTCTCCATTGCCTCCCTGGGCTAAATACAGATGAAAAATAAAATTAATACCTAATTTAAAGTATTACTTCAAAAACAAAACCATAATTATAATCACGAGACGTTAAGGAAATCTTAGAAATATTGAATGCTTAAATACCTGAATGCAAAAGTTGAAGTCACAATATCCTTTTGGGAAACTAGTAATAGAAGGAATATAAACCCTTTTTTCAAAACAAATGCTAGGAAGATATTTAATGAGTCAGTTGTCTACCGACAAAGTATCTTGGTATTCTTTTTTCTCCAGAATGGTCAGTCAGCCCAAAGGACAGGAAGGCAACATTTCCATTTATTGACTTTATATCTACTGGTGAATTAAAATAGCATGGGGTCTATAGGGTGACTGTTAACCCCATTTGGGATAGGACAGGAAATCACAGTCATCTAGATAAGAGTGGCAGCTATATTCTGGACATTCCTATGCAATTTCTGCTTCTGAGGAAGCACCATTTTTCAGAAAGGATATGTGTATGACTAGTTGTAGAATACAGATGTTATCTCATTTAGTATGGGGTCAGAGAGTGCCCTGAGAAGCTGATATATACTTCTAGTAGACCATCTCCATTAGTCAGATAGATAGAAAAAATACTATTTGAATTGCAGACACAATGATGTTACTTAAGCAAATCATATTCATGAACTGAGTTTCATGTTTGGTTTTTCAGTGCCTGAAAAGTTTCTGTTAGGGAGCACCAAAATGATTTTCACAGAACTCAACTAAAACCTGCTTTTGAGCCACCATAATAGTTGTTGAAGCCAATGTATACTTTAAAAAGAAAGCCCAAATGACTATTAACTTTTCCTTCTCACCTCTCACAAACTGGACTATAGAGCTATCACAGTGAATTTGTTAGATTCTTGGCTAAAAATCAAAGAGAATAGTAATGTAATGCTCTCTAGATAGAATGAAGTATGTTCTAGACAATTGGATAGTACTGAGTAATGAAGACCTGTGTGTCTATAATATGGTGTATACACCATCATGCAGGAGACAGAAAGTTTCTGTGCTAGGATTTTTCACAGTTTGAGCAGGTCTCTCATGATACCTTGCTAGATTCCAAACACCTGCTCTTAATTTTTTAATATCTGGTCTTATGTAGCTTTGTAATTGTTCATAAATTAAGGCTTTTTCTACAAGGTGTAGACTGCATTAAGAACATCAGCTAGAAATATGGCTTGGGTTTTAAAGAAAAATATGCTAGCAGTCTCATGGGTGAGTCAGTCATTTTTGTCATTTTAAGAGCTTGAAAACAACACTACGTATCTGGAGCTGATACTGAGACAGGGTTTTAACCTCTTCCCCATGTGTTTATTTCTATTGCTTTAACAGATAGCAACCGTTCTGTAATCTTGGGGTCCAACATGATAAGATTCTTTAATTTTCTCTAACCAGCCTGGCCATCTAGCCTGCAAAGTCTGATTTAATGTACAGAAAAAATGAAAAAGGAAAATATAAGAACTGTACTCGTTTTCATAGTGATAAAGTTTTATGGATAAAATCTTGCTGTGTGTAGAGTTTGAGTGAGCACACTCTATGTGGCACGCTTTTGTGGAAAACGGGAATGGGCTATCCCCTGCCAAGCAATACAGGAGATCAACAAATACCCTGCTCATTTATCGGCGCTGGAAATGCAGGGGAAGGAATTTACAACAAGAAACTCCCAAACGTAGGCCAATGAGCAGTCTTACCGCACCTAGAAGAGACAGGTCACAGATGTGTGTTAACACTTTTCTCAGTGTGTACCATGTGCATGGAATAAATGGGAAAGCTTAGTCAGAATCAAGCAAGATGCTCTGCATTCTTACTTAGCATTTTTTAAAAAAGGCAGTTTACAGCTTCTAAAAAACATAGTCTGTAGATTTCTGTCGGATAGTAAGAATTGTGCTATTACCTATTGGCCTGTTACCATTTTGATGTTAACTTCAGCTCAGCTGAACAGGATTTTAATTGTAAATAGTATTTCTAAATAATAAAAGTAACAATATTCTGCTATTCCTCTTTGTGGTTTAATAGGGCCAGTAATCCACACCAGTATCTTATTTTCTATGCAATGGCAGTTTGGGAATAATAAAAAGAATGCAGGAAAAGACAGAAAAGATCATTTTATCCAATTACTATGATTACCCCTAATAGATGAGCAGAATGACTGTTCATAGTGTCAAGCAATGCCAGGCAATCTGTTCCGGGGCATGGAATAACTCTCTGTTGTTTTTCACTGGTGGGAACATTTGTCATTTGCAATTGCCAGGCTGTACATATGTCAGCATTAGATAAATTCTCAGTATGCTTCTTGAATATTTTCTGCCTACTGGATGATTTGTGGCCAAAAGCAAATCTGAGGAACTCCAGTCTTCTCCAAGAAGTTAATCAGAAGGAGAATTCTGTTCCTTCCTCAGTCTGTGGGAATACAAATCCACATCTCTTACATTTCACCAGTGTGCACTGATTACCATTAAACTGCCTCCTACTCTGTGCAGCAATACTCCTTTTTCCTGCCGTATTGATGCTGTGACACTGTGCAGCAAGATTCACGGAAACAGAAATAAAGCAAATGAAAAGGAGCACAGTCCTATAGATTCCTGCAATAGGGCACTCATCTGGGAGGTGGAAAGATCTATATATTTGGCCCTGCAAAATTCTGGTTCAGTAATTTTATATTACGCTGTCGTTTAAAACCAGGAGTAAGTCTGGAATTTGTACCTCTGTTACACTGTAATCAGCATTATTATAAATTCACACATACTTGGATGCAGTTTAAAAAGGATTCAATTGTATGTCCTAGTGGACTTCGCGTAACACCAGACTAGGGAGGATCATCAGGAAGGTTCATGGGAGGTTCATGCCCATACTCCTGTGTTCATTGCAGTCCTTTGCAAATACAGAAGTACTAAATGCTTACAGATCTCAATGCTTAAAACCTGAAACCAGTAACTTGGAAGATGTGTTTGCAGACATTTTTTTCATTATGGATGATTCTGAATGGAGGAAGGGTTTACTTTTTCCACCAAACCTTACCTCAGGAAATCGGAACTTCAGATTTCTGAGGGCTACATTGTAAGAAATGACTTGTGTAATTAAATCAGTGCACTTATCTCCGCGGTTTTTCTGTCATGGCAGATTTTACTGCCTGACAAAAAGAAAGGGAAAACTTATTCCTGCTAGTTGTGTGTAATACATTATCTTGTTCTCTGTTATTTAAATAGTCGCACTGTGATGTCTGTGACTTCCACCCGTAACATGCCAGGGCAAGCAACACATGCAAAATTGTGGTAGAAAATCGTCTTCGTGTCATTTTCTTTCCATCGTCATCCAAGATCAGCTGTGTTGCTGCCTTCTACAGCTGACTCTCTGAGCTAGTTCTACATGCTCACATTGCTTCTAATTTTCTCATGGTTTTTAATTATAACTTCATTGGGTGGCAGTAGAGTTCCTGCCCTTTTGGAATTGCCGTTGTGTTGCTGCTCCAGGCGTGTCATGATTCCAGGAAGTAAACCCTGTGCTTGCTTCCCTCTGGGAGCAGAAGTTCTTTCCTATTTTGGAGCAAAGTCAGTCTCACCTTTAACCAGTACAGTAGCATCACATGATTTTCACAGCCAGCATTATTTGCTTTTACAGTTTGATGGTTCCTTTTTTTCCCCTGAGGCATGTTTGCCTCTCCTGGGAAACAGCTATCCAGTATTTCTGCCTGCTATGTCAGGCAGAAGGAGAAATTTAAAACCTTACAGTCATCATTATTCCTCCATGTATCTAGGGCAGAAATGCATTGGATTAACTTAAATACTATAGTTTAAAGAAAACACTCATAATTAGATCACGAATTCTCAATGCTAATTAGGTGTCTCACAGTACTGAATCTGAAAGATAGATCGTTACATGGGGAAGTGTCTGCAAAGCTTAATTCTGGATCCTTAATAGGCCATATTTGAAGCCATCCTGTTACTCTTATTTCAAAGGAATCTGTGTAAACTGGCTTTTCCTACTGGTACTACCCCAGAGTAACTTCCTGAGATAGGCTGGTTGCTGGTGATTGCAACAGACTCCCAGCAGTTCTGTGGCTGTAGAACTGTGAACAATGCCAGGAGAGAAAGTTGGTTAATAAGTTACAGTGCCCTCAGGTTAGTTTATTGTGAGTGACCTGGATCATGGTGCATGCTTTACAATGCAGTAGTTCGCAGTGTCTTGTTTTGAGTGCCCACTTTGAAGTATGTTGGGATATATGCAGTGAAAAGCCAATGGGAAACCAGCAGCTCATGTACATTACTGCAGAAAAGTAAATAGCAAACTTTCGAAGGTCACAGACTGTTTTATTGCTTTTTTTTTTCAGGATTCTGGAATTTGGGCAGCACAATTGGCTGACAGAGGAGCTAATTAGAGGTCACACAGGGCATGAGACTGGCAACTGTCACCCTCCTAGGGGAACAAGCTTGGGTCTGTATTATTTGAGCTTGCCCAGGAATAAAGGGAGCAAACATGATGATGAAGAGAGACTGGTATTACTGTTCGCAGACTTCCTGCCCTTTCCCCCTTTCTCTGGTCAGGGGAAAGTCCTTCCTATTATTTTCCATTTCCTGTGAAACGTCTCTATTTTTTCAGCCCCACCATATGCTGCCAGTGAATTTTGACAGGATACTACTGCTTAATGTTTATTCAAACAGTTTAATCTTTGGAACACAGTATAAAGGCTGTTTGCTGCTTGCACTTTCTCACAGGGCTAGGGAGCCAAATGGTGGCAGTTTTGCTGTAAGAAATGGAGAAGTGACTCATCCAAGATTGCAAAGCATGTTGGTATTACTGCTAGAGAGAGAGCTCTGTACAAAACTGTCTCTGAAAATGATACCTACAGGAAAGGAATTTACGTTTTCATCAGGAAAGTAGTGGTGTTTTGATCAGAGTCACTTGGAACAACCCTTTTAAGCGCCTTCTCTCCCCACTAATCAACTCCATCCCCAGATGGCTGACACAGCTAATCCTCTGCTGAAACTGAGCCTTCTGTCTACAGTGATGCTTTTGGTATTTATCTTCTTCTAGTCAACCTTTTTATTCATCTTCACTTGCTCCATGTGCTCACTTTCTTCATATCTATTTAGATGAGACATGTGCACTGCAGAGTAGGTAGCTGCTAGAATGTGAAGTGGCTCCACTAATTCAATTCATCCTGCCACTTAGCGTCTGTTCTTTGTTTGTCAGTGGTGTGTGTAGGAGAGATGGATGAGCATAATGGAGAAGTGGCGACTGAAATGCTGCCTATGGAGGGAAAACTGTCGCAGTGACAAGCCGGAAGCAGCTGCTGCTGTGAACACAGTGCCGCAGCGAATCAGCGAACTGAGCACAGCTAATCGCAGTGAGCCACCGCGGTTTTGGACTGCGCGTGAAGATCCCTTCCCTCTGCTGCAGTTGTTGAGGGACTTCTAGTTCTTACTCAGCAGAACTGGAAGCCCCAGCTCTTGCCTCCGCCTGCGCAGCGGGTCGTCTCAGTTTGCAGAGAGAAACCAAGGTGGCTGCAGGAGAGCTCAGCCTGCGAGTCAGGAGGCTGCGTGGGCTTTGAGCACCGTTCCTTTAAGTGGCTCAGGGCTGGAGCCAGGAAGTCTGGGGAGGAGCTGCAGATACTCCCCTTCTGGTATGCCGAGACAGATGGAACTGATTGCTCAAGCACCTTTGGCCTGGAATGATCTTCAAACATCACAAATAACTTGTTTTCTCTCTGAGTAGTGAATTGGTGTCCCAGTGTAGTGAAAAATAATCATTTTAGAATATAAGAATTATTCCTAGCGTGAAGCATACTTTTTTTTTTTAAATGTTTTCTTTCTTCTTTCTTGATAGCTGTCCTAATATTTCTAAGCAAAAGTAGTGGCTGCCTGTAGTACTACTGGAGAAATTCCAGATATCTGGAGAAAAGATAGTATGTAAATGGATGTTGTTGAACATCTCTGCAGGAATATGTGTGTGTATATACATATACATACACATTTGTAAAGCGAAAAAAGTAATCTAGGAGCTAATCTAAAAAAGACACATGATTTCCCTTGTATTAGCTTAATTTATTGGCCCTACCCAATGCTGAGGCATAATAAGCAAAAAGGTTCATTGCAGCTGCGTGCATCCAGCTTTGGAAGTACATTTCTTCAGCCGCATGCATGTGTGCAGACTTTTTCTGTATTGTACAGTTAGGAAAGTATTTCAGCGCTGAAAACCAGAAAGCTTTCTGGTAGTTTATATCAGATCAAATTAGATGCAAGCATTAATATAAAATGTTTTTCTGGAGAGTGTGGCATAAAAGCATAATTCTCCCACCTCCTTTTTGTGCAAGCTGGCTTACTAGTTTGTTTTTATTCTGTCTTTCAGGGAATTTGGCAGGCCCAGGTTTTCACACCTCTTAGCCAAGTATTTGAACAGGTTCAGAACAGTATCGTGAAACTGTCATTTTAGGATGGCTTTGTGTATTTTCACAGGCTCAGTTCCCGTAATTTCTCTGATCAATCTATGATAAAGGAAAGTTAAATATAAGGTAATAAAAGGTGTGCTGATCTCCACTGGGCTCTTTTCTTGGAGATGGAGGGGTCTAAGAAGTAGCAATGTATGTTTCTTATTTAAGCAATGCTGTGGGACAGCTCCTGAATATTGCAGGAATACTGTGAGGCTATGTCCCTAGCAAGACATAAGTTATTCCCAATGTTTGGTTTGATCATCCTCTGTTGTCATTACTGAGATATAGGATAAAACATCTGAATTCTAAGGACCTCACGAAAAAATGTCAGCTGACAGTCTGTAGATATGGTAGTCGCTGAAAATAAATAAGACAGTTGAGATACTGGATTTAAAATCAGGATGCAAAATTTGTGGAGGTGTGAGCAAAAAATGAGGTCTTTTTTTTTTTTTTTTTTTTTTTTTTTAAGGGACACTAATTTGCAGATGGTTTGTTTTTCTCTAACCACTGGTTACAAGGGTAATTTAGGATTATTACCTCTCCCAAATCAAGTATATTTCTTGCTCTTTCACTGTTTGTCATGATGGACTGAATATAGAACACCACTAAAGTTTGCTTAATTTTGTGGGATGAATAAAACAGGAAATAACAGACCAATGATTCTGCAATGATGCAACAAATATGGCTTTGTGTACAGTATGCCAACTTTAAACAATCTATTATATTACTGTAATGTACAGGACAAGACCTAGGACATATTAAAGAATCGCTGTCTATCAGGTATAAGAAACCTTTGAGTTTCAGATTGAGTGGCAAATACCTTTATCGTAAAATCTGAAATTATATTGTGTATTCTGTGAAGTAGAAGAGAAAAAACATTTTAAGCCAAAAATTTCAAACCAATGAGACAATGAAGTATGTTATGCACTATGGCCTTTTTTTTTACTTGACTAATTCTGAGTCCCATTTTATTTCATTGATACATATGTATAAACTATTTCTATTGAAGTGTCACTTCTATTTCCAAAAATACTTTTCTAGTGTGCATTTCTTTATAAGGTTTAGTTTTATACAGAGCCAAATTTAGACATTTCCTATTAAAATTAACCTATACTAGAAGATTGTTGCAACTTTACGTGTAGAGAGCTGTAGTTGTTTAATATGTAGTATTACATATTAAATAGATATTAATACATATCATAGAAACATAGAATATCTTGAGTTGGAAAGGACCCATAAGGACCATCGAGTCCAACTCCCTAATCCTCGCTGGACTACCTAAAACTAAGCCATATGACTAAGAGCATCGTCCAGATGCAATTTGAACTCTTGACAGGCTTGGTGCCCTTCCTGGGCAAGTCCCTGAGGAGCCTGTTCCAGTGACCGACCACTCTCTCAGTGAAGAACCTTTTCCTAATGTCCAATCTGAACCGCCCCTGATGCAGCTTCATACCATTATGTATTATGTAGGGGCTGTAGTTCTGTTTAATAGGATTATTCATGAATTATTGCATCACTTAACACCTATTTGTAGAAACAGAAGAGTTGTTTAAAAATGTTGTAATTCAGGGCCTGAGTCCTTCTGCATAGGACGATTATAAGAAAAAAGTGTACAAAATAGTGTTTGTATGTGAAAACATCATAAATAATTATTCAGTATCTAGAAATTTGTATGGGTTTTGAATTAAATGCAGGACTGTCTCTGTAAATTCTCCCTATGCACCTTTTTGACAAGCACAAATACCAGATTTTTAGTCTGCCATTACAGTGAGATTCAGTATTTTCTGTCTTTCTCTCAGCCTCCTGGTGTGGACAAGTATTATGGCCTTACTTTTGTCTGTCGCTGTCCACTGGAACACAAAACCAGCACCTAAGGCAAAGGATTCTATTTTATGTGAAAATAAAAGAGAAAAAAACCCCTACATAGTGGCCGTAGCTTTTGCTGATAACAGAGATGTTCTTCCATGATCCCTCCTCGTAAAGAGAAGTAATGATGCCATCTACCGGCAGAGGAATCTGGTACTTTCTTGATAAAGCTTGTGTCTTCCCCTGGTGAGTTACAAATCTTTTTTTTTTCCCCATGTTTAATTCATTGATCTTGGTCATAAATACCACACTGAGACAATTATTTCTGTGTGAGGTACATGAATTATGAAGAGTTGAATCAGTAAACCATGTACACAGAAACTTTTTCTTCCAAGTACCCATTGGCCTTGTCTTAATAAAGGAGTTTAACAAAACATTGTATATGTTATGATCCTTATTATAATTTATCAGTGAAACAGTGTTAGTGCAATTTTTCCTATGAAAAATACAATTTTTCCTATGCCTTTGCTGTAAAGCCAGGAGGTCTTTTTCATTACCACCTAGATAGTAAACTGAATTTCCAGACTCTTCTAGCCTCAATCAGAGGTCTCAGCAATCTCAGCCAACAGGAAAAGACAACAGGTCCCTCAGACCCTGCTGGTCTTTCTTTTAACGCGTAGTTCGTGAATGAATGTCGTAACATACTCTCCAGGAAGGTGTGACTATGTCGCTGCTTTGCAAGGATGAGGACACCGAACAAGATACTGATTCAGTGGCAGTTGTCATGTTCTTCTTTGCTATTGAAATATGTACTCTTTAGATATGCCTGACCAGTGGCATTGCCTAGAAAGACACAGAAAAAACATTACTGTCTCTCTGACACTTCTAATAGTCTGATGCCATATCTGGCAGGTTAATCCTAGGGCTTCTCTTAGTTTAGCTTGGAAGAGCAGTTCACATCCCTCTTCTCACTTTGAGGGAAACTTCTTGAGACTGACTTCACTCTAGTTCACAGAGACGGTCAGATTTTAAATCTTTTCTCTCAAGCCACTGGCCCTTTGCAAAATGACTCTGTCTTTAACTCATTTCTTCATCATAAACTTGGATCCATTTTATAATCTCATTTTGTTTATTTCCCCAGATATGAACTTTTATCTCAGTACAACTCCTGGAATTGCAGAAAAAGTAACAAAAACCTGTGAATGCACCAGAGTACTGGGTCACCTGAGGACATCTGAAATTCTGTTCATAGTGCTGTACTCACAGATGACCAGCTGAAGTTGGGAAACATTGAAAGGAAAATTTATAAGAACTCTATTAAAAAGAGAAGGTTTCACTAGATTAAGATTTGTAAACAGCCTTTTCTCCTTATCTGAAATATATTTGGCTTTATTATAGTCCCATTTGTCTTCTTTACTTTCTGCCTTCTGAACACAAAGTAAATGATGCTGTTCTTCCTCTTTTCGGAAAACTGCTGATCCTGAGGAGACAGATGGAGGAAGTTTCCTGTTTTGACCTTGCTTAATTTTACAGATTTTATGTAGGTCACAGGATACTGGTGGTTGAAAGCCCAGGCCTACTCATGAAAAAGCTATGAATGCTTTTTCATGAGTAACCACAGAGGGGCTCTGAAGGGTGCATGATGTTACACCATTCTCTCTGAAAAAGAACAGTATTTCTGATCATCTTCACCAACTGCAGGATGAAGCAAGATGCATTTGATTGGAAATGGAACGTTATAAATTTCTCCTCTGTAAACAAATGCTACGTCTCATGCTAAGGCCATTAAGAAGTGCTTTATTTGTTGTTGGATATCAACTGCTGTGGATTAGAGGAAGCAGTCACTTTTTGTAAGATAGAAATAGTCTCATTTATATGATAAGGTTGTCTTACAAGATGGTGAATGAGAATAGCACAGGTGTCTAGAGAGAAAAGATTTTGACTTCCTAGGGTTTTGGCAATTAAAGGTCAACTTGTAGTAAACTCTGCTTAAGTTCAAGGAAAGAGGAGGAAGGAAACATGATAAGAATTTGCAAAGAACCCTCTTTAGTGTAGGCCTATGCTGATGCCAGTGTGGCCAGATCTCAAGAGATCTCAGATCTCGGCCTTTTTGTTACTTGCAGGCATTGTTTGAATTGAAAGCTTTCTTCCTTCATAGAATCATCGAATCATAGAATGGTTTGGGTTGGAAGGGACCTTAAAGATCATCTAGTTCCAAGCCCCCTGCCATGGGCAGAGACACCTTCTACTAGGCCAGGTTGCTGGAAGCCCCATCTAACCATCCTTCCCTGTCTCTAGAGAAAAGCAACTGGTTAGAGTTGCTGCAGATGACAGAGCATAACTGACATTCTTCTATTGAAGAGACCAGTGTTTGGATGAGTGTGTGCTGGAGAGAAAGTATTTGTCAAAACTCCTGTAGAAGAAAAGAGGATTAATGCAGAAACTGAAAGTTAATCCCCCCTGCCCCACACAGCTGAAAATAGAACAGACTTCCCATTGCTTCTCCATCCTCTCAGTTTTGTAACAGCAGTAAGGGAAAGCGGAAGAGGGGACTTCCTGGATGTAGTTGAGGGACAAAGCTGTCTCCTGCCATTTCATACCTAGGCCCGGAGGAAGGCGGATGGTCTTTGAGATTGGAGGAACATGCATTGGAGTTGAAGCAGGACGCTAAAGCATGTATAGTTAATGTGGAGGGGATGAAGGAGTAAGGTGAGGTGAACACAAAAAGAATGAATTAGAACTTAGGGGATGGGAGGGAAGGGACAAAGAGGAAGTTGGATGCCTTGAATCCTAGGGCAGACTTTTCTGTAACCTAGGTTACTTCCTGTAACCTAATTTTATATTAAGAGCTCTTGTATTAAAATCCAAATCACCTTATTTCTCTGTGTTTTGGAGAGTTGGTTGTTCTGCAGCCATGTTAAATTTGAGTACTGGGGAGTTGGGAAAAATAAAGATAGACCAAAATTGTGATTAAAAACCTTATCCATGAGCTTTCTGTGGTTTGGGTTTTCAGTAGGTTACACTGACAATACCATGTACCTGTGTGAACTGATACCGCAGCTGAAATCCTTGTATAGCCAATAATCTTATTTTTTGGTGATTACTTTATGGTCACTCTTATTTTCTGATGATTTTCTCACTGTCTCAGGTGGAGGCACGTCTGTTTTGGATTAGTGCTTTTCACTCAGACTTGTTCAGCTTATTTTCCCATTCAAGTAAAATTAAACTTTTAGAGACACTTACTATTAATTTACTGAAGGATATGTGACCTTGATGTGAAGTTTAATGGGATTACTTTTATGTGAGTGTAGACAGGATCTTTCCAACGGTTAGCTGTGATAATAATATCTATTACAGTAGCAATAACATCCATGAGGTTGAGAACTACAAGCTCAGTGAGCAGCTCCCCATATTAATCTTTTGAGAAGGACAGACTCTCGTGAGAAACAACCAAAATGTCTCAATATGAATGAATGACAGTTAAATCATATTACATATTTTCCTGTATTTTATCTTATATCTCATGCCAATGCTAGCAAAGCTAGGCTACATGCTTAAGCTTTTGGCTGGACTTTGTTCCTATTTTGTCTGTGTCTTTCAGAAGTGAGTCCATAACTGACATCAGCAGAACATGTTTAGTATGTGGACTCTTCACCCATATTTAGAGGACAATATACTCCAGTAAAGGCATCCTTAGTATCATCCACTTTGCTAAAACAGTGTGGGAACTGGTTACCACTTAAGTACAACACTTTAAACGTTTTTTTCTTGGCAGGCCAGCAAATAGGCTTATTCTCTTCATTGGAAATTCTGTACTTGTTGGAATATACTGGCTAAAGAGCTTACATGGTGAACTGCAACGCCCCGTTATACCCTGTTGAGGTTTGTTGTGATGTTATAAAATGGCATTAGAAAGCAGAGGATGAACACTAAAATAGTGCATATGCCTCTAAATGAGATCAGCCCAAAAAGTGCTGCCTGAAATGCTGTGTTGTGCCTGAGGTTTCCAGCAGAAAATTCCTGAAGTGCCTAAAGATACATTAACGTACATGCTTCATAATCAGTGACTTTGCTTTAAGGTAACTGTCTACGTGTTCCGTCTCCTTCCTTGGCACTATAGATACAGGAACTAAGTGACCTTGCATTTAAATTCCCTGAAGAGACTGGTATGTTTAGCATGCTCTGAACACACCTAAATCCATCTCACTGTGCTGAGTCAGACTTAGGCCAACACTGACTCCGAAAATGTTGCTGCAGTCTGAGAACGTTTAAACATAAATTTTGAGAGTGTCTTGACTGCTAAAATTGTGGGAATGTGGTGGTGGATACCCCTTCATTCCTGCTGAGGCAAAATAACTGTGAGAAAGTCAGCTAGTAAATCAGAGGGACGCCTGATACGAAAGAGGGAGCCCAGTCAGCTGGGAAGCGGAGAGAACCTGAACACAAAGCTTACATTATTTTTTTGATCTATCGCCTCCTGGTGATTGTAATGTAATGCACAGTAACTGCAAGTGCCTAAGTGACCGTGTGAACCCATCAACATTGTGATTTATGAAAAATAATCTGAAACAGCCTTCTTAGTTTCTATATCAACTTGAATGCATTTCTTAATCATATTAAATCTCTGTGTTCACCATTACACTTCTCAGACGGTTAAAAGCACCTGAGTGGGACTTTAGTAGAGGCATAGCTGTGGAACAGTAAGATTTACTTTGCTCTGGCCCTTTTTTGCGAGTATTTAATTACATTGCATGCAAACACTCAGAATTGTAATTCTACAGAAGAGTGATTTGAAATTGGCACTAACAACTTTTTTTGAAAAGTGGTGAAACGAAGTGGTAGAATCAGTGTATGGCTTGTCAAGAGAACTTTTTGTTGCCAAAATTGTTACTCCTCCAAATGACAAATGCTGTTTTTATATAAGATGTGAGAAGTTCCAAAATACACTATATTTTTTTTAGGCAGATTTCTACCACAGCTCCTTACATGGTCTTAGATTTCCAGTTTTCTTCTCTTGCTATATTCATCCTGAATCTTTTATGAAGTTTCTCAGTTGTCATTCTTGGCCACAATAGCTAAACTGCCTTAGATAGATATAACCAAAATACAGCACTCATTCCTACCTGAGCAAAATAGTTTGTTCTACAAAGATAAGATTTTTGCTGGATTATTTGGACTGTACAAAAGTTGCTTTTACTCAGTGGTGATAGTAGCCGTAAGATTAATGAATTCACACTTATAATGAAAATGTTACCTCTGTGTGAATGCCATTAACTTTGACATTGAATTAAAAGATCTTTGAGTTGACGAATATAATTGAATGAGAGGTTATTTAGTACTTAGCACAACAAGTTCATGTCTGGGTGGACAGACCTATGCTACTGCTACATAATGAGAGAGCCAGATCTTTAAAAGTTCTTTGTCTTGGTCTTAAGTCTGCCCCCAACAGATGCAGTTACAAAGCATTCGTTAAAAAACAATAGCAAATCTCCCGTAAACTTAAGAATATAAATTATTTTAGATTAATAGCAATAAAGCACATAGATTAAATGTTGGAAAATAAAATATACTTATGGACAATATATTGTACTATTGAGCCTAAATGTAGCAACATAAACTAAATAATATTGAGCTTTTTTCACATTTTAAAGTTCTGTTTGTAGCCCTGTTTTCAATCCAGATGCTTTAACAGTCACTTCATTTCAGTATGATGATTATAACAAAATACACTATGCAACAGAATATGTGGCATTTTAAACTACGGTCACAGTCAAAACTCATTGACTTGCTCTGTTGCATACAAACATGACATAATATCACTATGTTATCACATATGACAACTGTCTATTTTTATGTTAGGAAGAGGGTAATTTTCTTAGGAAATGGCTATAGAATCTTATATTCATACAGTCATAAGAAGGGAATTTGTTTACAAAACCGGAACTCCCTTTCCTTGCACCAGGAACTGGCCGTAAGTCAAGTCACAGACGTGAAGATGGGTGCAAACTCCAGATATATGCAATCTCATAGTCGTCATTTTTTTATCAACTGTGGCAAGCAGCTGTTGTTAATTCTTCAGCTCCTCCCGTAAGGTTTATTGTTTGTTCCCTTCGGAAACTAGGCAGAGATTAAATAAAGACTGTCCTTACTGAGTGTTTATCTTGGGCCAGGCAGCTACTTTAACGAGAGTGCTGTTCTTTCTCTATTGTAAAATGAGTTTTCATTTTCAGTATCTCAGTATTACTACAGTGTTTCAAGAATTTAAAACTACTTCTTTAGAACCATCAGCTTCTCTTCAGTGTTCTTCCCCAGCACCAGTCTGAGTTTTCTCTGTACCAAAGTGATCCAATTTCAGAGATGCTTTCCTCCACAAAGAGCAATCACTGACTATTAATGGCCTTATCTTTTGATTGAGGATCCAGTTAATGAAAAATAAGTGTGTTATGTCCAATAAATTGAAAGTGCATGTCTGTGTTGTGATGAATGAGGTATCATTCACCTGTTGAGCTGCACATCAGTGCAATAACACAATTCTGGAAGGCAGAAATTCTTTGTGGAGGATAGAGTTACAGTGTTTGGTAAGACAGTTGTACAAGCAGCAGGCTGTATTTGTGGGACTGGAAGAACACTCAGTGCACAGAGCTGGTAATTATTTTCTAATTTTCACTGTTCTGAAAATGAATCTGTACACTAAAACATGGTGTGAAGTAACTATTTTTAAATTGAAAAAATACATCACTACTTAAGGAATAGAAGAATAACTTTCTACACCTGAGGGCATAAAGCACTTAATATAACCACAGAGCTGATATAACATGGTTAGTACTAGTTTGTGCTTCTTCACCCTGTCTCATCATAGTTTTGCTGATACAGAGTGACAACTGGCAGTAATGAAAAATATATGAATTATTGCTGCATTTGATTATGATTTGAGTCAGATGAATGCCTGCCTACAGAAGCTAGAAAGAAAACAGCACATTCATATGCATGCTACTAAAGCTATCGTGATTTAACCTCAGTACCATTATCTAAGTCGGTTTTCAATTTCTGGCCAAGATATAAAAAGAGTCTAAATCCCATTAACAATTATTAAGAAGATTAATGGTCTACAGTGTACAAGACTGTGCAAACCATGATACCTGTTTCAGGCTTCATGCTTTTGTTTCTTATGTGCAACCTTTCTAGATATTTATTTTTTATCCTTTTTTCCAATCATGCTTACTTTTATGTGTGATCACTAGAAAAGTTGCCATACTTGTGAAGGTTTCTTTCAAACTGGGTGTGCAGTGAATTTACAGTGACTTTAAGATGGCATATAAAAGGAAAAGGCTAAGCTGTAATGACATGCTCTTATTTATTACCCCTTAAACTCTACTTCCCACTCAATTGTTGCTTTAAAAAATGGAGGTCAGTACAATGCGCTAGAAGGCATGTGGTACTAATGGTACCAAAAGTGAAGGGACGAGTCAATCTATATGTCATATATGCATATAAATGCATATATAATGATTGCAGGGCTTTTTTCTAATAACTAATATGCTGTTGTAGTCCAGTCATCAATGTATTTCCTTCTCTTTTTGATGAAGAATACTAGATTGTCCCAGACAATCTATTGCAATGCAGTTATTAGTTAGTTTTGCTACTGTCAAAATGTGTATGTTTGTTACACATTGAGGATGGCCATACATTTAAGATGGCATAACTATTCAGTGTACCAGCATGATTAACTCATGAATAAGGAAAAATTAGAACTGTAGATAGCTACCAAGGGAGATTTAACACTTGCTCACACTTACTCAAAGCCTATAGATGTCAAGAAGTGGAATATAAACTATTTCTGGAATTCAAAAATAAGAGAAGGAAACTATACAGTGGAAGCTCCTGGAAAGGCTATCATTTGAGTAATTTACAGAAAGCAAACATGTCTGCAAAGAGCAGAGGCAATAAGAAGAAGTGTGTGTCTCTGCATTCAAATAAATTAGGCAGTATCTTTCAATCAATCACATTTGTCTGTATTCTTTGACAGGAAAAAACAATATGTGCATGATTGATCAAATATAATTTTGTATTCACTCCTTCTTAATGTGGCTTTTATTTGTCAGTCTTTTTTTGCAATAGCTTGAAATAACTTTTATGACATAAGAAGGAAGTAGCACTAGCATCTAGAAGGAAGTAGCACTAGCATCTATAAAACTATTGTGCACATAAGCAGCTTAGTTTGTAAAAAGGATACATTTAAATAAAGTAGGTAAATAGAGGTGAAAAGGCAAGTCTTGTCTAAGAAATGAAAGCTGTAAAAGAAGTCTACCAAGGACCCACATATTACATAACATCTCACTACAAAACTGATAGGAAGAGACAGTAATAAACAACCCAAGCCCTCAGAGTGAGAGGATTAGTTAGTGGTTCTAACTGAGGGGCAAATGTCCAATCTTGGCAGAAAGTGCTGAAAATTGGCATATTTTTCCCTTCCTACATAATACATTTTTCGGATAGTCCCAAAGAGGAATTCAGAATGTTTTCTGCACTGAACGGTGTCTAAAACTGAGCAGAAATCACTATACTAACAGAAATCATATTACTAACTGTAGACACAGAATCCTATCCTACTTTAGGGAAGATGCTGGTTACATGTTAGGACTATGTTAATGCAGTTTTGATTATACATGCAACATAGGAAGAGGCAGAAGTGGAGGAAGTAGTCAGAAGAAGGGGAGAAAGCAGATAAGACTGAGAGAACAGAGTATGTGTCTGCTTAGTAGTGTACACGCACAGCAGTTATATGTTCAAAAGAACTGGCACTATTTTTTCTCACGCTTTTTTTTCAAAGATGGTGAAATGGACTCTTGAAAACATACACTTGGAAAAAAACCCACCACCCCCACAAAAAAATAAAACCCTTTTAAATGAATTTGAAAAAAATGAATTACTGACTGTGCTGGTTTTGGCTGCGATGGAGTTAATTTTCTTCACAGGAGCTAGTATGGGGCTATGTTTTGGATTTGTGCTGGAAACAGTGTTGATAATACAGGGATGTTTTCGTTACTGCTGAGCAGGGCTTACACAGAGTCAAGGCCTTCCCTGCTTCTCACACCACCCCACCAGCGAGTAGGCTGGGGGTGCGCAAGAAGTTGGGAGGGGGCACAGCCAGGACAGCTGACCCCAACTGACCAAAGGGATATTCCATCCCATATGACGTCATGCTCAGCATATAAAGCTGGGGGGAAGGAAGGGGGGGATGTTCAGAGCGTTTGTCTTCCCAAGTAACCGTTACACGTGATGGAGTCCTGCTTTCCTGGAGATGGCTGAACACCTGCCTGCTGATGGGAAGTAGTAAATGAATTCCTTGTTTTGCTTTGTTTGTGCGCACGGCTTTTGCTTTACTT
This sequence comes from Phoenicopterus ruber ruber, assembly GCA_009819775.1. Taxonomy (NCBI): domain Eukaryota; kingdom Metazoa; phylum Chordata; class Aves; order Phoenicopteriformes; family Phoenicopteridae; genus Phoenicopterus; species Phoenicopterus ruber. The sequence goes on from CM020219.1 coordinate 53,199,030, forward strand.
ATTAAAGTGTCTTTATCTCAAGCCACGGGTTTTCTCACTTTTACCCTTCCAATTCTCTCCCCATCCCACCAGGGGGGAGTAAGCAAGCAGCTGCATGGTACTTAGTTGCTGGCTGGGGTTAAACCATGACAGGAACTAAAAAAAAAAAAAAAAAAATTGTGTCAACATTTTCTATTTGGGCAAAAAAGGAGCACACCAAGTTTGGATTTAGATCAGCATAAAGTCTAAACTCTCTCTAGACTTTGATATGAGGTCATCATGAATAGTCAAGAAATAGCAAGAAGGAATACCTTTTGCTTTTGCTTTACCTATTAAACTGCTTTTATCTCGACCCACAAATTTTCTCACTTTTACCCTTCCGATTCTCTCCCCCATCCCACTGAGGAGGGGGGAGTGAGTGAGTGACTGCAGCTGGGGTTAAACCATGACAGACTGTACTGCAAACACTACAATGCTGTATCCTGGCTTGCTGAAGAAAAGACTTGACAAAAGGAATACCGCACAAAAATCCCATAGTTAAATGAGATAGGACCTTCCCAAATATTATTTTACCCTGTTAGAGTGTCTGTATTCATCACCACCTTTATTGAGAGGCTGTGTGGGTTGCATAAATAGAAGTGGCCAAGATAGGGTACTTAGAATGTGTTGAATTACCTCTATTCTTCCAATGTATTATTCTTTATGTGCAAGTGACTGTACATCATTCTGAAGTTGTCATTCAGAAGAATACTGACTAGAGACTAGTAGCATGTGCTTAATAGATGTTCTTAAGGCCTCTGAATGCAGCATGTTGTGGAATGGTTTAGGTCCAATGAACTTTACTGTTTTACTTCAGTTGAGATTTTGCCCCCACGCCTCCACAGGTGAGGAAGTTAAGCTCCACTCTTGCAGTAAAGAAAATGATAAAAACATTTGCCAGCGTTTTTGTTTTCAGCACCATGGGCAGGGCACAAGGTAGGGAATGCATAACCGCCAACAAGAATGTAAAAATCATTTGTAAAAAAATTAATTTTGGTTTTCAGTGGGATAGAGTTAATTTTCTTCACAGTAGCTACTATGGGGCTATGTGGATTTGTGTTGGAAACAGTGTTGTTTTTGTTAACAACAGGGATGTTAAAAACAGGGATGTTTTTGTTGTTGCTGAGCAGGGCTTACACAGAGTCAAGGCCTTTTCTGCTTCTCACACCACCCCACCAGCGAGTAGGCTGGGGGTGCACATGAAGTTGGGAGGGGACACAGCCGGGACAGCTGACCCCAACTGACCAAAGGGATATTCCATGCCATATGACATCATGCTCAGCATATAAAGCTCGGGAGAGAAAAAAGGAAGGAGGGGGACGTTTGGAGTGACGACATTTGTCTTCCCAAGTCACCATTATGCGTGATGGAGCCCTGCTTTCCTGGAGATGGCTGAACACCCACCTGCCGATGGGAAGCAGTGAATGAATTCCTTGTTTTGCTTTGCTTGTGCGCACGGCTTTTGCTTTACCTATTAAACTGTCTTTATCTCAACCCATGAGTTTTCTCATTTTTACCCTTCCAATTTTTTCCCCATCCCACCAGGGTGGGGGGGAGTGAGCAAGCAGCTGTGTGGTGCTTAGTTGCTGGCCAGGGTTAAACCACGAGAGAAATACAACTTGAGGGCTGTGAGGTTCATGATATTTTACAGTACTGACCAGGCATTCTTTTTTTTTTTTTTTAAATAGCTCTTGTTTTTTACTGTTCTTTTGCAACTTTTGACTCATGTTCCTTTAGTGATTTTTGTATTGAAGCAGTTGCAGACATGAAGTAGCTTTTGTGAGATGCATTTGATTACTACATGGGGTAATAAGAAGATGAATAGTGGCAATGAAAGATATGAAGGAACTAAAATCCAGTGCATTTTTCTATCCAAATGACAGTATTTAGGCAATTGTTATCCTGACATACTGTCTTGGTTAGCATGCAAATATCTGTTTATGGATTGTGTAGAAAGTTAGAAACTGAAACCTTCTATTATTTTCATTTTCACTATGTATCCTTGTCTCTGTTTTGTTCTCTTCTCTTCCAGCTCATCAAATAAGAAACCTTTTTCCTAAGACTCATGTAGACTGTGCATATACTCTTACCTAACTTACGCTCTGTGACTCAGTAGTATACACTAATTTTCTGTTCAAATCAGATGCCTTTTATATTTTTCAAATTTACTTTGTGAAATGGGAGTTACCAGATTGTGTGGTAGTTGCTCAGGAAACACACAAAGAGGATACACCTTCTTAGTCAATTAGAGAGCTTATTATGAAGGTAAATGCCATAAGTTAAGCGTCAATCATTTCCAAGTTCATTCAGATGTGCTTTGTTTACTGGCTTATTTTAACATTATTTATATAACAGGAGTCAAGATAACATACAAGATTATACAAATACTCTTTAGCTTCATAAAACCAAATTCTGTTATTTCAAAATTACTGCCTGCACTCTTCATGCAAATCTCATCTATGCATCCCAGTTTAGGATGAGGTGAATTGTTCTTTCCAAGTTCACTGAATTCCCGTCAGTTAAAAATAATTTTTCCTGTTGCAGCTTATTTTGGCTATGTTCCACATACCAGCTTGCATGAGAGACCTGGCAAGTACAGGGTCACAACATGAAAATGGCAGTTTCATCAAAAGAGGAAGTTTTTCCTACAACAGCTACAAAGCAGCTCCTATCAGAGCTCAGAAAATCCATATTTTGTAATCTGTATGTTTAATCAGTTCATATTCTGTGTTTTTGATATAGTTTTGTGCATAATCAATACTGTCCCTTGTATAGTTAGTAGTGAATTAAAATCTCATACATCCTCAGTCAACTCAGGGGGACTTTTTGCTTTGATTTGCATGTCCCAATCTGAAAAGATTCCTGTAATGACAAAATGAGAACAAAGAGTTTAGGACAAGAAATGAAAGAGTTGAAAAATGGGTTTTTCTTTGACATATCTGTATTCCCATAAATTTCTTGCAAAGAAAGGGAAAATTTTACCTCCAAATGCATTTAACATTAACAGAAAACAGTAATTTTTCAGGTGATGGCTAGAAGTATGGTTTACATTTTGTTTTATTATAATAGTCTTCCTCAAGAGCTCATGTGCCTGTCTCCATCTTTCCATTTCCATAATATCCTGTTATGTGGAGCACTTTGTAATAAATCTGCATTAAAGTCTGACTGTTTTTTGCCATTTTTCTTGTTTTAAACACCTTTTTTGACTGATGGATGATTTACAGAAGAACGCTCCCCTATTGTCAGACAGTGCTAGCACTTGGATTCAGTATCTGTGGAGTAAATGTCTAATTGCATTGTTATAGACAAGCATGCTCAGTCTGGTCTAAAATACTAGAAACATGCGGCTCTCTGAGATGATAAAGAGATGTTTCTGTGATAATTTATGTACAGGTGTATTGGGTTTACGTGGCAAGATTTTGGTCGCAGGGGAGCTGCAGGAGGGGCCTCTGTAGGAAGAGACTGGGACTGCCCCGTGCCGGACACAGACGCTGCCAGCTGGCTCCAGCGGACCCACCACAGCACACAGCTGAGCCCATCAGCCACGCTGGCGGTGCCTCTGTGGAAATACATTTAAGAAAGTGTAAAATGCTGTGTAGCAGTGAGAGAGAGGAGGGAGGAAGAAATGTCCTATTGAGGAGGAGGAATGAGAGAGCTGCTGGGTGTGGGTCTCGCAACCAGCCAAGGTTAACTCACCACAGCAGGAAAAATAAAGAAGCTTTTTATCTACTTACAGGTTTGCCTGGCTAGAGCAACACTTAAAGCAGTATTGATGAAGTACTGTTCTGGACTGGAAACTTTACTCCGGTCTCTGTCTTGGGAAAGTACCGGGCAGATATTATCACTTATCTCCTGGGCCTGCTTTCGATTTAGCCTTTTTATTAAGCTATTTGCTTACAGCAAACATCTCTCACAGAGTTGTTATGAAACACTTTTTCTCTATAATGTTTCTAACATACGGAAGCATTGCCAGAAAAATAACTGTTCTTCAGACTGGGCAGAGAAAGATGATTTTACTCTGTTATCCACATTCTGCCTGCTCATTATCCACTTTCTGCCTGCTCATACACATCAGCAACATTCTGCTGTGGTATGTTCAACTAAGTCGTACTATCCAGGTCAAGATAAGAATTTAACTTTTAAAAAAAATCTTTCTCTTTGCATGAACTGAGAAACATCTTTGTAAGTGACCTTAAACAATTTGAGCTTATATCCATACCAAAGTTTCTATTCCCAGGACGTGAGCTATATTTTGTATCAAATGTTTGGATTAACTGAGATCATATCCCTCCTCCCTCTTCTCATCAGCAAGTCCCTCTAATTTCTGAATTGCAGAGTCATGCTCACTCCTGCTTTCCTTGTCTTCAGCACGACGAAACTCTTAAGCATTCTGTGCAAAGCTAAAGAGTTTCAAAAGGAGGAGGAAGCCTTAAGGCCAAGGGATTCAGGTATTAGAATAGAACTGTTCAGTTGGAAGAGACCTACAACAATCATCTAGTCCAACTATATTCTCACAGGAGATGTGAATGTGAGTCCCCAAGACAGATTTAGGTATGTCACCCTCACTGAATAAGTACTCAGTGAGCTGTAGAACAAAAAGAAGAGTCCACCTCTGGTATCATTTTGAGAAAAGGCTGTTTTTTGAAAGGCACGAAGCACCCATGTTCATGAAGAGAGTCGTGTCTATGAAGGCATTAGTCATGGTTCACAGAAAAGAGTTAAATTCAGACATACTCCTTTTTTTGAGATTTTCCTCTCGCCTGGTCCAGGCAGCTCCTTGTTCAGAATGCTGGATGTGTACATCTCATTTTGAGCCCTTGCTGTATATTGCCTAAGTACTTTTGTGGTTCTATATCTCTGGCTGTGTGTTTAATTCTGCAGTTGTAACTATTGGGACAGGATTTTTGTGGAAACACATACATCAAAACTGTGAGGTATCCTGATACTCTGGGAAACAGTTCTTCTGGACATTAATTACCTGTAATTTGAAGTTATAATCAGAAATTTTTTTCCAAATTGTTTTTATCCAGCCCTTCCAAAATTTGAACGTAGGTAGTCCTAGCAGATTCAATACATCACTGGACAGCATGGACTGTCAGTCTCACTGCTCGCGTTTTATAGTGCAGATGATCTGTTTCTGAGAACTGACATTTAAAAAAGCAGTAACTGAAAAGGAGAAGCATTAAGGAATGCTCAAAAGTATTTTTTGGTTTTCATCCTGGTTTTGTTCTTTATTTTTTTCCCTTTCAAAAGGCACCTTAACAAGTGGTGCAGTTCAGATTCTGAAAATGCATGGAAAATAAACACAAACAGTGCAAAATATCATGGAAGTGTGTGAAGGAAAATATTTCCCAGGTTGTCTAATTCATCCTTCCCTCTCCTTTGCTGTGTGGGAGCTAGCAGCTCTCAAAGTGTTCTTCAATATACACTGTTACATTCACAATGTTGCTGTGATACAGTGCTCTGTATTGACAATGTTGTCTTTTTGATGATTCAAAAGTTAATTATAAAGTAACGTTGTTAGAAAATGTGCATGGCAGCTGGAAGGCTTGGATATGAGTCAGATGTATTCTTGCATTTGACGTAGTTTTTCCCTCTCACACACAAACAGAAGGCACTATTAATTACGTAACTGCTTATTTACATAAAAGAAAAAAGTTTGCCATGACTATGGCGAGTGTAGTAAATTGTACCAGCAGAATCATAATATTTGGTGGCAGGAGAAGGAAGACTAAAGATTCTTAGTTAAATGTTCATCCAAGTGAACTCAAGTTTCCATAGTGTCCTGTGGAACCATCACCATAGTCATACCATGGCTTAGAATATTGTTTAGCTCAGCTATTTGATATTAAATCTTAAATTTATGAAATTCTGTCAGGTCAGTAGAAGTGTTGACTGCATGCTGTTAAGCAAGCAATTCCATCAAGAGTTGAGCAAACTGGGAAAAGTTTAGTCTATCAATCAGCCAAGTGACTAGACTGGATATTTCATAAAGTAGGAGAATATACTGTATTAAGCAGGCATTCAGTGTAGTATTTGGAGAGTCATTCAAAAATTCTGGTTTTGAAAGCTAAAAAATAACTTATAGCAAATTTTGACTTGGAAGCCATATCCATATACTGCTGCAAAAAGGAAGGGAAGAGCAAAGGGTTTGCTCTCTAGTTTTGTTTGTGGAAGTAAGGTGAGTCTGATTTCCCATATGGCACCTGAAAATATTAAGTAAATGCAAATTTACTTCAGTTCCACCTTCAGTGTCAATAGGAATTTTGAGACAAGGAGATGGTTGAAAATATTAGTAGAGGAAAATTGCAATTAAAGCGAGTATGCTCACTTTTTTTCGTGTTCAAACTTTCTCTAACATCTCCTTGATATGTGAACTCCATTGAGGGAACACAGGTTTAGGTGTGCAAGCTTTGCCTAGAATATTTCCCAGCTTCTTAGTGAGCTGTATTTTCAGAAACCAAACCAAACCAAACCAAACCAAAGCCTTCTTCAGAGGACAGAGGAAAAAAATGCACATTTTGCCAGTATTTTTCTTCCTAGTGTTTCCTAGAGAGAAAATAAAAGATTTGGAAAATCCCACTCCACTGGAGTAAAATTGCCAGAGAGAAAGGAATGTGGAGTGTAACTTCCTTGATGCCTTTTCTATGTCATCTCTTCTTGGCTCTGTCCATTTCCCTATATTAAATCCCACAGATGCTTGAGCAAAGGAGAACTGTTATAACCTTTTTTTAAAGTGTCAAATATTTTTCCATGTGTATTGGTATAGCAGCTGTTGTGCTGAGGCTTTTCGCAGACATGCCTTTTCTAGAAGGTGTTAGTAGGAAAGTTTACTAATTGAAGTTATTACTTAGTACATCCATTTCTAATCTCCAGTAATTGTGTGTCACATGTTTATCCCCATTTTTACTTAACTGGAAGAGAAAGAAATATTTTGCAACCTTAGTCTCAAAGTATGAGCTACCGACAAAAAGAAGGAAGTATTATGAGTGGAAAATGGATGCTAATCTTAAAATCTCTATGCCAAACCATCTAAGAAAGGACATGTGAGAATGTTATACTCCAGCTAGCATCAGCGGATACCTTACACTATTGTATTTGTTTGAATAAAAAAGAATGCCAGTAACCCAAAGACTTGCTCAAGGTCACAGCAATGAATTAGTGGTAGAGCTGAGATTAGTCCAATCAGAAATCGAATACCTTAGGGTAACATGATAGGATAATTAATTACACGACATGAGCCCATTTCCAGAAGGGACCTAGGATCAATCAAAAGTATGTGGGTTTTTGTAATGTTTCCTTAAATAAAAGCTTGACTGTTGAATACATTTAAACGGACATTCTGTGTGTTAAAGTTCTTTTTGTAAAAATAGTAACTAGTGACTCCCCATTAGAAAGTCTGAGAGAGCAATAAATTGGCTATAGCCACGTTTTTTTGCCACTCGTTTCTAATTCTTTCATAACATAAACCCCATAAATTAATAATTTCAGTAATTTTATACCAGTTGTACATTCATATAAAAACGGTCTCCTTTTGTGTTGATAATTTTAGGTTAATCTGTTGACAGCATACATATCAAAAGGAAATGCATCCCCATTACTTCTATGTCATTGTTTTAACACTCTCTTTCATGCACTGTTCAGTCTTTTGCTGCTTGTCTCTGTACTGCCTTAATTTTTTGTCAAGGTGTGCTATAGAGTGCTTACTGGTGTCTTGGTCAAGGAAGTATCATGATGGCTTGTCAGACATCTCTTAATTCATAATCTGCCTATATTTTGCCAGAGCTATTTTAGAATGGCTGCCAGGGAGTTCAGACAACCCATCTCTGTGCTTGACCTAAAGGGAGTGATGTGTGTATCGTGCAGTTAGATGGTCATGTGGAAGGCTTTGTGTGCTCTGGTGAAGTGCTGGCAGGTGGAAGAGTAGCAGAACAAAATCCCATGGCTACTTCTGCAGAGCAACGTCACTGATGATAGAACATAGCGCTTCTTGGTTTGACAGCCTGTGATCAGCAGCAAGTCAGGAGTACAAAAGCAGATATGGAAAAAATTTCAGTCACTACGTATAATTGTACTTTCTGAGGTATTTGTACAGTGGTCATCCTGGGATTGCTGTGACAAGACTGCAATGAGATTTCCCTTTGGTATGTTAACAGATAGAAACAGTCTCCAAATTCTTGAAAAATTACTTATTCTTCCTAAAACTTATTGTTAATTTTATCTTAAAGTAATATAAATTTTCCATATAGGTCATTTTCTTCTGCAGTGTGAGTCAGAATGAAGATAATCTTCTGTGTAGGTTCTCTTTTTAACAGAAAGTATACTGCAAAATAAATTTACACTGTAATTAATATGAACATTAAAAGTTAGCTATGCTGATGGAATGATTAGAAATAGTCTCATAAAAGTTTAAGGGCAGGGAAATACTCAATGCATTGACACAGCTGTGACTCAAAACACATTTTTTAATCTCTCCTTCTGCATCTGCTGCTACAACAAACACACTTGCCATGCAATCAACCTTTTTTTTTTTTTAAAACTTTGAATTTTAGTGTTTGCTGTTGTAGCACTGGTGTTGGGGGTCCTAGGTCAGGCATATAGTGAAGATTATGAGAACTTGTATTTCTGCTTATGGACTTCAGGAACTTTTAAAAAACTATCAATCATCTCTGTTAAAACTCAGCAGTGAGACCTAAATGTAAGAACACTCCTTCTCATTGCTTGTTCTGGTGATGCCACTTGCATAGTGATAGCTTTTACCCAGTTAGGATTCTATATGTTCTCAGTTGTAGTGTCCTTACTGGGAGAGGACTGAAGTGCATGCAGAATTATAAGAAGAAGTATCATTGGTATTAAAGGCAAATGAATACCTGGTATTGGAAAGAGGAAGATGACTTGTGATTAAGATGACCAGAAGCAAGGAATGGCATGAAGTTCCACAGACAGGTCAACTGAGATGTAGAGAATTGGTGTAAGCTCAAAGCAAAGATGCTAATGCTAAAGCAGAATTATCTTTGTTCCAAAATGGAGTGATTACTTCAGGTTGTCAAACAATTTATAGTAAATAAATTAGTAAATAAAACAGGCTATGATTGTCTACCTCAAATACTGATTACTTCTGAAAGGCATATAAAGCAGCTGGTAGACAGGATCATTACCTTTCTGGCAATAAGGAAACAGAGATGGTATAGTTTAGGACACTTTCTAATGCTAGCAAAAGTACAAATGCTTATGAATTGTGAAGATAAGGACCTGTACTCACTTCTCAGATCAGGACAACTGTGTAAGCTTAAGTGCAAATTCTGTAAGAGTGGTCTCAATGCTCAAAGGCACGTTGCTTTCCCTTATTCTCCAGTTTGGGATGTCTCAGTGAGCCACAGCTTCCTATATGTCAGAAGAAAGGACAATGAGAAGTTGTTGGCCACTCTGAGAAGAAAAGACTGGAGAAAGAAAATAGTCCTGTTTTAACTTTATAACCCAAGAAGGAATCATGCTCCCTGTACAGGCAAGGCCAGAACTGGAGCAGAGAAAATCAGCCACTAACATTTAGTGGTGCTGGGCTAAGTGTAGCTCTTCAAGGGGTTAGACCTATCCATATCACCCAAAGAAAGATGCATCTCTCTCCATGCATAGGAGCAAAGCACCAGCATATTGAACTGAGGGATGGTGCATCTTTAGGCAAAGGATGATTACCTTTCACAATCCCAGCAAATGAATGAGGCTGGTTCCAGATCTAGAAGTTTCATGGCAAAGAAACCTGAACGGAAAATACGCAAGTTTCCAACTCATAGCTGTGAGCATACACATCCAATTTAATCTAAATAGGGGTCAGGTCTGCTGTGTACGTGGAGTTGGTGTTACAGTTTGCAAAGTCTGTATATGAATTAAGTCATGGAGACTCTTTTTTGGGGGGCAATAGTAGTTCCGGACAGGAGACTATCTGGAAAAACACAGAGAGGAGAAGAAAAACTCAAAATAAAGTCCTTTGGGAATCTCCCAAGTATTTTCAGAAAATATTTCTAAGAGTTTTGGTGGCATAAAAGAAAGAAAATGCCAAGACAGGAGATATCTCTGAGGTGTCATAAGAAGTTAGACCTGCTAAAGTAACCACCAGGGAAAGATCTCTGTAGACAGTGTTTCTTCTTTTTTCTCTAAATGGTTTGTTCTAACTGGTTATTACTGTTTTTATTTTATTTTCCAAGAAGTAAAATCAATTGCATATTCTTCTAGTGATAGACTCTCAATGGAGAAAAAGGCGACTACTTAATTTCAGTCATGAGTGCTGAGTGAATGATACCCTATGTAAGGGTGAGAGAAGTGCAAATCTGTATTCTCAAATAGGAAAAGCAGAAAGTCAAAAACCTTTTGAGATGTACTGAGGGAAAATAGGAAGATGTTCAGGTTGAGGGTAGGGTGTACTCGGGATAAAAATAGCAAATAAAAGAAAACAACAGCTAAAGACCATTCCTTTATGACAAAAGGGTGTTTCTAGTTGACTAGAGCAGTCAAAAGGGCTAAGTGAAGAGTTTCCTTGGCATTTTAAAAAAATATAAAAGTTCTACTTGTAATTTGAGCAATGAAAGTCAGGAACATTCTGAACAATTAAGAGGATTAGAGGTTTCTAGACACTGCACTGAGAAACTTCTGATGAGAAAATATAGAGCTTGGCCTGGGAGCTTTAAGAAGTAAACCCTGTTAGTGCCATGAAGCAGCCATGTTAAAAGATCTGTTGAAATAAGTGTATTTTACCTCAAGGAGCCTGTGTTTTTTCTGCTGAAGAGAATTGTAGAAACACCTCCTTGAAGGAATTTTTCAGAGTAAAATACAGAGCATGCGGAAATCTTGTATTTCTGAAGCGGCATTCTGAACTGGTTCTGTTTCTGTTTTCTGCTTTCTTCTTCTCCCAAGGACCCTCTTCATTGTGGTCTGCACAAAGCAAAGCTGACCCTATAGCTTTTGTGGGATCTGATGTGGGACAGTAGACTGTAAGTTTATCATCCATGTAGAAGGTAAGCAAGAACAAGCTGTTCAGGGAGATGCTGTCTGAAAACAATCGTTATTCAGTCTGGACAGTAATGTTTCCCCTTTTTCCTTCCCCCACCCCCAAGCTTGTTATGTTGTGAGAGTCTCTTTTTGATGGACTTTCTGTTGCGTCATGACAATGTTTGATAGAACATATCTTTTGCTGTGAATTCCTTGAACTTACCTTGTCACCCCATCTCAATTATGTTTTGGGCACAATATGCAGTATGGGCTATACTTTGTTTTAGATGCTCCCCAGAGCTTTACAAATGAAAGGGATCCAACAATTGGCTGCAAAATAATTTTACAATGCATGGTGTATCATTTTTATTTGTCAGGGTTACTGTTGTCTGCAAGGAGCTTCACAAGCATCATTTAATTCTTACAGAAATCCTTCTATGTGATGGTGAAAAATGAAAAATCCTTTGGCTTTGAAGCCATTGTTTGGGAGTATCTCATCCTAAACTTCCTTCAAGGGATTTCTTTGTTCAGCCACTCCAAAATTCACTATTTGTTATAGGAGTTACTGAAGGTTAAACTTGGTGTGAGCATTTGAAGGATTTAAAAGCATAGCATCCTGAGGATGAAACAGAGCAATAAAAATTTGCATGATTACTGAATCAATATTATACCATTTCCTGTATAATGAATTCCTTCATTTATGGAGAAAAATACCTGCCTGTTTGCTTCTTATCTTCTGTAAATAGCACGCCTATTTTTTTACCCCTCCTCTTTCCTCCTCCCTTTGTATCTTCTGCCCTGTGATAGAATCAATTGCATCAGTGGATATTATATAAAGAAAAGTTTTCAGTGGAGTTCCCAGTTCACCCACCTTAGCCACCATGGGGCTAAGAATTGCCAGCTGGTTTATGCTCTGGCTGGCTCTTTCCTATGCAAATGAAATAAGAAAAGGTAAGCTCTAGAAATGAAATGGTAGCAGATTGCCTTCTGGAAAAGGGGGAGAGAATTAAAATACCACTGCAGAGGTAGAAGGAGGCAGTGTATTTAAATAATGCACTGGAGGTTTAAGGTACCTTAAATTTCTTAAACTGTCAAATACTGAGGCTACATGACTCAACAAACATAGGTAGATACTGCTTTCTTTGGAGAGACTGGCACCTATATCTACTGCATTAATCTCTAGTTTGATCTACTTGGAAAATATTTTCAGTGTTAGTTTTCTTTCCATATGTTGAGACTTTCCTAGGTATGGTAACTGCTTGGCAGAAAGCAACTGTAGGAGTTTGGGAGGTTCATTGTTACAGCAATGAAGACAGTGGATGATTGTGCCTTCCGTTACTTTGGAATGACATAAATACTTTCTTCAAAAGTGAATGTAGTAATATTGGACAAAGCTCATTTTGTCATTCAGGACATTAATAATCCTTCTGTAAAAGTTCTGATTTACTCTATTTGTTATCAACTTTGTTTGAAGTGTTGAAATGCAGCTCTCATACCAAAAACTATTTTTGGAGTTTGAACTATTTTTGAATTTTGTGCAGTGATCAGGTTTGGGGTATTGGTCTTTGTCTACTCTGTCTTGAATTCAGCAATGGGAGGAAAGTGTTATCTTGCATTTGGTATCCCAGCTGTGAGCTCTGAGAGAATCTCTGTGTATCCTTCCTTCTGGGGAAAGAAGCATACCGGCTTGGCTGGATGTATCTGGCATGACTGATACCATCAAAGTACAATAACTTAGAGGTCCCCTTGGTAGTTTTGCTTTCTCAAATTAAACACTGCAAGAAAACCTTTTGAAGATGAGTGGCATGTGTGCTTTTGGTACCCTGGCAAGCTTCCCAATTATGCTCAGCTTTTATGTTCACCCCTCTGTACAGCATCTTGACATTTATCAGATACTGTGTTAATTTGTATTATTTGTTGGTATAAATGGCTGGGAAGGGAAAAAATATCATCATCTTAATCTTTTGCTATTGCAAAAAAAAAAGATTTTTTTTTTTCTCCCACCATGGTTATTTTCTGACCTATCCTCTGAAAAATTTGTATTCTGTAGTAATAGAAATCACTGCTTCTGTTAGGAAAAGAAGGGATTGTTTAAAAACTCCTGTTGTGCACAAGTCCTTTCATAACATTTAACCTATTTGCCTTCCAGAGTAGGAGTGGTACTTCCTTGATTTCCTCACTCTGTTTCCTTTCTAGTGCATGTTGCATCAGGGAAGAAAATAGCTCTTAGAAATATTTAATATTGCTCAAAATACTACTATGATTCGGAATAAATTCATATGTTTGGCAAAGCAGCTTCATTGGACTGATGCACCAGCTTGTGAGTGGTCGAGTGTTAAGTTTCCCCACCTCTTGCAGACAAGTTCCTTCACCTCAGTGAGGATTATAAGTTGTACATAGGTCTCAGCAGTGTTTGTTAATGTCTTATTTTCCATTAGAGATTCACATGTCTTCTGCTTAATAGGCAGATACTTGATCAGGCTTGAGATCTGCGGAATCGCTGTGCAAATAATAGCAAGTAGTTTCTACTGTATAATGCAATGCTGACCTTTTCTTGATGCTAGCTCATTCATTTCACTTTTTTCATGCCTATTTCTTTTTCATCACTTAACAGGAAGGACGAGAAACCATGGCCACTACGTCTGCAGCACCTGGGGAAACAACCATTTCAAAACTTTTGATGGAGACATCTATCAATTCCCTGGCATTTGCGAGTATAATTTTGCTTCTGACTGCCGTGAGTCTTACAAGGAGTTCTCTGTCCACATTCAGCGTGCTCTGAACAGCAATAACCACCCTGAGATCCAGTATATTCTGATAACAATCAAGGACTTTACGGTGTATCTCAGACCAAAACTGGCTGTGGTGGATGGGCGGATGTAAGTTCCTTTAGTATAAGAGTATTTCAGAGAAATGTGCTGGGAAGATAAAAGCAGGATTGATTCTTTACACAGCTGTCTGTATATCATTAAGGTAACTGCTACAAGCATTTCCACCAACAAAAAAAAAAAAGCCCTTTGAAAACCAGCATAAAAATTGCTTTGGGAAGGGGCTTTACTATTAATTGTCATTTTTACACTGGCATAAGGATGATTTAAATGTAAATCAGGAAGAGGTTTGAGTGAATTGTTCTTTTTCTGATTGTGCAGGAAACAATGCAGCTCATGAGCCAGATCTTTCCCTGGCATAAAATGACATAGTTTCATTTGTTTTATGGCATCACCTTGAGTTTACCTTAGCAGATGGTCTAGTAAATCCTCAAAAATGAAGATGCACAAGGAACTAGTCTGACACTATTATTGGTGCCAGGTGGTGTCTTAACCTAGCCTTTCCTATTGTTAGCCTATCCTTTCAGTTCATACATACTGAAACAAGTGAAGCAACTCATAGGTTAAGATATAGTTCTGAAGATGGAAGAAACTGACTGTTAGTATGTCTTAGCATAATTTAAAAAAAATCCTTTCTATTGTCATTTTAGGACTGGGTTTTGTCCAGAACTCAGCTTTTGCTCTGAAGTTTGGAAGCCACTGCAATGAAAATCTGTTCAAAGATAGAAAATAACATTCAGTTTTCCAAGGATCATACCAGAATGCATAACAAAATGACACAAAGCTATAAAAAATGCATTCTTACCCCAAATTGAAAAAGCCCTTTATTGTGTACTCAGGTCTTAAAAAAAACTCCATGAAAAACAAGTTTAGAAATCCTTTAAAAATTGTTTTTCTTAAACCAAGCCCCTTTTTGTCTTAGGTAGTGTTCATAAAACAATAGATCCCTTCTGAACAGAAGGCTTGTAGAACAGGTTTTTGCTGCATGGGGGATTTAGTTTTTTGCAGAACTTAATTTCCTATGTTGCTCTTTAAATGGCATACAATCCATTGTCATGTAAAATAGCATTTCACACTACTGAAGTGAAAACTGTAAAGTAGAAAAATGTATGAATTTGCCTTTTAGTGCCTGATCCACTGATTGATTGAATGTCCTAGTATTAGAAAAAAAAGATAAATATTCTGTGCTGTGATAGCTGAAAGGTGAAAAGCTGCCCAATGTTTTATAATCACTCTCCAAAAACATGATCTCTTAAGGCCTCATTGTCCAGCGGATGAACAATGCAGCCAAAAGTAGAAATAATTGCTTCTGAGTTCCTGCCTAGTATTTAGACGTGTAAGTCATTTGGCCGTGTTAAGAATGCCTGAGGTAAACAGTTGGAAAAATCCCAGTGACAGAGAATTGGGATGTACAATTCTCCCAGTCAAGAGACTAGTTAAGAGGAGAAGTGCATAGACATACATGAATCCTGATAGGTAACAGTTATATTGGCAAATCTGTAGAAAATGAACTGGTTATTTTGACTAGATTCCAGTTTACACTACTGCTGTTTGAACAGACTCTAGTTCTTTAGCTTTTATAGGATGAGGCTGCTTGCCACAATCCCTTTATTGCTGAACTGAATTCAGCAGTGTGACTTGTTACATAGTGCACAGAAAGACAGATGTACAAGAACAGGAGAGAGATCTGGCGAATTGATTCTTTATCAGACAAGAACATCTATGCTCAGCCTTCTGCAAAATACCTTCTGTCACATTAACATGCCTTGCTGTCACCATTAACAAGCTTGGTCCTGTCAAAAGAAAACTAATGAACTAACTACTGAAACAAACTACTGAGTTCCTCTTAACGTGCTCCTTTCTTTTCAAACTTTTGTGGGCAGTCCCTGTATCTGCCTGTGCTTTTTGAACTCTCTCTTGAGAAGGAGGATCCTTGCCAAGGGACATTCATTCTCTCTGAAATGGTTGTCAGATCTTTTGGTAAAGAAAAGCTTCCATTTATGTTGTTACTTCTTTCATTGAAGTAAATTATTAGTGAGTGTTTGAATATCCTCTGTTAATACCACAATGATGATGGATTTTCCTTTGATAAAGTTGAAGACATCTGACATTTTGGCTTTTTTCTTAAAGAACCTGTACCCTTGGGGAGGCTTTGCCTCTGAAGTTGCTTTGCCTTTTAAAGGTGATGAGTTATTGTGTCAAGTGTCAGAGAGAGAGGATTTTATGCCTCATTAAAACAAGGCATCCTGTGCAGCTGGGATCAGGTAGACAGAGACTGGTATCTCTGTTCATTAAGGTATTTGACTTATTACAGACGTTCATGTCACTCCTTATGTTCCTGTACTAATGCAAAGTCTCTGATTTTCTTCCTAGTGTGAAGACACCTTACTACAGCTCTGGTATGCTCATTGAGAGCAATGACATTTACACCAAGGTTTACGCCAAATTAGGCCTGATTCTCATATGGAATCAGGAAGATGCACTGATGGTATGTATGACCCTAGTCTTTTTTATTGGAATTTCCTGGATTTAACAGGCTACTCTATACCGAACAGAAGTAGAATCTCACGAACCGAACAGAGCTAGAGTATTAGGCTGACTCATCCAACTGACACTCATAGTACCTTATTTTAAAAACATGAAGTTCCTTTCTCTGCAATGTGATAGAGGTAGCAGTATGGCATGCAGATGATCTTACTGGTCTCAAGAAAGGGAGAAGGAGCTTTCTGAGAAATAGCTAATGTTTTTGCTATAGCACCCTCACAATCCAATCTGCATTTTCCTTCATTTGTCTTTTAAAGAACTGCCATCATTGGCTTTCCTAATTTATAGTAAGACTTAAATTTTATCCCAGTGGGAAAAAAAGGAGGAAAAAAAAGAAAAGTCCTGTGGTTTTAATAATGCTTTCCCTTTCATCTTTATCACCATGGTGGTTGCTGCCATTATTGAAATACAGGAGCTTCAGTCACTTCTTTCTGTTTTCTGTGTTAGTTTTTGCATCTAACTGTGTGTTTATTAACTATGTTACAAATTCATTTGCAATAGCTACTCTGTAGGAGTTTTGGGTTCAGCATCACTTCTGTCATTTAGCAACTTCTCTTTCGAGTAAACGTATTTGCTTTGTAATATCTTCATGCTCCAGATAATTCTTTTCTGTTTTTTCTTTTTCTTTCCATTACCTAGGTGGAGCTGGACAGCAAATTTAATAACCATACATGTGGTCTCTGTGGGGATTACAATGGAGTTCCAATCTACAATGAGTTTATCAATGGAGGTGAGTCATCCTACCACACTGACAGTTAGCACAGAAGATAGGCTGATAAGCACTGTGCATAGGACAATCACAGGAGAGCAAATTTCACCTGAGAGATTTCTGTGATTATCCCAGAATAAACCTGATGTTCCAGCGCTGTATTCCTGGTCTAAGGTTATTTTATTCCAGATGAATCACCTTGTTTTTTCTTTACTGGCCTTCTTTTCTTGTTACCACTTTAAATTTTTAAGCACACTTAGACATAATAGACATAATTCAGAGCAGAGACCTGTGTATGACAGGCATATTTGACACCATAGTAACTGTTTTCCTTGATCAGTAGAGTCCCAGGAATCAGATGTTCCTTTTTTGTCAATTTTTGGGGCTCAGCAAGTCTTCTTTGTAATTTTTTCTCATAGTTGCAAGCTACAATTCAATTACGTATGGGAATTTACAGAAGATCAGCAAACCCAATGTCAAATGTGATGATCCTGATGAAACTCAGGCTCTTCCAAGCTGTAATGGGCATGTGAGTACTCCTGGTGGTGAACTTCGCTTGCATGGGCACATGTACATCCTTGTGCTGCAGGGGGATAGCATGTGAGGATCTGGGAAGACTTTGTCCCTTCCAGGACTAATGGTTTCTTCTTCCTTTCTTGAATAACTGTTGCTGTTCAGAAGACAACAGTTTTTATGATAAGACAGGAAGTGTCAGGTGCATACAAATCTCTTAAATATTATTCCTTTTCCTCCTTAGCGTGCTGAGTGTGAGAGTTTACTGACTTCCTCTGCATTTGCTGATTGTCGGTTACGTCTCAATTTGGAAATGTACATTCAAGCCTGCATGCAGGACAAGTGTGCGTGTAATGGAAATGAGGACTCCTTCTGCCTCTGCAGCACCATCTCTGAGTATTCTCGCCAGTGTTCGCATGCAGGTGGCCGACCGGGTGAATGGAGGACACAGTACTTTTGCCGTAAGCAGCTATATAAATTTTACAAAGAAACACATATTTCGTGGATGTAACACTGTGAAACATTTACATTCATTCCTGCTTCACACTAAGGCATATATTATAAATTTCATACCAGTAGTGCAATAACCTGCATACTATGTTCTTCCTGTTTTCTTCTTCTATTAATTACCTTTGTCATTAAGAAATCTTTTTCAGTAAGTAGACATTCTGTTCCCATTAAAGAACTGTGAGGTCTGATGCTGCAGATGACTGGGATAATTTGAACTATTTGAGACCAAAAGCAGAAAATATAAAAAGCAGGGAGAGCAGTTCAGAAACAAACATGCTTTGCCAGATGGAGTCTGGCTTGGGACACCACTGACTTGAGGGGAGTAGGGGATATGATCTGTGGTTACTGAAGAATGATGGACTTTACGCTCAAATAACTGGTGGTATCTTTCTCATTCTTTCAGCCAAGACCTGTCCTGATACCATGATCTATAGAGAAAGCAGCTCACCCTGCATGGACACTTGCTCACACTTGGAGGTCAGCAGCCTTTGTGAGGAACACCACATGGATGGTTGTTTCTGCCCTGAAGGCAAGTGTTATTCTAGCTATTGTATATGGAACAAAACCAAGAGCTCTGGTAAAGGGGGTCATAGCCAAAATATTAAATGTAGTCAAATTATATATTAAAAATTAGTACTGCTACTCATTATTTCCCCCCCTAGGGGAACATAATTATAAGGTTTTTGAAAAAGGAGATCATAATTGATTTTATAGTTAAATCGTGTTAACAAAATGACAGGTAATAAATCTGCTTTTTACTTCTCAACAAATGGACTTCTGCTAATATATAGAAAATCATGCTTTTTAGGGTGAATAATTCTGAGACAATGGACATCATTTGCCCGGAGAGTGATAATGAGGGACAGTGAGAGAAATTCTCAGACTTACTGTCAACCTTAGGAAAAAAAATTACAATGGTAGTCTATAGAGTATGCCAGAAGGACTGAAAATCTAAACATGTAAAATTCTGCGATTGTTCTTGTATACTTACATTAAGCTTTTCGTCTGTGTAACGTTATATAAACGGATAAACTCAGATTTTCAAAGCTGGATAAAAGTGTTTTCCATGTGCCTTATATTACAAAAAGTAGAAACATTATTCTTCACAGTTTAGACAATCTTAGCCTCTGCTTTCTGTGTCAAGTTGAGAGCATGCCTCCCCTGAGAGTTTCTCCTCTGTGGAAATCGCTTATTTCAGAAAGAGCTGGAATAGTTTACTGTTGTGCTTTACAGGAACTGTGTATGATGATATTACTGAAAAAGGCTGCATACCTGTTAGCCAGTGCCACTGCAAACTCCGTGGAAACACGTACTCACCTGGAGAAAGCATTACCAATGAATGCGAAGAATGGTAAGGATCACGGTTGTTTATACACCTTTCTTTTGAATGATTGTAAATGGATCTGTGTTTTTCAATCTTCCACTTAGTCATAGGAGACTTCCTGAAAACTTCCTTAACATCTATGTTGCATGTCTATACAACTGATTTTCTGAAAAGTTTTCTTGTATCTATGGCATATAGCAGAGGGGAAATCTTAAGGAAATGGTCAAAGATACAGTTTTAAAACACCTGAGGATATCTTGCTGTTTGCTAGATATACAGATGCTTTCAGTGCTCTCAGCTCCTGTAATATCTACTAGCATTTTTTTTATTACTTGTCTGTTTATAGCACCTGTGATTCAGGCAGATGGATGTGCAAAGATTTACCCTGTCCAGGCACATGTTCAGTGGAAGGAGGTTCCCATATTACCACCTTTGATGGGAAGAAATACACCTTCCATGGAGACTGTTACTATGTGGTGGCCAAGGTACTGTTTACTGTAGGGCTTTCCTCTTGTAGAATAAATATGATTGCCTGTGCGCTGATGTGTAACAGCTGTGAATTGTTGTTTTATTCCATTTTTATGGGATGAAGGAAGCAGAAATGCTAAAAGCTGTACGGAAAAATTCAGGATGGGCTGTAATAGCCCTAGGAGGGATTTGGGCACTGACTGCAATGGGTGGTTAACTTAGTCAGATAGTAGACTACATATGCTGTTATTATGCAGTAGAGTCCTTCATGTATAAGAGATCAAAGGATCACTCCGGCTGCATGGATAGGTAGACTGCAAAAATTGGCAGTTCTCAGGATTAGAAGCTCTCAGCCAGATCTGTAATAGCTGTTTCTGTGTCTGAGTGCCAAAGTCAGCTGTGGAAAGGAGCTAGGCATCTATTTCATTCATCTGTCCCTAAAATATCTGGTGCCTGTTCTTCTAGAGAATGACAAAGATCTTGTTGAACTAGAAACCATACCACTGAATTTGTTTGAAAGATGGTGCAGCTTCCAGAGCCAGTGCTGAAATGGTGGTCTTAATAGCTAAGTTCTATAGTAATTTATTGTAACTGATGACTTTAGTTTTTTTGGAAATCATCTTGTGAGATTTTGGATTGGACTAATGGACATTTATTTCCCTGTGATTGTAGGGTACTGTAAATGACACTCATGCTCTCCTGGTCGAGCTGGCTCCCTGTGGCTCCACAGACAGGCAGACCTGTTTGAAGTCTGTTGTGCTGTTAGTAGATCACAAAAAAAATGTAAGTGTTCTGTGGGTTCTGCTAGATATGTTGAAAATTAGCATATTTCCCTTACTGTGGAGCAATAACTAATTCTTCTGGAGTTGCTATTATGGATAGATAAGGCACCTCAGACAGGCTGAAAAACAACTCAGGCTTCTGCTTCGAGAACTCAACAGAGACCTAAACTGAACAAAAGATGAGATTCAAATAAGCTGGCACTTTCCCCTCTTCCCTTCTGTGCTATATGATTATTCTCACTGTATTCCAGGCTGGCTGGAAGGAAGAGTACCATTCTTCCTCCCCTCACAGTATTTTACTTTATTCAGGTACAATTTTACAGATCTAACTGTGTCTTTTTCAGAAGAGATCCCATCTTTGAATGTTGATACATTCCAACCTTCTTAAATATTTATATTTTCATTCACTTTAGTATTCTGTTTGTTTATGGGAATATCTAGACTATATTTACACATAATTTTACATACATGTACACGTAATTTTCCTCTCGTGTTTCTGGTCTTCCATGTCCTTGCCAGCATAACTAGAACAAAACCAAACTAAATCAGAAACCCATCATTTTATGTTTCTGTTTGTACAGACTAACATTTTACGAGGAAGTTTAACAAACTGCTTTCTTACCGTGTCAGAATCATACAAAACCATTACACTGAAGCTGTGGCACACACTTTTATAGGGCATAGGAACTTGCTATAGATACTGAAGGCCCAATATTATCTTTTACTTGTTGAAACCAAGGTGCCCAATATAAACGAGCTTTGCATTTCATTACTGCTATAAATTGTTGTACGCAAGTGTAAGTGAAACACTGAATAGCAAGACCAAACCTTACTTGTATCCTACAGGTCTGCTGCCACATTCAATTTTCAGACAGATTCTTCCTTTCAAAGATTTTAAGTTCTAGTCACAGTCTAAATGTGCAAAATGTCTCCCCTCTTTTCTTTATTAGTTCCTTTTCCTCTCGATACCTGGAACCTCATTGATTCTATTTGCTATTATACAGGTGGTGATTTTCAGATCAGATGGCAGTGTGTTACTGAATGAGATGACAGTGAACGTGCCTCATGTGTCCGGTAAGGGACATAGCCTTATGTGTCATGTGTCACACACCCGACTTCTCATGTGGGGATGTATTTTTTCAGAGGCAAAAGTAGAAGAGAGGCGTATGAAATTTGTTCAGATTTTGGAACAACTTGGGAATGAATGTGATTTAATAGTCATCACTGAGAATTTCATGGGCAGACTGACTGTATGCAGTGGGTGATTGAAAAAAATGTCCCTTCACTTTTTTCATGCATCTTGAATATACTTTGGCATGGAGCTTGGGAAATAGGATTTGTCGTGGTTTAATTTAAAGCAGATAACTTAACCTGCCTATAAAAAGGGGTACTTAGCACTTTCCAAGTCTGGCTACATGGTGTGGGCATGTCCTGGTTCTCAGTCATGGTGATGCTCAGGTGTGTCTACCCCACCCCACTTCCTCCTCATGCTTTTTTTTTCCCTGTGGGAAGAAAGCCTGGCAGAAGGTAACTGCTGTATTTTCTGGTCAACCAGGGCAGGAGAGAAGGATGTGCTGTGTAGCGCCCTCTCATCTTCCCAGCTCACTTGAGATATCAGCATCTTTTTATATAATCAGTGGATTTAGACAGACAATTTCAGAGGCTGACCCAGATCACCTAATTTAGGAGCCTGACTTCTGGTGGAAGGTCACTATCAGACAGCAGCTGTGAGCTCTGGGAGTAACTTTTGAAAGGAATGTAGAACTTCTGTTTATCACTCCTTTTTAGATATGCTCAGGCACACGCTGACACAGTATGTGTTGCTTCTTATTTACCGGCCTATCTGCAGATGGCAAGTTATTTGCAAGAAAGTAATTCTTTATCTGAAAGGACAAATGTTCATGGGATGATATGTTCATGAATGCTTGCGCAAAAACAATTACAGTGTGTAGCTGAAAGTTTAGAGAAATTAAAGTACTTGAGACAATAAAATAGACCATCTAATAAGTAGATTAAATAGATAAATAGAGCATATAATAATAGATTTGCTATAACAAATTGGTTAGTCAGTAGATGTTGGTTTTTTGGGCTTTAACAAAGCTTTTGATACTGTCTCTCAGAGTATTCTTCTGGACAAAACGTCCAGCATACCACTAGACAAGGCCATAATATGTTGGGTGAGCAGTTGGCTGACGGGTCAGGCTCAAAGAGTTATAGTAAATGGGGTTACATCAGACTGGTGGCCAGTCACCAGTGGGGTTCCCCAGGGCTCAATTTTAGGGCCAGTGCTCTTTAATGTTTTTATAAATGGTCTGGATGCAGGAGTCGAACGTACATTAAGTAAGTTTGCCAATGATACTAAATTAGGAGGAGCTGTGGACTCCCTCAAGGGTAGAGAGATCTGGATAGACTAGAAAGCTGGGCAATCACTAACCATATGAAATTTAACAAGAGTAAGTGCCAGATTCTGCACCTGGAATGGGGTAATCCTGGTTATACGTACAAACTGGGGGACGAATGGCTGGAGAGCAGCCCCGTGGAAAGAGATCTGGGGGTCTGGGTCAATGGCAAGTTGAATATGAGTCAACAGTGTGTCCTGGCAGCCAAAAGGGCCAACCGTGTCCTGGGGTGCCTCAAGCACAGCACAGCTGGCCAGTTGAGGGAGGTGATTGTCCCACTCTACACTGCACTTGTGTGGCCCCACCTCAAGTACTGTGTGCAGTTTTGGGTGCCTCAATATAAGACAGACATCAAACTATTAGAGTGTGTCCAGAGGATGGTGACCAAAATGGTGAAAAGTCTTGAGGGCAAGACTTATGAGGAGCAGCTGAGGTGACTTGGCTTGTTCAGTTTAGAGAAGAGAAGGCTGAGGGGTGACCTCATCACAGTCTACAACCTCCTCAAGAGGGGCAGTGGAGGGGGAGATGCTGATCTCCTCTCTCTGGTGACCAGTGACAGGACACGAGGAAATGGAATGAAACTGCATCAGGGCAAGTTCAGATTGGACATTAGGAAAAGGTTCTTCACTGAGAGGGTGGTCAGTCACTGCGATAGGCTCCCCAGGGAAGTGGTCAGGGCACCAAGCCTGTCAGCGTTCAAGGACCATCTGAATGACAGTTGTAGTCATATGGTTTAGTTTTAGGTAGTCCTGTGAGGAGCAGGGAGTTGGACTCGATGGTCCTTATGGGTCCCTTCCAACTCAATATATTCTGTGATTCTATGATTCTAATTAGGAAACCTGGTTCCTCCAGTATGCTGATTTTGTATGTCAGTTCTGCTGATTTTTCTATAATGGCTTGATTAACTTATGAATAAACATCTAACATTTTAATAGTAGTAGTATTTAGCTATGTATTGGCTTGTAGAGACACACCTATTACTTAGTGTATGCAACAGTGCTGGGATAATACTTTCTCAGAAAATCTCTTGCTCTTCAGATTGCTCAGCATTAATGAGTCAGCATTGAAGCTGTATTGCAGAAAATCTGAATTTGGTTCTGATCCCAGGGATGAGTCATTGTAGGTAATCAACTTGCTAAGTTAGTGGAGACCAGCATTGTATCTAGTTGGCCAGGAATTTTTAGAGGAAAAAAAAAAAGATTAATTTGATCCTGATCTCAGAGTTTTCATGGCAGGTGATACCTTAGAATCTAGTAAGAAGTGTTTCTTTTGGCAGCCTATATGTGTATTTACTGCACAGTTCATTATTTGTTTTTCAGCCAGCTTCTCAGTGTTCAAGCCATCTTCCTACTACCTTGTTGTACGAACTTCTTTTGGGTTTCAGCTGCAGATCCAGTTGTTTCCAGTCATGCAGCTGTTTGTGACTGTGGATCAATCAGTTCAAGGAAAACTTCAAGGCAAGTGTCTATTCAAATGGGAAGCAAAGCCATGCTGTTCCACAGCTGAAAAGTCATGTATTCTTTACAGGGGTGATAATTCGTGCTACTTATTGAGTCAGGAGGAGGAAACTAAAAACAGAAACTGAAACATTAGAAGAGAATTGACTCAAGCAAACTAGAAATGCATTTTTATTATTTCATATTGAAGTGACCTATCACACCGGTGCTGGTATATGAATGTTTCTTAGAATATTCCTTACTTTTGTATTCAGTTCAATTTTTAACGATCCACAAAATTATTTTTTTGTTGCATTTTGTGGTTTTAATATCAGAAAGCATAAAAAATACAGGTTAGGGTGGTGATCTCCCGAGGCAGAAGTATCTTCATGAAGACTATTCTTCTCAAGAGGTTAAAGATTTAAAATAGGTCTCCTAAATCTTCAGTACTTAAAGTATATATTAATTTTGAGGTGCAATAATCAGTTGTATGAACTTCTGTTTCTAATGTTTGTGATCAGTTGTCCCTTTCCCTTTGACCTTTTAGAATGAGAATGAGTAATAATTGGGCAAAATTTTTACCTTCTTTTAAAATAGGTCTTTGTGGAAACTTCAATGGAATGGAAGGTGATGACTTTAAAACAACCAGTGGACTGGTAGAAGCTACAGGATCTGCCTTTGCTAATACATGGAAAGCTCAGCCCACCTGTAGAGACCAGGTAGAAAAGCTGGAAGACCCCTGCAGTCTTAGCATTGAAAGTGGTAAGCACACTAATAAGTCAGACGGTTGGTTTCTGCTAGAATGAGCAGCGTTTGTTGTATGTTACTGCAACAGGCATGTAAGAGTTGTAGTGTGGCACTGAAGTTTTTTTAGAGAACTGTCAAATTAATAATTAATTTCTTCAAGTATGTATACATACGAGCACTGATTTCCCATCACATTGAAGTGAAAGTTTAGAGAGTGATTGTAGAGGAATCCTGAGCTGGATGATAGGGAAGCAAGGTCATTAATTTATATTATCTACAAAGCCAGCTTGTATTTCCTAGTATTATTTATCCCTATGTTTAACTTAGCTTTATGGTCTGCAAATGGAAAGGGCTGTCACAATTCCATGTGTAGACAAGTTGCAGCGGTAAGATACGATTCTGGATTTTATGATTGTGGGTCTACTGGTAGATAACTGAATCAGAGAATAGAAATATGTGTACAGTGATTGCATGTAGTTTCTCCACTACCCAAAGCGCACACAGTTCTCTCATTTGTATTGTTGCATTGCATTTATGTGACAACATAACTAGACATGGCATAAGGAAGGTAAGTGAATGTAATGAATATAATGATATAATTTTGTTTTTCTCCTTTTTTGCAGCACATTATGCTGAGCATTGGTGTTCTTTGCTGAAAAACCCAGAGGGTCCTTTTGCAAGATGTCACTTAGTCATTGATCCTTCAGAATACTATAAGGTATTGTAATCTTGCACTCTTTTTAGTACTGCTTTATTTCAGATGGATGACTGTAGACATTTATCGTTGTTCAAACACTTGAGACGTTACTGAGTAGCTTGGCCATAAGAACCGGTGAAGTTTTTGCAGTGATTAACTGAGGCAGCATAGCGTGCATCCAAAATATCTCCTATCATGAGATTCTTATGGAGTGCTGCTGAAGAAAAAGGTAAATTTGTTCTTCTGGTTTCTTATGTTTTGTATTTAATGTATATTTTTATTGGATTGGATATTTGAACTGGAAATAAGATTCAAGACGTGCAGGTGTCTTGAAACATTAGTTGCTATTAAGTCAGGAAAAAAAGTTTGGGGTTTTTTTTTCAAAAAAATATTTATTACGTTTCCTGTATTGGTTGGAATGTAACACCAAATCATTTTTATGCCAGAATCTCCATGGTTTCTTTTTCCTCTGTGTTCATCACTATGAGCAGTAAGTGAGGCTTACATGAGCAAAAAAGAAGAAATTCCTAAGTCTTTGCTCATACCTGGAACTCAGTCTGAGCTCAAATTTTGTGAATTTCTTCATAGATCATTTTTACAGATCTCTGCATTTCTAAGTTGTAATTGAGAAAGAATGGTATCAAAATCCTTTAAGGAAGGTGTTGTTAGGAGGCTGGTTACTTTTTAAAGGTTCAAGAGGCTTGGCTTAGGTTAGGATAAGCATCCAAACATTTTCATTGTGTATGAAAAGAAGCAGCACTTTCAGTCTCTGGGCTTTGTCCATTCCTTCCATTGTTCTCTGATCATGGGAATTAATAACAACATCAGAAAAAGGACACAGAATATTTCATAGCAACCAAATTACAATTGCCCATTGGTTTCCTGTGAGCTTACTGACACTTTTGTTCTTTTTTCAGAAATGTAAATATGACACCTGCCTCTGCACAGACAATGAAGCATGCTTGTGTGCTGCCCTGTCCTCTTACTCAAGAGCCTGTGCTTTCAAAGGAATCATACTGGGAGGCTGGAGAAAAAGTGTCTGCAGTAAGTAGTGGAGCTGTAATCCCCATGGAATTAATTAGCCACAAGAAATAAGCGGGTTCTCTCTGAATTTGGGTGTCATTGATCTCAGTGTTAAGGGATTTGGAGTATCTTAGATATGGCTAATGGACTTAAAAGAGACAATGCTTATAATGTTTATTAATTCATGTCATATTCTTTAGCTTTCATTTGTTCATGACATATTTAAAAGTAGAAAGCAATATTTTTCACTTTCACCTTCTTTCCCCGGTTTAAATAATAATGCTGTTTCTATCTTTGACTAACTGAATCCCAGCCATCATGGCTTTTACATTGTCTTTGCTTATCAGTGTCTTTGTTTATCATTGTGCTTGCTTTTCATCAATGGTACGGTATCATCGAGACTAGGAGTTTATTATATTGTGCTCTCTCTCTGATTATCAGTATGTGAAACAAATATGGATATCAAAGTAGAAACTACTAGTAGCAGTTAAAAAGAAGTCTTCAACTGGTAAACGAAGTTAGGCTAGCATTACTTGTGACTTACGATATTTTTGCACTTTAATGAAATCTAAGAGAATATTTTTACCATTACATGCTGCACAGCCAAATAAACCAAAATCGAAATGTCAAGGTTAAATTGTCCATCCTGCATCCCTTATTTATCAGTTTGTTTATTTTCCCTCCAGCTGTGTCTGCCTGCCCAGGAAATCAAGTCTTTCTTTACAATCTTACAATGTGCCAGCAAACCTGTCGTTCCCTTGCTGAAGGCGAAAAGCATTGCTTGCAAGACTTTGCTCCTGTAGATGGCTGTGGCTGCCCATATAATACATATTTGGATAACCAGAATACCTGTGTGCCCGTGTCCAAGTGCCCATGTTATTACAAGGGATCATACCTGGAACCGGGGGAATATGTCATAAAAGATGGAGAACGTTGGTATGTTTTATTGTGGCTTCTTGTTTGTGGAGATAAAAGCCCTTTTAAAATTTGCTTATTAGATGTAAGCTACTTAGCTTTTTTTGGTCCTTTAATGAACATTTGTAATATGTTTCACACCATCTTCATGCTGAGCAAAGCATCATCCTGTTGCAATGTAGTTTATTAATAACTGAGAAGTGCAGTTTTGTTTGGAGGTGTGAGTACTGGCCTTCACAGATACACGTTACTCTGAAGCTGCACTGTTAATAGGGCTTTGTTGAGCAGAGGGGTAAAAGGGAAGTAAAAGGCCAGCTATAATGTTCTGTTGCTGTTTCCTTTTCTGTCAGAGACAGATTGCTTATGTTTTCCACTGGAGGAAGGTCCCCTTGATATGCATTTACTGTAGCATAGGCTTTTGAAAGCAACTTTCACGATTCTGGTATTTTTTATCATGAACTCTGTCTGACAACTGTTTGTTGCATGAGAGGAAATGTCCTCAAATTGTGCCAGGGGAGGTTTAGATTGGATATTAGGAAAAATTTCTTCATGGAAGGGGTTATCAAGCACTGGAACAGGCTGTCCAGGGAAGTGGTGGAGTCACCATCCCTGGAGGTATTTAAAAGACACACAGATGTGGCACTTAGGGACATGGTTTAGTGGTGGACTTGGCAGTGCTAGGTTAACAGTTGGACTCGATGATCTTAAGGGTCTTTTCCAACCTAAATGATTCTATGAATCATCAGTGGAAACTGTGAAATACGGCAGATGAAGCATACAGGCCAACAAATTTGCAGCATATGAGTTGAATAGGCATGAAAACTTACTATGTATCCAAATGAAGGCTTTGGTTTAAATTATCATTATTATCTGTTTCATTATTATCTGTTTCCTGAGTCATCAAAAAGCATAGTATTAAGGATTAATAGAATAGCTGTCATTCCTTAAAATGTAACCTTTCCGTGCATTATGCCTAAAATATTGCTACACTTTTTCTCCAAGTGAAAATTCATGAGTGCACTTCAATAGAGTTCATCTTGAAATATCAGTAGAAATTATGCAGGATGTCTCTGATAAACACTCTCAAATTTATATAAACAAATTGTTAGATTTAAATTGAAGACACTGAGCTTACATTTTTTTTTAATTTCTACTTACTTCACTTCTTTTCTAGTGTTTGCCGAAATGCAAAGATCCAGTGTACTTCAGTGACAATGAGAATGAGAAGTAAGTGACATTCTATAAAGTAAAATAAAATAAAAACCATAACCCAACCTCCAAACCCAAACCGACACTTTCCATTTGAATTCTCCACTTATTTGTTTTGTGTGGTTTTTTTTTCTCTTTCTGTGAAACAGTTACGTGTTTTCACTTTGTTCTGTCTTCGCTGGACCTCTTTTATTCATAACGATAGACGTACCCTGAGATTTCTGTCTCAATAACTACCATGTTTCACACACATTTCTTTTGCCTTTTCTTGATTCATCTAAACCAACAATGTACCTTTCAGGTGCAACAGAATGTTCTTCTAACAGGACCTACTTTGACTGCGATGCATCCCCAAAGGAGACACTGCAAACACCTGTACAACTTAGCTGTCATGTTTCTCAAAATGATTATGTATGTATTCAATATTTCTCCATGTCATGTTTCCTTTATTCTGTATTCTTTAAAGGACACAGTGCAACACAGAAAATGCAGTTGTAACTAACTGTTTATTTCTCTTTGGTTTAATCTTCCTTTCTTTTCTCCCCAATGATATTACTCTCTTGCCAGTTTCATTGTGATTCCCCTTATGGTTTTGTTCTCCTTTTTCTTTTTACTGTGTCTTCACTAGAGTTGTACCTCCCAAGTGAAATATGATTTGGGTTCTTAGACAATCAAAAAAGAAAAGAAAAACATTAGAAACCTAGAAAGAAAAACCTTATAAAACTGATCAATATTAGGCTGTTCGGTTATAAATGCAGTTTTTACCAGATTGCTTATGAAGAAGTGGAAGAAAAACACAGTGCTTTTTCATAGAGTAACATTTTCTCCTTATATTCCTTAGCTCCAGGCAGCGTGTATCTCAGGCTGTGTGTGTCCTGATGGTCTATTTGATGATGGGAGAGGGGGCTGTGTTGAGCAGGATGATTGCCCATGCATTCATAACAACCAGTGGTATTCTCCTAGACAGAAGATAACAGTGGACTGCAACACCTGGTAAGTTATAATTTTGTACTCTCTTCTAGAATACATTCTATGTAGTATATTAATAGTCATGTCTAGGCTTATGTACTACAGTGGCTGCGATGGCTGCAAGTACAAACCTTTATTTTCAGGCATAGTCTTTGCTATCTGAGGAAATACAGATTGTGCTGAAAATACTGGAGTAATAGCTACTTCTGTTTTCAGTAGGCATCTCTTATTGGGAAAGTGCAATCATTTTTTAAACATAAATGCTGTCAGATCTAAAAAATGTAGCTGTCCAGAGTTTAAAATCATATTATAGGCTTAAAACAGGCTAAACTATTGAAGTTGAGACTTAAGACACTCTGTAACACTGAAATAGGTTTTGTGCACATTATCATGTTGTATCAAGTAGCTGCTTGTTTTGTGCTGCAGTTTTCCAGCACACTCTTGGTGAGATCTGAAAATTCAACTCTTCTGCTCTCTTCTAGTACCTGCCAAAAAGGGGGTTGGAGCTGCACTGAGTATGTGTGCTATGGGACTTGTACGATATATGGAAGTGGCCACTACATCACTTTTGATGGAAAATTCTATGACTTTGATGGGAGTTGTGAATATGTGGCTACTCAGGTAATGCTCATCAGGAGGGCTAAAATGGCACCCCATTGCCTTGAAGATCTACTTTCCTCTTTGGTTTTGTCATTCCTTACTGCCTGCCATCACTGTTCCTGAGGTGTTTACACATTCTGCCAAGATAAACTCTGTATTTTCAGTGCAGGCAAGCTGTGTGAGTGTTTTTTTTTCTGATACAGTGATCATAAATTTTATGTAACAGGACTATTTTATAGTAAAAGCTAACAGCTCATTATCAGTTGTGAAATAAATAAAAATTCTACGTTTACAACACAAAGATATTTATATTTAAAGATATATTCCTCATTTTGTTTTATTGTCACACTTGTTTCCCAGGTTTTGCCACACCTGAGACTGTATTAACTGTTTATATGTATGCAGAGATGCATGTGTATATGTTCGTGTGTCTGTAAAAATATATGTATGTAGGATTTCACATATGAAGCAGCAGTAAAGATTTATACATTGTGGAGATTTAAATGATTGTAATTGAACTAAAAATTAAATATTCTACATAATTTTCTTATGTTCATTTTTTTCTTTTCAATAGGATTTTTGTGGTGACAAAAATTCCAGCGGCTCATTCAGTATCATCACAGAGAATGTCCCTTGTGGAACTACAGGAGTCACCTGCTCGAAGGCTATTAAAATGTTCCTAGGGGTGAGTAATAATACGCAGTGAGCATATATCAGTATTCAAGTATTTAAAAAAAAGTAATGCTCAAAAGCCACATCCCTAAAAGCAGCTATAACAAGTAAAGGTTAGAGGCCCTATCAAATTAATCTGTAAAGGTGTAGATTCTCATGTATTGAAACCTCTCTCAAACAAAGGTGCTACACCACTTTCTGCCATCTTGGAAAGTCATCCCAGACTTTGAGCTACTGGTTTCAGAATGAGTTGTATTGTTACAAGCGTCTAATATTTTATCTCATCATAAAAGCTAGTGTTATAATATTTCTCTTTTTATCTTTCAGAAAACTGAACTGAAATTGGAGAACAAAGATTATAAAAAAATTCAGCGAGATATTGGTGATGATGTGCATTATTGGAACAGCACAGTAGGCCTCTACCTCGTTATTGAGGCTAGCAATGGTGTGATGCTTATCTGGGATAAGAAGACTACTGTTTTCATCAAGCTGACACCTGATTACAAAGTTAGGACCTGTCTGTCTTTTTCTGAAGTAGTAGTATGAATAGATAACTGAGATAAAGAAACATAAGTGTTCTTTTATTCTGACTCTGTGTTTAATTCCTATATCCTCTGCACCTTGACGATTAGCTTGCATTATTACTATCACAGCTTGCAGAGGTGCTACTGGAGTTCCTTACAGTCCATCACAATGCATTGCAGAAGATGCATAGCATATGATTGCAATAAAGCTAAACATCTAAGGTATTCTGAGTTTGTGAATATTAAGAGCCAAGCATCCAAAGTAATTTAGGGGATGTGAACTGACTGTACATACACTTGGAATCCTGCATGGAATTTCAGCCCTGAGTTAAAACCAAACTCCCTATGGAGATAGTTCTGATTTCTGAAAATCAGCACGCTGAATTCTAGAGTAGCAAATTCATTGGGCTGAATGAGGAGTTGTGGGGTTGTATAAACAGGGACACTGTTGCTTGAGGGGGCTGATAGACCTTAAATAGCACTACCAAAAATTCACTGTTGTGGGTAAGTTGCTAAATTCTTTCTTTTGAGAAAAATTAGTCCCTGACATTTTTTTTCCATGGATGAAGAAACGGTGCTCATTATGTTAGAAGCTTTTAATAAAAACAGTTTTGAGCAGAGTGGAATTCCCTCCAGCTTATATTAATAGCTGAGTTCTGATAAATTGAGAAGAATGGAAAATAAATAAATTCTTCTCAGCTGAAAGAGGCTTAGCCACTCTTTAGTGTTATAAGTTGGATGAAGGGCCGCCACAGAGACATAGAAATACACTAGATATAATTGATTTCAAGGAGGGAAGTCATGGCAGCTGAATACTTTGCTGAATACACAGACAAATAAAGGTTTAATTTCTGTACAAATGATTTGGAAGTAAAGATGAAAATACGTCATTTACACGGAAAGTCTGTTGTCCTTTTTAATGTCAATGTTTTGCTCTTACTTTACTAGAGCCTGTTTCTCACTTCCATGGTATGTTTAAAAGCTGTGGATATGTTCATTTTCTTTTCCAGGGCAAAGTGTGTGGTCTGTGTGGCAACTTTGATGATAAGTCTAACAATGACTTTACAACAAGGAGTGGGCTGCAGGAGACTAATGCTCTGACGTTTGGGAATTCCTGGAAACAGTCTCCCATGTGCCCAGATGTCACACAAGAGATTAAGCCCTGTGATGTGAAACCACATCGGAAGTCCTGGGCAGAGAAAGAATGCAGCATCATCCGGAGTGAAGTCTTTGAAATTTGTCACTCCAAGGTTTGTAGAGGGCAGTGATGGGACAGCACAGTGCATTTCTGTTACTGCAGAAGCAGAGAGATCATCAGAAATCAATGAAGAGATGGTTAAATAGAGTGATCTCCAGTTAGGTCTTCAGCACAGCTACAGGTGTCAGCACATTTCAGCTAGCCTTAGTCAAAGTAGTTTGAGTATCTGTGGCAATGGGACTGTGTCCGTAGTGTTGCCAGCCCCGGCTGCACAAGTCCATATTCATCACTGCAGTTTCACTGCTACTGCTGTGCAAGCTAGCTTCATAAATCTAGCCTGAATAGGTCTGTGTGTGCTGCAGTTGCACCATGTCTTGTTGAGAGACTGTCAATACAATAAGTTCTGAAAGGCTTTGGGACCATCAGACCCATCTTCTGACAGAAACACATACTATACTTGAAAGGCAGCTGTTGAAGAGACCACTGCTCCTTGTAAGATTCAACCCACAGAAGGGATCTTTTTGGAAACCACTGACATCCCACAGTTTAGTCAGGCTTAGCTGCTAGTACAGTGCCTCCAAATCATCATAGCATACGCTATGTCAGAGCCACAGCTTCCAGAACACAGTGCACAGAGAGCACTCCTCTCCATTTCTTGTCTCTTTCCTGAAGTATGGTAATATTAACAAGTTAGTTCTTAACTCACAGTGGAAAAGTCATAAAGAATTATTGATTTAATTAACTTAATACGTGTTTCTATGTTGATTCCTTCAGCAGCTAAAATCCAGTCTAAGTTTCTCCTCTTGCAGTCCCAAGCAAAAAAGTGGAAATGTTTTGCTAATGTGTCATTGGATAAACTCCAAAAAGTGGCAAGCACAGAATTCTCTGCTTCATATTTGCTGTGAAGTGCAGCCTTTCTGCTAGTGCTCACCACTTGGTTGGCAAAGCTTACTGGAAGATAAGACTTTATTGGCATCTATCCAACTTGGTTTTGAGAGCCGTAATATGGAACTCTGTTAGAAAATGTGGGCACTGCCAAGGACTCTTTTTTTTTTTTTTCAGACATAGCAAATTATAAAGGTACTATATTACTTTAAGTCTCTTATTATCCAAAATACATTAAGCAGCTTCAAGCCCATAATGTTTCTTTGAGATCTGGTAATTCTTAGAAACAGTCTCATTCCTGCCCAGCTCAATTCCCGTATCTCAAGAGATCTCTCAAGCTTACTTGTTTGAAAACTAATTTGGAGATGAACTGGGGCATAACTTCTTTCCCCAATAGGTGGACCCGAATCCTTTCTATGAAGCTTGTGTTCATGATGCCTGCTCTTGTGACAGTGGTGGAGATTGTGAGTGCTTCTGTTCTGCAGTTGCTGCATATGCTCAAGAATGCACCAAGGCTCAGGCCTGTGTTTTCTGGAGAACTCCTGATATATGCCGTGAGTAACAGTTAAACACAACTGTATCTTTCTGGCTGCTGTCAGAAAGCCTATCAAATAAATCATTAATACTCTCAGTGCAAGGTTGTGCTGGCTATGCAATGCCATTTATTTTCACAGCATATCAGGGAACAAACAGAACTAGTAAATTTGTATATTTCAATTATCTTTTATTCAGACTGAATTTTCTCTTTTTCTTTTTCTCTCTTTATTTTTCTCTTTCTCTTTCTTTTTCTCTTTCCTTTTTCTTTTTCTTCTTCTTCTTCTTTTTCTTTTCATTTTCATTTTTTCTTTTCTTCCCCTTTCTTCTCTTTCTCTTTCTCTTTCTCTTTCTCTTTCTCTTTCTCTTTCTCTTTCTCTTTCTCTTTCTCTTTTTTTTTAAATTAAGGCTAGGTTCCAAGTCATCCTTCCATTTTGCTTCATAATTGGTGAACTGCAACTCCTGTTATCTTTCTCCTCTCTCTTTTTTTTTCAAATTATTCAGAATTTGATTTTAGCAGAAGTATACAGAAGTACTCCTGTGTAGATGAACCTAATCAGTACTGAGTATATTAAGCAGTGTCCATTAAGGGTGCTAATGGTCATACCAGTATGTAATAAAATAATGTAAAATAATATTTAAAATAATATTTTCCCCAAAAGTGCTTAAAACAAAATTTTGAGATTCTAAGTGGCAGAAATGGATTTTTTTTTTAATTTTAAAAATTCAGTCTGATTCGGAATTAAGGCTAGTTGTTGTTTTTAAGTGTAAGAAGTCAGTGAAACAGAAGTCAGCTCTGATATATAAGTTTATAAAAGCTCCTTCCTCTGTCCATAGTCATCTAAGCTGTATTCTGTTTTAAGTTGTATCCATAATGTCTCATATGCTTGCTCTTGGCCTGCTGGAGGTAACTCTCAACCCATGTGATATAGCAAGGTAAAACTATTTTGAATATACTGGAAGAGTTTTTAGGAGTTTGCTAGTAACTAGAGAAGAAAAACACTCTCAGAAATTTACCCTTAATTTTAAAATTAAAATCAATGCTCGTTCTTTAATTTTTTTGTGATTTGAATCAAACATTTTCACCCTGTGGCTTGAGTGTTTAATATGAAAATCTTGCGCCCCAGAGTTTTGACCCCATATTTTGATATACCCTACGTTTAAGTATAGTAGAAGAAAGTCCAGGTCTTATACCTCAAGGGAAATTTTGCTGGCTTAACATGTAGGTTGATTTAGCTTTTACCTCTAAAGACCTGATCAGAGCTGCATTCTGGCAACCATGTTTTTAATCAGCTTCTCTTTTTTTTTTTCATCAGCGATATTTTGTGACTACTACAACCCTCGTAATGAGTGTGAGTGGCACTATGAGCCTTGTGGCAGTAATGTCATGACCTGCAGGATGATTAATAATGTCAGCACCAATTTTACAGTACCATACCTGGAAGGTAATAAATTCCTTGCCATTTTTGTATTTCATTTCATATAACTTTGTCCAGGTATCATTTAATGAATATGGAATAGTCAGTCAGCTTGACAAGATGTTCCCAAATGTAATTTATTATTTATTAACATCAGTGGGTGATAGTTACATTGCTGTCAGCCATAAAACTAGGTCTCTGCTTGGATAATATCCTGAAACATGGAAGATTATTGCACCGTTGTTATTTTGCAGCCCATCCTAAGGGCATTTCAAGAGAAAGAAAACCTTTTATATGGTAAAGCAGCAAGTTACTGATAGTTGGGTTTTTTTTAACCTTATCATTCTAGCATCAGATCCATCTTGACTTTATTAGATTAATGTGCAGCATCCTCCTATCTTTATAATGGAAAATATCTTTGGTATCAGACACACTGATGCTGCTATATATTAGATTCTTAATGGAGACCACAAAATGTTGTCAGGGGGCTACTGGGGGCTACCTCTATTTTTAGTGTATTTCATTTGTAGTTTTTGTTTAGGCTTCAAGACAAGATGTGAGGCTAAAACAGGTTATTCTGCACTTAGAGAATGCACAAGCCATTTAAATCCCATTGAACGCCTCAAAGTATGTAGAGATATGTTGTTAGTAGGTGAAAGTCCTTGTGCTTGATAACTGAAAAGGAATTTCATGTTATGGGGACTGCAGTGATCCAAGAACATGAATGACTTCACAAATATTTTCTGGTTTACCACATGATAAAGTTGGAGAAAACAACTATGTTTTTGGCCACACAGTCTTTTTGGTCTGGACTGGAAGCAGTTATCTCCAGTTTAGGGATTGGAAAGAACTGCCCGGAGTTTGACTTTGCTGTTTTAATCCTTGAACTGCTGGTAACAAAACAAAAAAAAAAACCCCAAACCTAAGCAAAATATTAAAAAAAAAAAAAAAAAGAGTTGACTATGTTTTGAAATAGATTGTCTTAGATTATTAGAAAGATTTGGAAAGTGTCAGAAGGCAGATTATTTTATATTCAATTATCTTTTAAAATTATTTTTGCTTTTTATCTTCAGTGGAAATATAGAGCACACTTACTTTTGTTTGGATGTCTTTAGTACAGTCTGGCAGTGTGAAGTGACTTTTAAGTACCAGTTAATTACATGGTCATTCGGTTTATATGCTATTTAGAACTCCAGTACAGCATAAAGAGGACTTTATGTAATTAACAATTGGATTTTATGAGAGTTTATTTGGAAGCAGGACACAATAATTTTTGAAAAGTGTATTTACATGAAAAATGCAATGAGAATTGACAGACAATTAATCCCTTGCAGGTGGGGTTTGGGTCACTGGCCAAGGGTATGGAAAAATGCAGATAAATTATCTGTTTGGGGTGGAGATACCTGGTCTGTTAAAGGCACATAAACAAGGTCTAGTGTTCCAATAAATACAGTGAAAAACGTGTTTGTTAATGAATCCACTTCCATATTCTTCACAAAAGTATTATTGATATGGTGATCACATTTCAATACCTGTAGAAAAATAGGGATGTTTCTTTGTCTTAAAATTACTAGCTGCC
Source organism: Phoenicopterus ruber ruber (assembly GCA_009819775.1). Taxonomy (NCBI): domain Eukaryota; kingdom Metazoa; phylum Chordata; class Aves; order Phoenicopteriformes; family Phoenicopteridae; genus Phoenicopterus; species Phoenicopterus ruber. The sequence goes on from CM020219.1 coordinate 53,236,514, forward strand.
CATAGAAATTAATATAAATTAGGGGTTTCTCCAAGATCTTGAACTAGGAAAAAACAACTTCCCTAGTTTGCATGACTAAACTTTTATTTAATCCTCCTCACCCCAGTATTATCAACAAGAGTTGTTTGATCTAAGTATTTTAGAGAGACTAATCGTCCAAGGATTAATTTGAATTGGAAATTTTCGATTTCTTTCACTATGCTTGATTCAGTGAGAATCATCTACCTGCAGAAGGTATCCTATCATTGAGTTAACTCTTTATACTTTTTCTTCATCCTGTGTACTGTTCTACTTGTCATCAACAGGTTGCTACCCCAGATGCCCTAAGGACAAGCCTTTTTATAATGAAGAGACAAAGGAATGTGTGCCTAAAGACGAATGTTGGTGTTACATCAATGGAACTGATGGTGTTAGTGGTGTTCCCCCTGGGAGCGAAATAGCCACAGAAGAGAACTGTACAAAATGGTATATAAAAAATGCAAAAACATTTGCAGTAATTCAGGAAAGAATTTATCTATGCCTAGCCCCTCATTTACTTTACTGGGCCTCAAGCAAATAGAGATGCAACTTCAATTGAAGAGCTGGTATATTGCAGCATTTATCTGTTCAAATCAGAAGAACAATGCCATTTATTCCAGTTGAGACTTAAACTCAAAAAATGCTGCACTTACTTACAATACATATAGATTCTAAACTTTTCATTCATAATTTTCCAAACCCATAATAATCCAGATTTCAGGTTGATAGTGTTGTTATAGTAAGTGTATTAGCAAATTCATTAAATATACTCTTTGAAGTGTCGTAAATGATATAACGGCATGAAACCTGGGTGTGTCTCTAGAACAACCTTTTGATTCTTATGGCTCTCTGAGAAGAAAGGGGCTACTCTGCCTTGCATTCTCACTTAAAACTGGGATTTCAAAATCACTGTAATCTGAAATGATCTGTACTAGCCCTGAAAGAGATAGTTGAGTCCTAACAGCTCATTCCTAGAGCCTTACTAATGCTAGCACTGACATCTGTGACTCCACATGGTGACCAGAGACAAAAAAAACCCCTGATCTAGCAATAAGTTCACTGCTCTGAAAAACAGTTGTTGTTATTGCACTACTGCAAATTGCAACGCAAAGCGGTTCGTGACAGTTTTAAGATGTTGTACTTAAAAGAATGGAAGTGATGACCTAGTTTGAATGAAATAATGATAGGCAATGTTGGAAAATATTACACCCAGAAAAATATCCAGTAGTATGAATGAAGATCAAGTGACAAATTTCTACATTTCTGTGCTCTTGGCTCTGCTAACAAGTGCCATAAAACATCCGCAACATTTTAATTTTTGAAAATTTTGCTTTTAGTGTCTGTGGCCCCTCAGGATCCATAGAATGTACACCACTGAAAGGTAAATAACACTTGGGTTTTTCTACAAATAAAAAGAAAAAAACACATAGAACTGCTATGTCTGTCTCTACAAAAGACTTAGTACTGATTTGGAATCATTCTTTCCAGTGTAAGTAAAAGTTGTGGCCAAAGAAAATTGGGCAGCACTTTTATTGAACCTTGCTGTTAGTACTTCTTGTTCAACCTTTTTCTCATGTCCTTTTATTCTTTCTCCCCATGTCCCACATCCAAACTAATGGATTTCACTGCAGGAGTTTGCGCTCCCAGAACATGTAGTATTATAGAAGAGTGTCAGATAGTAAATTGCAGTCGATATTTCTCTCAGAATATTTTAAAATGTGGTTTGTACGTCTGCTTGTCCAAGCATTTTATGCAGGGCTTTATTAGATACGTTTTAATGTTCCTCTCAACGTAAAGATGAATTAATGCGATATATTAGATTTGTGCTCCAGGTATAGCTCTGAAAGGAACATGCATGAGTCATGTAAATGCTTACTTGTCCATAAGTATTTTGCCTTTGTCTCTTACCTGATAGTAGAAAAATTGCACAGTAAAGCTCTTTCTTGCAGGGTGTCCTTGTGTCATCAACGGAACGAGTTATAAAGTGAATGAAACTGTGGCAACAATACAGGATGGCAACATATGTATAATATACATTTGTGGAGAATATGGTATTCCAGTTGCTCAAACTCCTGGGCCTTGTCCAACACCTACTTCACCTACAATCATTTCAACCTCCTCTCCTGTCAGTACTCTTACCACCACAGGTAAATCTTCAAGAGAGATGTGCAACTAAAAATTATTTTCTTTAAGGAAAATACTTTAAAAGATAGAATGTTCAAGTATATGGGCTTATAGCTGACACAGATAGAGCGATACTTATGAATAGTTTTATCACACTACACTAAGAAAGATATTTAACGCTTTGAATCCATTTACTTCTCATGGAAGAAATTGTAACTATAAATGTACAGGGTGCCTTCCTAATTCTGAAAAACATGTTAGCATCTCACTATCCTGCTGGGATAGTAGAAATTGTCTCGGTAGTCTCAGAAAAAAAATAGAATTAGGATATTTAAAACTACTATTATATTTTTTTTCAAAGCTCGCAGATGATGGAATAATCTTTTTACCTATTTCAGTTACCACTACAAGCCCTGCAGTAACTACAAGCTCTCCAGAAAATACAAGTAAGTTTTAAATAGAAAACTAAGTTGTTAAAAAATGTCAAAGGAACATTTAAAGGAAGAGTAAATTAAAGATGACCACTACAGAAAAATAGATTTAAAACAAAAATAAATATTTTTTTTTAAATTGCAGAAATGTGATAAGTATAGACAGAAAAAAGACCTTTAAAGGCTTCAGCTTGGTGATTTTATTTCGATGCTAAGCTTCCTGTTGAAAAATCTGGTAATACAGAACCAATTTTAGAACTTTTTTCTCTTGGAAAAATGACAAGTTGCAGTCTGTTGCTCTAGTCCTTAACGGAATAAAATACAAAATTAACCTTCTCAGAATGTTCTCTGTAAGCTCAGATGCTGAATCTCTGTCTTTTCTTGCAGCTCCATGCCCTGTAATCTGTAATTGGAGTGAGTGGTTTGATGTTAGTAAACCTGAAAAAGATGGTGGTGACTATGAAACCTATGATGCAATAAGAAATAAACATGGAAACGACGCAATATGTGAAGCTCCTCAAAAACTTGAATGCAGGGCTAAAGCTAATCCCGATGTGAGCATAGAGGAACTTGGCCAGAAAGTAGAGTGTAATGTGGCACATGGACTACTATGTAAAAATGAGGAGCAAGATGCAACTATGTGGCAACTTTGCTATAATTATGAAATCAGGGTAAACTGTTGTAAGGTGCCAAAACAGCCTTGTGAGACTGCAAGTACACCGAGTCCAACACCAACTGCGACTTCAACCACCACCAGAACAACAGTCCCCACCACCACTACAACCAGGCAGCCAACAACAATTACCACCACGCCCATACCCACCCCAACCATCACAAGCGAATTCACACCATCAGTCAGCACCCCAGTAACTTCAACCTCTCCAGGTATTTAGCAGACCAATACTCTCTGCACTTGCTTTGCCATAGGAGAAATAAAGGCTACCAAAGGCAAGTCATCTCCATAGCAGATACTGAGGTGGCAGGAAATCTTACTTATGCTGGTTTGGAGCTCTATCCTTCTGCTAGAGAGAAGATTCCCAGAAGGACCCACTGTGCAAGATTAGAGTAGGCCTTGACTTAGAGTACCATCGTTTTAGGCATTGTCTGGGTACGGCTGTGCAGAATTGCTTCCCTTTCTCCTCCGGCTTTCCCTCTGTCAGTGCTAATGTTTGCCTGTGGTTATAGATCTAGGAAGGAAGGATTCCCCTGGCAGGCTTTCAGGAACAGTTTCACTCTGCAGGCTGCCACTTGCTGTGAACTGTGGTCTTTGACTAACGAGATCTACTCTGTGAACCACTTCATCGGGCTGATAGGGCACCACAGGGAAATTACATGACAATCAGGCAGGAACATATTCCTGTGCATAATTGCATCCCAGACCACAGCTTCCACTCGCAGTTCTTACTCCATGAGATGGTGAGGTGTCTTAAGTAATAAGGCAGAGATTACAGCTGCAGCTGTGCAGACTTTCTTCCCTTTCTTCTCGTGCGTTGCCTCTGTGGCCACTGGTGCCACTCACCTGCAGTTCTGGCTGCAGGAAGCTTTGAAGATTTTCCCCTGAGACAGCGAGATGTTCTAAGTAGTAAGGCAGAGACAGAAAGCCTGCAAGAGCCTCACTCCTCCTTCTGTCTTACCCATTGGTACGTATTTTCGATTTAGTGAGAAGCACGCTGCAGCCACATCCCTAGTCTCTTTGCTAGGGAAGGATTGTCATGCCCCTGTCTGTGCCCATTTTTGGAACTAGTCTGCTTGCTGGGGCCCGAAAGGAAGGCCTAGTGATATCGGCCTTTAAGGTGGTAAGAGTGGGCCGACTGCTATAGGTTTGTGGCAGCTGCCTAACGCCTAACTTCTGTTCAGCGCATATTGTGTCCCACTCATGCGTCTTGCACTTTTGTCTGTTTTCTCTGTCCCTGCTGTTTCTACCAGCCCCGCCTTCATCCACAACAAGCACATCGTCCACTCCACCCCCATCGACAAGCGCTTCCACGCCAACGCCATCGCAGCCTCCCAGCACCACCACCACGATGCCCCCCAGCAGCACCCCCAGCAGCACCCCATGGACAACCACGACTGTTCCTGGCACGCCAACACCCACCCCAACTACTACAGGTACTTTCCCAACGCCAATAATAATCACCAAAACCATGCTGCCTCCGACTTTAGCAGCAGCAAGTAATTCTCTGGCTGTGCTGTCATTTGTTGCCTTGCTATGGGAGAAATCAAGCTTTATTGGCAGCAACGTGTGTCTTAAGTCTTGGACTCTGAGGGAGCGTAGTTGATGTGTATTCCCCCCCAAAATCATAGAATCATGGAATAGTTAGGCTTGGAAGGGACCTTGTTAAAGATCTTTTGGTCCAACCCCCCTGCTATGGGCAAGGACGTCTTTCACTACATCAGGTTGCTCAGAGCTCCCTTCAGCCTGACCTTGACGCTTCCAAAGCCTGGGCATCCACAACATCTCTGGGAAGCCTGTTCCAGTGTCTCACCACCCTCCTCATAAAAAGTTTCTTCCTTACGTCTAATCTAAACCTACCCTCTTCAGTTTAAAACTGTTGCCCCTTGTGCTGTAACTACAGCCCTTGGTAAAAAGTCTCTCCCTGTCCTTCTTAGAAGCCCCCCTCATATATTGAAAGGCTGCAAGAAGGTCTCCCTGGAGCCTTCTCTTCTCTCAGCTGAACAACCCCAACTCTCTGAGCCTCTCTTTGTAGGGGAGGAGTTCTAGCCCTCCGATCATTTTTGTGGCCCTCCTCTGGACCCGCCAAACAGTTTCCTGCCTTTCTTGTACTGGGGACCGCCGGGCTGGATGTAGTACTCTAGGTGCAGTGCCACGAGACTGGAGTAGAGTGGGTCCCAGACCGAGCTCTCCGTTTAGGAGGAAGAGCGCACGACATTTTCTGGTTCTCGGTTCCATTTCTTTGATTCATAGAATCATAGAATCTAGAATTGTTCTGGTTGGAAGAGACCTCCGAGATCATCGGGTCCAACCATTAACCTATCACTACCAAGTCCCCCACTAAATCATATCCCTTAGGGCCTCATCTAAACGCCCAGAACATTAGGAGTTTTTTTCATCCTGGTGTCTCTGCCCAGCTTAGACAGATCCTCAACTGACGGGCAGTCTTGTTTTTGCTGCTGTTGCAGCTCATCCTTCAGCTGGAGAGAGAGAACTCAGTAGGACCCAGGGTGTGCAGCCGGAGCAGGGCTTGCTTTTGTGGCACTCTCATTTCAGGCGCTGTGTGGGCGCAGCTGTGCAGACTTTCTTCCCTTTCTTCCCTTTCTTCTCTTGCATTGCCTCTGTGGCCACTGGTGCCACTCACCTGCAGTTCTGGCTGTGGGAAGCTTTGGAGGTTTTCCCCGGCAGGGTTGCGGGAAAGGTTTCAGACCATGGGCTTCTCCTTGCTACAGACTAAGGCTCTGGGCAGCCAAATTTTCCCAGCATTCCCATGAGCGATGTTCTTCAGCTTGCCTCACGCTGCTGGGAAGCAAGCTGACGTTTTGGCAGCAATATGAGACCCTCTCTCGTCCCAGTGAATATGCCTCTGTAACAGTACACCATCTGTTCCTGTACTTCCAACTCAATGAATTCCCCTGGATTTGGTACTGCTGAACTCTCCTCTGCAGTATAAAGTTTTAACACTACAGACAGCTGTTCCATCTAACACTGAGCATTGATAAAGTGGTTACACCAATGTCTCCTATGCAAGATGTAGGAGATTTTTTTAGTAATCCCTCTGTTATGCAAAAGCCATTAATAAAACAGTTTCTGCTTTATTCCTATCTGAATACCCTACGCTTAGGTTCGCTGACTTTTATTTGCTTATTATAAAATGAAATTAAATTAATAACAAATGCAATTTGCCTACTTAAAATAAAATACTCTGTTCTCTCCCTGTCTTAAAGAGGGTACCACACCCGAATCAGGAACACCGACAAAGACGAGTACTACAGTTACTCCTTCAGCTACCCCGCTGCCAACAACTAGAACGACAGAAACAGAAAGTACAATGTCCACCATAGGCACAACCATTCAACAGTCAACATTATCAGTATCAACAACCCCCGTGACAGTCACCACCTCTGGCGTCACTGAAACAGGATTGACCACCAGAACCACCACTTCGGGCCCCACATCCTCAGGATCCACTCCCCACAGCACCACGATAGTAACGGAAACATCTAGCCACGAGACCACTACCACCGGGACTGGGAGCCCTCCAACAGGATCACCTACCACCACCAGCAGCACCACAACCTCAGGACCATCCTCCCCAGAACCTACAGCCAGCACTACCGTATCATCACCATCAGTATCAACAACCCCCGTGACAGTCCCCACCTCTGGCATCACTGAAACAGGATTGACCACCAGAACCACCACTTCGGGCCCCACATCCTCAGGACCCACTCCCCACAGCACCACGATAGTAACGGAAACATCTAGCCACGAGACCACTACCACCGGGACTGGGAGCCCTCCAACAGGATCACCTACCACCACCAGCAGCACCCCAGGGACAACGACGGCTGTAACCGGCACATCACCACCCACTCCAACTACTGCAAGCACATCCACGCCTGTGCCAACCTACACCACCATCACGACACCCTCAGGTACTTGTCTGCTCTGTGCTCTCATGTGTTGCCTTGATGAGGGAGTAAGGAAGGTCCGTGAGCGCCTCAACTTGTGCCTTCTGTGTGGGATCAGGGGTGGCAGTACTTGTTGTGCGCTCCCTGAAACGGCACGTGCCGAAAGCTAGCCCTTGGGCTGGCTGTTTCGGAAGCGAGGAGGGCGCAGGGGTCCTGGGGAGAAGGCCTTGTGTTCCCTGACGCAAGAGGGCTCCGAGCAGTTTTTTTGTCCTGGTACCGCTGCCCAGCTTGGACAGATCCTCAACTGACGGGCAGTCTTGCTTTTGCTGCTGTTGCAGCTCATCCTTCAGCTGGAGAGAAAGAACTCAGCGGGACCCAGGGTGTGCAGTGGGAGCGGGGCTCGCTTTTGTGGCACTGTCATTTCAGGCGCTGTGTGGGCGCAGCTGTGCAGACTTTCTTCCCTTTGTTCTCGTGCGTTGCCTCTGTGGCCACTGGTGCCACTCACCTGCAGTTCTGGCTGCAGGAAGCTTTGAAGATTTTCCCCTGAGACAGCGAGATGTTCTAAGTAGTAAGGCAGAGACAGAAAGCCTGCAAGAGCCTCACTCCTCCTTCTGTCTTACCCATTGGTACGTATTTTCGATTTAGTGAGAAGCACGCTGCAGCCACATCCCTAGTCTCTTTGCTAGGGAAGGATTGTCATGCCCCTGTCTGTGCCCATTTTTGGAACTAGTCTGCTTGCTGGGGCCCGAAAGGAAGGCCTAGTGATATCGGCCTTTAAGGTGGTAAGAGTGGGCCGACTGCTATAGGTTTGTGGCAGCTGCCTAACGCGTGCGTAACTTCTGTTCAGCGCATATTGTGTCCCACTCATGCGTCTTGCACTTTTGTCTGTTTTCTCTGTCCCTGCTGTTTCTACCAGCCCCGCCTTCATCCACAACAAGCACATCGTCCACTCCACCCCCATCGACAAGCGCTTCCACGCCAACGCCATCGCAGCCTCCCAGCACCTTCACCACCACCACAATGCCCCCCAGCAGCACCCCCAGCAGCACCCCAGGGACAACGACGGCTGTAACTGGCACTTCAACACCCACTCCAACTACTGCCAGCACATCCATTCCCACACCAACACCAACTTCAGGTACTTGTCTGCCCGGTGCTCTCGTGTGTTGCTTTGCTGTGGGAAAAATGAAGGTCTGTGAGCACCTCAACTTGTGCCTTCTGTGTGGGATCAGGGGTGGCAGTACTTGTTGTGCGCTCCCTGAAACGGCACGTGCCGAAAGCTAGCCCTTGGGCTGGCTGTTTCAGAAGTGAGGAGGGCGCAGGGGTCCTGGGGAGAAGGCCTTGTGTTCCCTGACACAAGAGGGCTCCGAGCAGTTTTTTCGTCCTGGTACCGCTGCCCAGCTTGGACAGATCCTCAACTGACGGGCAGTCTTGCTTTTGCTGCTGTTGCAGCTCATCCTTCAGCTGGAGAGAAAGAACTCAGCGGGACCCAGGGTGTGCAGTGGGAGCGGGGCTCGCTTTTGTGGCACTGTCATTTCGGGCGCTGTGTGGGCGCAGCTGTGCAGACTTTCTTCCCTTTCTTCTCGTGCGTTGCCTCTGTGGCCATTGGTGCCACTCACCTGCAGTTCTGGCTGTGGGAAGCTTTGCAGTCTTTTCCTGGCAGCGTTTGGGGAGAGGTTTCAGACCGTGGGTTGCCCCTTGCTACAGACCAGGCTCTGGGCGGCTGAGTTCTCCCACCATTCCCTTAAGCGTTGTTCTCCAGCTGTCTGTGTGCTGCTGGGAAGCAAGCTGACATTTTGGCAGCAGTGTGTGTCCTGTGCCTGCTTCCTCTGTGGTCACACCTCTTCCTGGTGTTTCGTTTCTCCCTGAGATATTGAGGTGGGGTGAGTGGCACGAGAAGGTGAGAGAGTGGTGGGAGTCCCTGCTTAGTCCTGCTCCACCTCATGTGTTGCCCTTATGTGAGCTGGTTTTGCACAGAAGCAGCCCAATACAACAATGTGCCCTAGCTGCGAGGGGCAGCTACAGATGGCTTTGCAGTGCCTGGGTCCTGTTTTGGCCCTAGTGTGCTTTGTAGGGCCAAGAAGGGGAGGCCTGCCCACACAAGTGAGCTTTGTGTGGCCAGGATTGGCTGACTGGTGTAGCACTGCCCGAGGGGCACCCTTGTGCGCAGTGGATGCCCAGAGCACGACCTGCAAGTGTGATGGCGCCCGGCTTGTTGTTTCTGTCCTGCTGCTTCTAATTGTTCCTCTTGTTGTTTTCCCCCAGTCTGTGAGTGCATCTGGACAGACTGGATTGATGTGAGTTACCCAGATAGTTCTGACAGAAACGGCGGTGACTACGAAACCTTTGAGAATATTCTGAAGAACAACTCCAGCTGGGTCTGCGCGAAAGCTGTGAATATTTCATGCAGAGCAGAGAAATTCCCTCACACTCCCATTGCAGATTTAGGGCAAAAAGTGGAATGCGATGTTAACACGGGGCTCACCTGTAAGAATAGCGATCAGCATGTCGGAGGATTAATACCGATGCCGGTCTGCCTCAATTATCAGATCAGTGTCTGCTGCCTCCCCAACATACCAGGTTGTATTCCAACTACCACCCCGAGCACCACGACAGCCCCACCTTCATCCACAACAAGCACATCGTCCACTCCACCCATATCGACAAGCGCTTCCACGCCAACGCCATCGCAGCCTCCCAGCACCACCACCACGATGCCCCCCAGCAGCACCCCCAGCAGCACCCCATGGACAACCACGACTGTTCCTGGCACGCCAACACCCACCCCAACTACTACAGGTACTTTCCCAACGCCAATAATAATCACCAAACCATGCTGCCTCCGACTTTAGCAGCAGCAAGTAATTCTCTGGCTGTGCTGTCATTTGTTGCCTTGCTATGGGAGAAATCAAGCTTTATTGGCAGCAACGTGTGTCTTAAGTTTTGGACTCTGAGGGAGCGTAGTTGATGTGTATTTCCCCCCAAAATCATAGAACCATGGAATAGTTAGGCTCGGAAGGGACCTTGTTAAAGATCTTTTGGTCCAACCCCCCTGCTATGGGCAAGGACGTCTTTCACTACATCAGGTTGCTCAGAGCCCCCTGCAGCCTGACCTTGACGCTTCCAAAGCCTGGGCATCCACAACATCTCTGGGAAGCCTGTTCCAGTGTCTCACCACCCTCCTCATAAAAAGTTTCTTCCTTACGTCCAATCTAAACCTACCCTCTTTCAGTTTAAAACTGTTACGCCCTGTGCTGTAACTACAGCCCTTGGTAAAAAGTCTCTCTCTGTCCTTCTTAGAAGCCCCCCTCATATATTGAAAGGCTGCAAGAAGGTCTCCCTGGAGCCTTCTCTTCTCTCAGCTGAACAACCCCAACTCTCTGAGCCGCTCTTCATAGGGGAGGAGTTCTAGCCCTCCGATCATTTTTGTGGCCCTCCTCTGGACCCGCTCAAACAGTTTCCTGCCTTTCTTGTACTGGGGACCGCCGGGCTGGATGTAGTACTCCAGGTGCTGTGTCACGAGACTGGAGTAGAGTGGGTCCCAGACCGAGCTCTCCGTTATAGGAGGAAGAAAGCACGACATTTTCTGGTTCTTGGTTCCATTTCTTTGATTCCCGGAACATTAGGTGTTTTTTTCGTCCTGGTGTCTCTGCCCAGCTTAGACAGATACTCAACTGACGGGCAGTCTTGCTTTTGCTGCTGTTGCAGCTCATCCTTCAGCTGGAGAGAAAGAACTCAGCGGGACCCAGGGTGTGCAGTGGGAGCAGGGCTCGGTTTTGTGGCACTGTCATTTTGGGCGCTGTGTGGGCGCAGCTGTGCAGACTTTCTTCCCTTTCTTCTCTTGCGTTGCCTCTGTGGCCACTGGTGCCACTCACCTGCAGTTCTGGCTGTGGGAAGCTTTGGAGGTTTTCCCTGGCAGGGTTGCGGGAAAGGTTTCAGACCATGGGCTTTCCCTTGCTACAGACTAAGGCTCTGGGCAGCCAAATTTTCCCAGCATTCCCATGAGCGATGTTCTTCAGCTTGCCTCACGCTGCTGGGAAGCAAGCTGACGTTTTGGCAGCAATATGAGACCCTCTCTCGTCCCAGTGAATATGCCTCTGTAACAGTACACCATCTGTTCCTGTACTTCCTTCTGAACATGAAGGAGTTTGCCTATCCTCACGCAAATGGGAATTAAGGACTGCCATCGTGGTCTTTGCGAGTAAAAGCAGCGTATCTTACTTCCTCCAGCATTATGACTGCACTCTTATTATGTGCGCAGTGCTTCTCTATCTACCATGTGTCTCTCACATCAAGCTGTAAAAGCACAAACAGATGATTCTGAAGCTGGCCTCTGAGTATAGGGAACAATTTGTAAAATGCTGATCAAAACCTGTTTTAAAGGAGCCTGTATTTGCGCCCGTAATGAAAACTGGCTTGGTCATGTGGGAAAGAAAAAGGAGAAACGTAAATTTACGGTTCCTAGCGTGCCAAAATAGCTTGTGGGTGAGTCTTAAAGGCCTGGGATTTAGGTGTGGAACACAGATTGCTCCAGCAACTGCTCAGTTTCAGTAGAATCAAATGACTCTGACCATAATCAATGCTGGTATGAACATGCCACATGAAGTAGCACAGGAAACAGTGGTCTATCCGTAGAATATAGCATGACAGCAATACAGAATTAACCAAATGGTTCACGGATCAACTGAATGAATTCCCCTGGATTTGGTACTGCTGAACTCTTCTCTGCAGTGTAAAGTTTTAACACTACAGACAGCTGTTCCATCCAACACTGAGCATTGATAAAGTGGTTACACCAATGTCTCCTATGCAAGATGTAGGAGATTTTTTTAGTAATCCCTCCGTTATGCAAAAGCCATTAATAAAACAGTTTCTGCTTTATTCCTATCTGAATACCCTACGCTTAGGTTCGTTGACTTTTATTTGCTTATTATAAAATGAAATTAAATTAATAACAAACGCAATTTGCCTACTTAAAATAAAATACTCTGTTCTCTCCCTGTCTTAAAGAGGGTACCACACCCGAATCAGGAACACCGACAAAGACGAGTACTACAGTTACTCCTTCGGCTACCCCACTGCCAACAACTAGAACGACAGAAACAGAAAGTACAATGTCCACCATAGGCACAACCATTCAACAGTCAACATTATCAGTATCAACAACCCCCGTGACAGTCACCACCTCTGGCGTCACTGAAACAGGATTGACCACCAGAACCACCACTTCGGGCCCCACATCCTCAGGACCCACTCCCCACAGCACCACGATAGTAACGGAAACATCTAGCCACGAGACCACTACCACCGGGACTGGGAGCCCTCCAACAGGATCACCTACCACCACCAGCAGCACCACAACCTCAGGACCATCCTCCCCAGAACCTACAGCCAGCACTACCGTATCATCACCATCAGTATCAACAACCCCCGTGACAGTCACCACCTCTGGCGTCACTGAAACAGGATTGACCACCAGAACCACCACTTCGGGCCCCACATCCTCAGGACCCACTCCCCACAGCACCACGATAGTAACGGAAACATCTAGCCACGAGACCACTACCACCGGGACTGGGAGCCCTCCAACAGGATCACCTACCACCACCAGCAGCACCCCAGGGACAACGACGGCTGTAACCGGCACATCACCACCCACTCCAACTACTGCAAGCACATCCACGCCTGTGCCAACCTACACCACCATCACGACACCCTCAGGTACTTGTCTGCTCTGTGCTCTCATGTGTTGCCTTGATGAGGGAGTAATGAAGGTCCGTGAGCGCCTCAACTTGTGCCTTCTGTGTGGGATCAGGGGTGGCAGTACTTGTTGTGCGCTCCCTGAAACGGCACGTGCCGAAAGCTAGCCCTTGGGCTGGCTGTTTCGGAAGCGAGGAGGGCGCAGGGGTCCTGGGGAGAAGGCCTTGTGTTCCCTGACACAAGAGGGCTCCGAGCAGTTTTTTCGTCCTGGTACCGCTGCCCAGCTTGGACAGATCCTCAACTGACGGGCAGTCTTGCTTTTGCTGCTGTTGCAGCTCATCCTTCAGCTGGAGAGAAAGAACTCAGCGGGACCCAGGGTGTGCAGTGGGAGCGGGGCTCGCTTTTGTGGCACTGTCATTTCAGGCGCTGTGTGGGCGCAGCTGTGCAGACTTTCTTCCCTTTGTTCTCGTGCGTTGCCTCTGTGGCCACTGGTGCCACTCACCTGCAGTTCTGGCTGCAGGAAGCTTTGAAGATTTTCCCCTGAGACAGCGAGATGTTCTAAGTAGTAAGGCAGAGACAGAAAGCCTGCAAGAGCCTCACTCCTCCTTCTGTCTTACCCATTGGTACGTATTTTCGATTTAGTGAGAAGCACGCTGCAGCCACATCCCTAGTCTCTTTGCTAGGGAAGGATTGTCATGCCCCTGTCTGTGCCCATTTTTGGAACTAGTCTGCTTGCTGGGGCCCGAAAGGAAGGCCTAGTGATATCGGCCTTTAAGGTGGTAAGAGTGGGCCGACTGCTATAGGTTTGTGGCAGCTGCCTAACGCGTGCGTAACTTCTGTTCAGCGCATATTGTGTCCCACTCATGCGTCTTGCACTTTTGTCTGTTTTCTCTGTCCCTGCTGTTTCTACCAGCCCCGCCTTCATCCACAACAAGCACATCGTCCACTCCACCCCCATCGACAAGCGCTTCCACGCCAACGCCATCGCAGCCTCCCAGCACCTTCACCACCACCACGATGCCCCCCAGCAGCACCCCCAGCAGCACCCCAGGGACAACGACGGCTGTAACTGGCACTTCAACACCCACTCCAACTACTGCCAGCACATCCATTCCCACACCAACACCAACTTCAGGTACTTGTCTGCTCGGTGCTCTCGTGTGTTGCTTGCTGTGGGAAAAATGAAGGTCTGTGAGCACCTCAACTTGTACCTTCTGTGTGGGATCAGGGGTGGCAGTACTTGTTGTGCGCTCCCTGAAATGGCACGTGCCGAAAGCTAGCCCTTGGGCTGGCTGTTTCAGAAGTGAGGAGGGCGCAGGGGTCCTGGGGAGAAGGCCTTGTGTTCCCTGACACAAGAGGGCTCCGAGCAGTTTTTTCGTCCTGGTACCGCTGCCCAGCTTAGACAGATCCTCAACTGACGGGCAGTCTTGCTTTTGCTGCTGTTGCAGCTCATCCTTCAGCTGGAGAGAAAGAACTCAGTGGGACCCAGGGTGTGCAGTGGTAGCGGGGCTCAGTTTTGTGGCACTGTCATTTCGGGCGCTGTGTGGGCGCAGCTGTGCAGACTTTCTTCCCTTTCTTCTCTTGCGTTGCCTCTGTGGCCACTGGTGCCACTCACCTGCAGTTCTGGCTGTGGGAAGCTTTGGAGGTTTTCCCTGGCAGGGTTGCGGGAAAGGTTTCAGACCATGGGCTTTCCCTTGCTACAGACTAAGGCTCTGGGCAGACAAATTTTCCCAGCGTTCCCATGAGCGATGTTCTTCAGCTTGCCTCACGCTGCTGGGAAGCAAGCTGACGTTTTGGCAGCAATATGAGACCCTCTCTCGTCCCAGTGAATATGCCTCTGTAACAGTACACCATCTGTTCCTGTACTTCCTTCTGAACATGAAGGAGTTTGCCTATCCTCACGCAAATGGGAATTAAGGACTGCCATCGTGGTCTTTGCGAGTAAAAGCAGCGTATCTTACTTCCTCCAGCTTTATGACTGCACTCTTATTATGTGCGCAGTGCTTCTCTATCTACCATGTGTCTCTCACATCAAGCTGTAAAAGCACAAACAGATGATTCTGAAGCTGGCCTCTGAGTATAGGGAACAATTTGTAAAATGCTGATCAAAACCTGTTTTAAAGGAGCCTGTATTTGCGCCCGTAATGAAAACTGGCTTGGTCATGTGGGAAAGAAAAAGGAGAAACGTAAATTTACGGTTCCTAGCGTGCCAAAATAGCTTGTGGGTGAGTCTTAAAGGCCTGGGATTTAGGTGTGGAACACAGATTGCTCCAGCAACTGCTCAGTTTCAGTAGAATCAAATGACTCTGACCATAATCAATGCTGGTATGAACATGCCACATGAAGTAGCACAGGAAACAGTGGTCTATCCATAGAATATAGCATGACAGCAATGCAGAATTAACCAAATGGTTCACGGATCAACTAAATGAATTCCCCTGGATTTGGTACTGCTGAACTCTTCTCTGCAGTGTAAAGTTTTAACACTACAGACAGCTGTTCCATCCAACACTGAGCATTGATAAAGTGGTTACACCAATGTCTCCTATGCAAGATGTAGGAGATTTTTTTAGTAATCCCTCCGTTATGCAAAAGCCATTAATAAAACAGTTTCTGCTTTATTCCTATCTGAATACCCTACGCTTAGGTTCGTTGACTTTTATTTGCTTATTATAAAATGAAATTAAATTAATAACAAACGCAATTTGCCTACTCTCAAATAAAATACTCTGTTCTCTCCCTGTCTTAAAGAGGGTACCACACCCGAATCAGGAACACCGACAAAGACGAGTACTACAGTTACTCCTTCGGCTACCCCACTGCCAACAACTAGAACGACAGAAACAGAAAGTACAATGTCTACCATAGGCACAACCATTCAACAGTCAACATTATCAGTATCAACAACCCCCGTGACAGTCACCACCTCTGGCGTCACTGAAACAGGATTGACCACCAGAACCACCACTTCGGGCCCCACATCCTCAGGACCCACTCCCCACAGCACCACGATAGTAACGGAAACATCTAGCCACGAGACCACTACCACCGGGACTGGGAGCCCTCCAACAGGATCACCTACCACCACCAGCAGCACCACAACCTCAGGACCATCCTCCCCAGAACCTACAGCCAGCACTACCATATCATCACCATCAGTATCAACAACCCCCGTGACAGTCACCACCTCTGGCGTCACTGAAACAGGATTGACCACCAGAACCACCACTTCGGGCCCCACATCCTCAGGACCCACTCCCCACAGCACCACGATAGTAACGGAAACATCTAGCCACGAGACCACTACCACCGGGACTGGGAGCCCTCCAACAGGATCACCTACCACCACCAGCAGCACCCCAGGGACAACGACGGCTGTAACCGGCACATCACCACCCACTCCAACTACTGCAAGCACATCCACGCCTGTGCCAACCTACACCACCATCACGACACCCTCAGGTACTTGTCTGCTCTGTGCTCTCATGTGTTGCCTTGATGAGGGAGTAATGAAGGTCCGTGAGCGCCTCAACTTGTGCCTTCTGTGTGGGATCAGGGGTGGCAGTACTTGTTGTGCGCTCCCTGAAACGGCACGTGCCGAAAGCTAGCCCTTGGGCTGGCTGTTTCGGAAGCGAGGAGGGCGCAGGGGTCCTGGGGAGAAGGCCTTGTGTTCCCTGACACAAGAGGGCTCCGAGCAGTTTTTTCGTCCTGGTACCGCTGCCCAGCTTGGACAGATCCTCAACTGACGGGCAGTCTTGCTTTTGCTGCTGTTGCAGCTCATCCTTCAGCTGGAGAGAAAGAACTCAGCGGGACCCAGGGTGTGCAGTGGGAGCGGGGCTCGCTTTTGTGGCACTGTCATTTCAGGCGCTGTGTGGGCGCAGCTGTGCAGACTTTCTTCCCTTTGTTCTCGTGCGTTGCCTCTGTGGCCACTGGTGCCACTCACCTGCAGTTCTGGCTGCAGGAAGCTTTGAAGATTTTCCCCTGAGACAGCGAGATGTTCTAAGTAGTAAGGCAGAGACAGAAAAGCCTGCAAGAGCCTCACTCCTCCTTCTGTCTTACCCATTGGTACGTATTTTCGATTTAGTGAGAAGCACGCTGCAGCCACATCCCTAGTCTCTTTGCTAGGGAAGGATTGTCATGCCCCTGTCTGTGCCCATTTTTGGAACTAGTCTGCTTGCTGGGGCCCGAAAGGAAGGCCTAGTGATATCGGCCTTTAAGGTGGTAAGAGTGGGCCGACTGCTATAGGTTTGTGGCAGCTGCCTAACGCGTGCGTAACTTCTGTTCAGCGCATATTGTGTCCACTCATGCGTCTTGCACTTTTGTCTGTTTTCTCTGTCCCTGCTGTTTCTACCAGCCCCGCCTTCATCCACAACAAGCACATCGTCCACTCCACCCCCATCGACAAGCGCTTCCACGCCAACGCCATCGCAGCCTCCCAGCACCTTCACCACCACCACAATGCCCCCCAGCAGCACCCCCAGCAGCACCCCAGGGACAACGACGGCTGTAACTGGCACTTCAACACCCACTCCAACTACTGCCAGCACATCCATTCCCACACCAACACCAACTTCAGGTACTTGTCTGCCCGGTGCTCTCGTGTGTTGCTTTGCTGTGGGAAAAATGAAGGTCTGTGAGCACCTCAACTTGTGCCTTCTGTGTGGGATCAGGGGTGGCAGTACTTGTTGTGCGCTCCCTGAAACGGCACGTGCCGAAAGCTAGCCCTTGGGCTGGCTGTTTCAGAAGTGAGGAGGGCGCAGGGGTCCTGGGGAGAAGGCCTTGTGTTCCCTGACACAAGAGGGCTCCGAGCAGTTTTTTTCGTCCTGGTACCGCTGCCCAGCTTGGACAGATCCTCAACTGATGGGCAGTCTTGCTTTTGCTGCTGTTGCAGCTCATCCTTCAGCTGGAGAGAAAGAACTCAGCGGGACCCAGGGTGTGCAGTGGGAGCGGGGCTCGCTTTTGTGGCACTGTCGTTTCGGGCGCTGTGTGGGCGCAGCTGTGCAGACTTTCTTCCCTTTCTTCTCGTGCGTTGCCTCTGTGGCCATTGGTGCCACTCACCTGCAGTTCTGGCTGTGGGAAGCTTTGCAGTCTTTTCCTGGCAGCGTTTGGGGAGAGGTTTCAGACCGTGGGTTGCCCCTTGCTACAGACCAAGGCTCTGGGCGGCTGAGTTCTCCCACCATTCCCTTAAGCGTTGTTCTCCAGCTGTCTGTGTGCTGCTGGGAAGCAAGCTGACATTTTGGCAGCAGTGTGTGTCCTGTGCCTGCTTCCTCTGTGGTCACACCTCTTCCTGGTGTTTCGTTTCTCCCTGAGATATTGAGGTGGGGTGAGTGGCACGAGAAGGTGAGAGAGTGGTGGGAGTCCCTGCTTAGTCCTGCTCCACCTCATGTGTTGCCCTTATGTGAGCTGGTTTTGCACAGAAGCAGCCCAATACAACAATGTGCCCTAGCTGCGAGGGGCAGCTACAGATGGCTTTGCAGTGCCTGGGTCCTGTTTTGGCCCTAGTGTGCTTTGTAGGGCCAAGAAGGGGAGGCCTGCCCACACAAGTGAGCTTTGTTGTGGCCAGGATTGGCTGACTGGTGTAGCACTGCCCGAGGGGCACCCTTGTGCGCAGTGGATGCCCAGAGCACGACCTGCAAGTGTGATGGCGCCCGGCTTGTTGTTTCTGTTCCTGCTGCTTCTAATTGTTCCTCTTGTTGTTTTCCCCCAGTCTGTGAGTGCATCTGGACAGACTGGATTGATGTGAGTTACCCAGATAGTTCTGACAGAAACGGCGGTGACTACGAAACCTTTGAGAATATTCTGAAGAACAACTCCAGCTGGGTCTGCGCGAAAGCTGTGAATATTTCATGCAGAGCAGAGAAATTCCCTCACACTCCCATTGCAGATTTAGGGCAAAAAGTGGAATGCGATGTTAACACGGGGCTCACCTGTAAGAATAGCGATCAGCATGTCGGAGGATTAATACCGATGCCGGTCTGCCTCAATTATCAGATCAGTGTCTGCTGCCTCCCCAACATACCAGGTTGTATTCCAACTACCACCCCGAGCACCACGACAGCCCCACCTTCATCCACAACAAGCACATCGTCCACTCCACCCATATCGACAAGCGCTTCCACGCCAACGCCATCGCAGCCTCCCAGCACCACCACCACGATGCCCCCCAGCAGCACCCCCAGCAGCACCCCATGGACAACCACGACTGTTCCTGGCACGCCAACACCCACCCCAACTACTACAGGTACTTTCCCAACGCCAATAATAATCACCAAAACCATGCTGCCTCCGACTTTAGCAGCAGCAAGTAATTCTCTGGCTGTGCTGTCATTTGTTGCCTTGCTATGGGAGAAATCAAGCTTTATTGGCAGCAACGTGTGTCTTAAGTTTTGGACTCTGAGGGAGCGTAGTTGATGTGTATTTCCCCCCAAAATCATAGAACCATGGAATAGTTAGGCTCGGAAGGGACCTTGTTAAAGATCTTTTGGTCCAACCCCCCTGCTATGGGCAAGGACGTCTTTCACTACATCAGGTTGCTCAGAGCCCCCTGCAGCCTGACCTTGACGCTTCCAAAGCCTGGGCATCCACAACATCTCTGGGAAGCCTGTTCCAGTGTCTCACCACCCTCCTCATAAAAAGTTTCTTCCTTACGTCCAATCTAAACCTACCCTCTTTCAGTTTAAAACTGTTACGCCCTGTGCTGTAACTACAGCCCTTGGTAAAAAGTCTCTCTCTGTCCTTCTTAGAAGCCCCCCTCATATATTGAAAGGCTGCAAGAAGGTCTCCCTGGAGCCTTCTCTTCTCTCAGCTGAACAACCCCAACTCTCTGAGCCGCTCTTCATAGGGGAGGAGTTCTAGCCCTCCGATCATTTTTGTGGCCCTCCTCTGGACCCGCTCAAACAGTTTCCTGCCTTTCTTGTACTGGGGACCGCCGGGCTGGATGTAGTACTCCAGGTGCTGTGTCACGAGACTGGAGTAGAGTGGGTCCCAGACCGAGCTCTCCGTTATAGGAGGAAGAAAGCACGACATTTTCTGGTTCTTGGTTCCATTTCTTTGATTCCCGGAACATTAGGTGTTTTTTCGTCCTGGTGTCTCTGCCCAGCTTAGACAGATACTCAACTGACGGGCAGTCTTGCTTTTGCTGCTGTTGCAGCTCATCCTTCAGCTGGAGAGAAAGAACTCAGCGGGACCCAGGGTGTGCAGTGGGAGCAGGGCTCGGTTTTGTGGCACTGTCATTTCGGGCGCTGTGTGGGCGCAGCTGTGCAGACTTTCTTCCCTTTCTTCTCGTGCGTTGCCTCTGTGGCCACTGGTGCCACTCACCTGCAGTTCTGGCTGTGGGAAGCTTTGGAGGTTTTCCCTGGCAGGGTTGCGGGAAAGGTTTCAGACCATGGGCTTTCCCTTGCTACAGACTAAGGCTCTGGGCAGCCAAATTTTCCCAGCATTCCCATGAGCGATGTTCTTCAGCTTGCCTCACGCTGCTGGGAAGCAAGCTGACGTTTTGGCAGCAATATGAGACCCTCTCTCGTCCCAGTGAATATGCCTCTGTAACAGTACACCATCTGTTCCTGTACTTCCTTCTGAACATGAAGGAGTTTGCCTATCCTCACGCAAATGGGAATTAAGGACTGCCATCGTGGTCTTTGCGAGTAAAAGCAGCGTATCTTACTTCCTCCAGCATTATGACTGCACTCTTATTATGTGCGCAGTGCTTCTCTATCTACCATGTGTCTCTCACATCAAGCTGTAAAAGCACAAACAGATGATTCTGAAGCTGGCCTCTGAGTATAGGGAACAATTTGTAAAATGCTGATCAAAACCTGTTTTAAAGGAGCCTGTATTTGCGCCCGTAATGAAAACTGGCTTGGTCATGTGGGAAAGAAAAAGGAGAAACGTAAATTTACGGTTCCTAGCGTGCCAAAATAGCTTGTGGGTGAGTCTTAAAGGCCTGGGATTTAGGTGTGGAACACAGATTGCTCCAGCAACTGCTCAGTTTCAGTAGAATCAAATGACTCTGACCATAATCAATGCTGGTATGAACATGCCACATGAAGTAGCACAGGAAACAGTGGTCTATCCGTAGAATATAGCATGACAGCAATACAGAATTAACCAAATGGTTCACGGATCAACTGAATGAATTCCCCTGGATTTGGTACTGCTGAACTCTTCTCTGCAGTGTAAAGTTTTAACACTACAGACAGCTGTTCCATCCAACACTGAGCATTGATAAAGTGGTTACACCAATGTCTCCTATGCAAGATGTAGGAGATTTTTTTAGTAATCCCTCCGTTATGCAAAAGCCATTAATAAAACAGTTTCTGCTTTATTCCTATCTGAATACCCTACGCTTAGGTTCGTTGACTTTTATTTGCTTATTATAAAATGAAATTAAATTAATAACAAACGCAATTTGCCTACTCTCAAATAAATACTCTGTTCTCTCCCTGTCTTAAAGAGGGTACCACACCCGAATCAGGAACACCGACAAAGACGAGTACTACAGTTACTCCTTCGGCTACCCCACTGCCAACAACTAGAACGACAGAAACAGAAAGTACAATGTCCACCATAGGCACAACCATTCAACAGTCAACATTATCAGTATCAACAACCCCCGTGACAGTCACCACCTCTGGCGTCACTGAAACAGGATTGACCACCAGAACCACCACTTCGGGCCCCACATCCTCAGGATCCACTCCCCACAGCACCACGATAGTAACGGAAACATCTAGCCACGAGACCACTACCACCGGGACTGGGAGCCCTCCAACAGGATCACCTACCACCACCAGCAGCACCACAACCTCAGGACCATCCTCCCCAGAACCTACAGCCAGCACTACCGTATCATCACCATCAGTATCAACAACCCCCGTGACAGTCACCACCTCTGGCGTCACTGAAACAGGATTGACCACCAGAACCACCACTTCGGGCCCCACATCCTCAGGACCCACTCCCCACAGCACCACGATAGTAACGGAAACATCTAGCCACGAGACCACTACCACCGGGACTGGGAGCCCTCCAACAGGATCACCTACCACCACCAGCAGCACCCCAGGGACAACGACGGCTGTAACCGGCACATCACCACCCACTCCAACTACTGCAAGCACATCCACGCCTGTGCCAACCTACACCACCATCACGACACCCTCAGGTACTTGTCTGCTCTGTGCTCTCATGTGTTGCCTTGATGAGGGAGTAATGAAGGTCCGTGAGCGCCTCAACTTGTGCCTTCTGTGTGGGATCAGGGGTGGCAGTACTTGTTGTGCGCTCCCTGAAACGGCACGTGCCGAAAGCTAGCCCTTGGGCTGGCTGTTTCGGAAGCGAGGAGGGCGCAGGGGTCCTGGGGAGAAGGCCTTGTGTTCCCTGACACAAGAGGGCTCCGAGCAGTTTTTTCGTCCTGGTACCGCTGCCCAGC
This sequence comes from Phoenicopterus ruber ruber, assembly GCA_009819775.1. NCBI lineage: Eukaryota > Metazoa > Chordata > Aves > Phoenicopteriformes > Phoenicopteridae > Phoenicopterus > Phoenicopterus ruber. The sequence goes on from CM020219.1 coordinate 53,258,801, forward strand.
TTGGACAGATCCTCAACTGACGGGCAGTCTTGCTTTTGCTGCTGTTGCAGCTCATCCTTCAGCTGGAGAGAAAGAACTCAGCGGGACCCAGGGTGTGCAGTGGGAGCGGGGCTCGCTTTTGTGGCACTGTCATTTCAGGCGCTGTGTGGGCGCAGCTGTGCAGACTTTCTTCCCTTTGTTCTCGTGCGTTGCCTCTGTGGCCACTGGTGCCACTCACCTGCAGTTCTGGCTGCAGGAAGCTTTGAAGATTTTCCCCTGAGACAGCGAGATGTTCTAAGTAGTAAGGCAGAGACAGAAAGCCTGCAAGAGCCTCACTCCTCCTTCTGTCTTACCCATTGGTACGTATTTTCGATTTAGTGAGAAGCACGCTGCAGCCACATCCCTAGTCTCTTTGCTAGGGAAGGATTGTCATGCCCCTGTCTGTGCCCATTTTTGGAACTAGTCTGCTTGCTGGGGCCCGAAAGGAAGGCCTAGTGATATCGGCCTTTAAGGTGGTAAGAGTGGGCCGACTGCTATAGGTTTGTGGCAGCTGCCTAACGCGTGCGTAACTTCTGTTCAGCGCATATTGTGTCCCACTCATGCGTCTTGCACTTTTGTCTGTTTTCTCTGTCCCTGCTGTTTCTACCAGCCCCGCCTTCATCCACAACAAGCACATCGTCCACTCCACCCCCATCGACAAGCGCTTCCACGCCAACGCCATCGCAGCCTCCCAGCACCTTCACCACCACCACAATGCCCCCCAGCAGCACCCCCAGCAGCACCCCAGGGACAACGACGGCTGTAACTGGCACTTCAACACCCACTCCAACTACTGCCAGCACATCCATTCCCACACCAACACCAACTTCAGGTACTTGTCTGCCCGGTGCTCTCGTGTGTTGCTTTGCTGTGGGAAAAATGAAGGTCTGTGAGCACCTCAACTTGTGCCTTCTGTGTGGGATCAGGGGTGGCAGTACTTGTTGTGCGCTCCCTGAAACGGCACGTGCCGAAAGCTAGCCCTTGGGCTGGCTGTTTCAGAAGTGAGGAGGGCGCAGGGGTCCTGGGGAGAAGGCCTTGTGTTCCCTGACACAAGAGGGCTCCGAGCAGTTTTTTCGTCCTGGTACCGCTGCCCAGCTTGGACAGATCCTCAACTGATGGGCAGTCTTGCTTTTGCTGCTGTTGCAGCTCATCCTTCAGCTGGAGAGAAAGAACTCAGCGGGACCCAGGGTGTGCAGTGGGAGCGGGGCTCGCTTTTGTGGCACTGTCGTTTCGGGCGCTGTGTGGGCGCAGCTGTGCAGACTTTCTTCCCTTTCTTCTCGTGCGTTGCCTCTGTGGCCATTGGTGCCACTCACCTGCAGTTCTGGCTGTGGGAAGCTTTGCAGTCTTTTCCTGGCAGCGTTTGGGGAGAGGTTTCAGACCGTGGGTTGCCCCTTGCTACAGACCAAGGCTCTGGGCGGCTGAGTTCTCCCACCATTCCCTTAAGCGTTGTTCTCCAGCTGTCTGTGTGCTGCTGGGAAGCAAGCTGACATTTTGGCAGCAGTGTGTGTCCTGTGCCTGCTTCCTCTGTGGTCACACCTCTTCCTGGTGTTTCGTTTCTCCCTGAGATATTGAGGTGGGGTGAGTGGCACGAGAAGGTGAGAGAGTGGTGGGAGTCCCTGCTTAGTCCTGCTCCACCTCATGTGTTGCCCTTATGTGAGCTGGTTTTGCACAGAAGCAGCCCAATACAACAATGTGCCCTAGCTGCGAGGGGCAGCTACAGATGGCTTTGCAGTGCCTGGGTCCTGTTTTGGCCCTAGTGTGCTTTGTAGGGCCAAGAAGGGGAGGCCTGCCCACACAAGTGAGCTTTGTTGTGGCCAGGATTGGCTGACTGGTGTAGCACTGCCCGAGGGGCACCCTTGTGCGCAGTGGATGCCCAGAGCACGACCTGCAAGTGTGATGGCGCCCGGCTTGTTGTTTCTGTTCCTGCTGCTTCTAATTGTTCCTCTTGTTGTTTTCCCCCAGTCTGTGAGTGCATCTGGACAGACTGGATTGATGTGAGTTACCCAGATAGTTCTGACAGAAACGGCGGTGACTACGAAACCTTTGAGAATATTCTGAAGAACAACTCCAGCTGGGTCTGCGCGAAAGCTGTGAATATTTCATGCAGAGCAGAGAAATTCCCTCACACTCCCATTGCAGATTTAGGGCAAAAAGTGGAATGCGATGTTAACACGGGGCTCACCTGTAAGAATAGCGATCAGCATGTCGGAGGATTAATACCGATGCCGGTCTGCCTCAATTATCAGATCAGTGTCTGCTGCCTCCCCAACATACCAGGTTGTATTCCAACTACCACCCCGAGCACCACGACAGCCCCACCTTCATCCACAACAAGCACATCGTCCACTCCACCCATATCGACAAGCGCTTCCACGCCAACGCCATCGCAGCCTCCCAGCACCACCACCACGATGCCCCCCAGCAGCACCCCCAGCAGCACCCCATGGACAACCACGACTGTTCCTGGCACGCCAACACCCACCCCAACTACTACAGGTACTTTCCCAACGCCAATAATAATCACCAAAACCATGCTGCCTCCGACTTTAGCAGCAGCAAGTAATTCTCTGGCTGTGCTGTCATTTGTTGCCTTGCTATGGGAGAAATCAAGCTTTATTGGCAGCAACGTGTGTCTTAAGTTTTGGACTCTGAGGGAGCGTAGTTGATGTGTATTTCCCCCCAAAATCATAGAACCATGGAATAGTTAGGCTCGGAAGGGACCTTGTTAAAGATCTTTTGGTCCAACCCCCCTGCTATGGGCAAGGACGTCTTTCACTACATCAGGTTGCTCAGAGCCCCCTGCAGCCTGACCTTGACGCTTCCAAAGCCTGGGCATCCACAACATCTCTGGGAAGCCTGTTCCAGTGTCTCACCACCCTCCTCATAAAAAGTTTCTTCCTTACGTCCAATCTAAACCTACCCTCTTTCAGTTTAAAACTGTTACGCCCTGTGCTGTAACTACAGCCCTTGGTAAAAAGTCTCTCTCTGTCCTTCTTAGAAGCCCCCCTCATATATTGAAAGGCTGCAAGAAGGTCTCCCTGGAGCCTTCTCTTCTCTCAGCTGAACAACCCCAACTCTCTGAGCCGCTCTTCATAGGGGAGGAGTTCTAGCCCTCCGATCATTTTTGTGGCCCTCCTCTGGACCCGCTCAAACAGTTTCCTGCCTTTCTTGTACTGGGGACCGCCGGGCTGGATGTAGTACTCCAGGTGCTGTGTCACGAGACTGGAGTAGAGTGGGTCCCAGACCGAGCTCTCCGTTATAGGAGGAAGAAAGCACGACATTTTCTGGTTCTTGGTTCCATTTCTTTGATTCCCGGAACATTAGGTGTTTTTTCGTCCTGGTGTCTCTGCCCAGCTTAGACAGATACTCAACTGACGGGCAGTCTTGCTTTTGCTGCTGTTGCAGCTCATCCTTCAGCTGGAGAGAAAGAACTCAGCGGGACCCAGGGTGTGCAGTGGGAGCAGGGCTCGGTTTTGTGGCACTGTCATTTCGGGCGCTGTGTGGGCGCAGCTGTGCAGACTTTCTTCCCTTTCTTCTCGTGCGTTGCCTCTGTGGCCACTGGTGCCACTCACCTGCAGTTCTGGCTGTGGGAAGCTTTGGAGGTTTTCCCTGGCAGGGTTGCGGGAAAGGTTTCAGACCATGGGCTTTCCCTTGCTACAGACTAAGGCTCTGGGCAGCCAAATTTTCCCAGCATTCCCATGAGCGATGTTCTTCAGCTTGCCTCACGCTGCTGGGAAGCAAGCTGACGTTTTGGCAGCAATATGAGACCCTCTCTCGTCCCAGTGAATATGCCTCTGTAACAGTACACCATCTGTTCCTGTACTTCCTTCTGAACATGAAGGAGTTTGCCTATCCTCACGCAAATGGGAATTAAGGACTGCCATCGTGGTCTTTGCGAGTAAAAGCAGCGTATCTTACTTCCTCCAGCATTATGACTGCACTCTTATTATGTGCGCAGTGCTTCTCTATCTACCATGTGTCTCTCACATCAAGCTGTAAAAGCACAAACAGATGATTCTGAAGCTGGCCTCTGAGTATAGGGAACAATTTGTAAAATGCTGATCAAAACCTGTTTTAAAGGAGCCTGTATTTGCGCCCGTAATGAAAACTGGCTTGGTCATGTGGGAAAGAAAAAGGAGAAACGTAAATTTACGGTTCCTAGCGTGCCAAAATAGCTTGTGGGTGAGTCTTAAAGGCCTGGGATTTAGGTGTGGAACACAGATTGCTCCAGCAACTGCTCAGTTTCAGTAGAATCAAATGACTCTGACCATAATCAATGCTGGTATGAACATGCCACATGAAGTAGCACAGGAAACAGTGGTCTATCCGTAGAATATAGCATGACAGCAATACAGAATTAACCAAATGGTTCACGGATCAACTGAATGAATTCCCCTGGATTTGGTACTGCTGAACTCTTCTCTGCAGTGTAAAGTTTTAACACTACAGACAGCTGTTCCATCCAACACTGAGCATTGATAAAGTGGTTACACCAATGTCTCCTATGCAAGATGTAGGAGATTTTTTTAGTAATCCCTCCGTTATGCAAAAGCCATTAATAAAACAGTTTCTGCTTTATTCCTATCTGAATACCCTACGCTTAGGTTCGTTGACTTTTATTTGCTTATTATAAAATGAAATTAAATTAATAACAAACGCAATTTGCCTACTCTCAAATAAAATACTCTGTTCTCTCCCTGTCTTAAAGAGGGTACCACACCCGAATCAGGAACACCGACAAAGACGAGTACTACAGTTACTCCTTCGGCTACCCCACTGCCAACAACTAGAACGACAGAAACAGAAAGTACAATGTCCACCATAGGCACAACCATTCAACAGTCAACATTATCAGTATCAACAACCCCCGTGACAGTCACCACCTCTGGCGTCACTGAAACAGGATTGACCACCAGAACCACCACTTCGGGCCCCACATCCTCAGGATCCACTCCCCACAGCACCACGATAGTAACGGAAACATCTAGCCACGAGACCACTACCACCGGGACTGGGAGCCCTCCAACAGGATCACCTACCACCACCAGCAGCACCACAACCTCAGGACCATCCTCCCCAGAACCTACAGCCAGCACTACCGTATCATCACCATCAGTATCAACAACCCCCGTGACAGTCACCACCTCTGGCGTCACTGAAACAGGATTGACCACCAGAACCACCACTTCGGGCCCCACATCCTCAGGACCCACTCCCCACAGCACCACGATAGTAACGGAAACATCTAGCCACGAGACCACTACCACCGGGACTGGGAGCCCTCCAACAGGATCACCTACCACCACCAGCAGCACCCCAGGGACAACGACGGCTGTAACCGGCACATCACCACCCACTCCAACTACTGCAAGCACATCCACGCCTGTGCCAACCTACACCACCATCACGACACCCTCAGGTACTTGTCTGCTCTGTGCTCTCATGTGTTGCCTTGATGAGGGAGTAATGAAGGTCCGTGAGCGCCTCAACTTGTGCCTTCTGTGTGGGATCAGGGGTGGCAGTACTTGTTGTGCGCTCCCTGAAACGGCACGTGCCGAAAGCTAGCCCTTGGGCTGGCTGTTTCGGAAGCGAGGAGGGCGCAGGGGTCCTGGGGAGAAGGCCTTGTGTTCCCTGACACAAGAGGGCTCCGAGCAGTTTTTTCGTCCTGGTACCGCTGCCCAGCTTGGACAGATCCTCAACTGACGGGCAGTCTTGCTTTTGCTGCTGTTGCAGCTCATCCTTCAGCTGGAGAGAAAGAACTCAGCGGGACCCAGGGTGTGCAGTGGGAGCGGGGCTCGCTTTTGTGGCACTGTCATTTCAGGCGCTGTGTGGGCGCAGCTGTGCAGACTTTCTTCCCTTTGTTCTCGTGCGTTGCCTCTGTGGCCACTGGTGCCACTCACCTGCAGTTCTGGCTGCAGGAAGCTTTGAAGATTTTCCCCTGAGACAGCGAGATGTTCTAAGTAGTAAGGCAGAGACAGAAAGCCTGCAAGAGCCTCACTCCTCCTTCTGTCTTACCCATTGGTACGTATTTTCGATTTAGTGAGAAGCACGCTGCAGCCACATCCCTAGTCTCTTTGCTAGGGAAGGATTGTCATGCCCCTGTCTGTGCCCATTTTTGGAACTAGTCTGCTTGCTGGGGCCCGAAAGGAAGGCCTAGTGATATCGGCCTTTAAGGTGGTAAGAGTGGGCCGACTGCTATAGCTTTGTGGCAGCTGCCTAACGCGTGCGTAACTTCTGTTCAGCGCATATTGTGTCCCACTCATGCGTCTTGCACTTTTGTCTGTTTTCTCTGTCCCTGCTGTTTCTACCAGCCCCGCCTTCATCCACAACAAGCACATCGTCCACTCCACCCCCATCGACAAGCGCTTCCACGCCAACGCCATCGCAGCCTCCCAGCACCTTCACCACCACCACAATGCCCCCCAGCAGCACCCCCAGCAGCACCCCAGGGACAACGACGGCTGTAACTGGCACTTCAACACCCACTCCAACTACTGCCAGCACATCCATTCCCACACCAACACCAACTTCAGGTACTTGTCTGCTCGGTGCTCTCGTGTGTTGCTTTGCTGTGGGAAAAATGAAGGTCTGTGAGCACCTCAACTTGTGCCTTCTGTGTGGGATCAGGGGTGGCAGTACTTGTTGTGCGCTCCCTGAAACGGCACGTGCCGAAAGCTAGCCCTTGGGCTGGCTGTTTCAGAAGTGAGGAGGGCGCAGGGGTCCTGGGGAGAAGGCCTTGTGTTCCCTGACACAAGAGGGCTCCGAGCAGTTTTTTCGTCCTGGTACCGCTGCCCAGCTTGGACAGATCCTCAACTGATGGGCAGTCTTGCTTTTGCTGCTGTTGCAGCTCATCCTTCAGCTGGAGAGAAAGAACTCAGCGGGACCCAGGGTGTGCAGTGGGAGCGGGGCTCGCTTTTGTGGCACTGTCATTTCGGGCGCTGTGTGGGCGCAGCTGTGCAGACTTTCTTCCCTTTCTTCTCGTGCGTTGCCTCTGTGGCCATTGGTGCCACTCACCTGCAGTTCTGGCTGTGGGAAGCTTTGCAGTCTTTTCCTGGCAGCGTTTGGGGAGAGGTTTCAGACCGTGGGTTGCCCCTTGCTACAGACCAAGGCTCTGGGCGGCTGAGTTCTCCCACCATTCCCTTAAGCGTTGTTCTCCAGCTGTCTGTGTGCTGCTGGGAAGCAAGCTGACATTTTGGCAGCAGTGTGTGTCCTGTGCCTGCTTCCTCTGTGGTCACACCTCTTCCTGGTGTTTCGTTTCTCCCTGAGATATTGAGGTGGGGTGAGTGGCACGAGAAGGTGAGAGAGTGGTGGGAGTCCCTGCTTAGTCCTGCTCCACCTCATGTGTTGCCCTTATGTGAGCTGGTTTTGCACAGAAGCAGCCCAATACAACAATGTGCCCTAGCTGCGAGGGGCAGCTACAGATGGCTTTGCAGTGCCTGGGTCCTGTTTTGGCCCTAGTGTGCTTTGTAGGGCCAAGAAGGGGAGGCCTGCCCACACAAGTGAGCTTTGTTGTGGCCAGGATTGGCTGACTGGTGTAGCACTGCCCGAGGGGCACCCTTGTGCGCAGTGGATGCCCAGAGCACGACCTGCAAGTGTGATGGCGCCCGGCTTGTTGTTTCTGTTCCTGCTGCTTCTAATTGTTCCTCTTGTTGTTTTCCCCCAGTCTGTGAGTGCATCTGGACAGACTGGATTGATGTGAGTTACCCAGATAGTTCTGACAGAAACGGCGGTGACTACGAAACCTTTGAGAATATTCTGAAGAACAACTCCAGCTGGGTCTGCGCGAAAGCTGTGAATATTTCATGCAGAGCAGAGAAATTCCCTCACACTCCCATTGCAGATTTAGGGCAAAAAGTGGAATGCGATGTTAACACGGGGCTCACCTGTAAGAATAGCGATCAGCATGTCGGAGGATTAATACCGATGCCGGTCTGCCTCAATTATCAGATCAGTGTCTGCTGCCTCCCCAACATACCAGGTTGTATTCCAACTACCACCCCGAGCACCACGACAGCCCCACCTTCATCCACAACAAGCACATCGTCCACTCCACCCATATCGACAAGCGCTTCCACGCCAACGCCATCGCAGCCTCCCAGCACCACCACCACGATGCCCCCCAGCAGCACCCCCAGCAGCACCCCATGGACAACCACGACTGTTCCTGGCACGCCAACACCCACCCCAACTACTACAGGTACTTTCCCAACGCCAATAATAATCACCAAAACCATGCTGCCTCCGACTTTAGCAGCAGCAAGTAATTCTCTGGCTGTGCTGTCATTTGTTGCCTTGCTATGGGAGAAATCAAGCTTTATTGGCAGCAACGTGTGTCTTAAGTTTTGGACTCTGAGGGAGCGTAGTTGATGTGTATTTCCCCCCAAAATCATAGAACCATGGAATAGTTAGGCTCGGAAGGGACCTTGTTAAAGATCTTTTGGTCCAACCCCCCTGCTATGGGCAAGGACGTCTTTCACTACATCAGGTTGCTCAGAGCCCCTGCAGCCTGACCTTGACGCTTCCAAAGCCTGGGCATCCACAACATCTCTGGGAAGCCTGTTCCAGTGTCTCACCACCCTCCTCATAAAAAGTTTCTTCCTTACGTCCAATCTAAACCTACCCTCTTTCAGTTTAAAACTGTTACGCCCTGTGCTGTAACTACAGCCCTTGGTAAAAAGTCTCTCTCTGTCCTTCTTAGAAGCCCCCCTCATATATTGAAAGGCTGCAAGAAGGTCTCCCTGGAGCCTTCTCTTCTCTCAGCTGAACAACCCCAACTCTCTGAGCCGCTCTTCATAGGGGAGGAGTTCTAGCCCTCCGATCATTTTTGTGGCCCTCCTCTGGACCCGCTCAAACAGTTTCCTGCCTTTCTTGTACTGGGGACCGCCGGGCTGGATGTAGTACTCCAGGTGCTGTGTCACGAGACTGGAGTAGAGTGGGTCCCAGACCGAGCTCTCCGTTATAGGAGGAAGAAAGCACGACATTTTCTGGTTCTTGGTTCCATTTCTTTGATTCCCGGAACATTAGGTGTTTTTTCGTCCTGGTGTCTCTGCCCAGCTTAGACAGATACTCAACTGACGGGCAGTCTTGCTTTTGCTGCTGTTGCAGCTCATCCTTCAGCTGGAGAGAAAGAACTCAGCGGGACCCAGGGTGTGCAGTGGGAGCAGGGCTCGGTTTTGTGGCACTGTCATTTTGGGCGCTGTGTGGGCGCAGCTGTGCAGACTTTCTTCCCTTTGTTCTCGTGCGTTGCCTCTGTGGCCACTGGTGCCACTCACCTGCAGTTCTGGCTGCAGGAAGCTTTGAAGATTTTCCCCTGAGACAGCGAGATGTTCTAAGTAGTAAGGCAGAGACAGAAAGCCTGCAAGAGCCTCACTCCTCCTTCTGTCTTACCCATTGGTACGTATTTTCGATTTAGTGAGAAGCACGCTGCAGCCACATCCCTAGTCTCTTTGCTAGGGAAGGATTGTCATGCCCCTGTCTGTGCCCATTTTTGGAACTAGTCTGCTTGCTGGGGCCCGAAAGGAAGGCCTAGTGATATCGGCCTTTAAGGTGGTAAGAGTGGGCCGACTGCTATAGGTTTGTGGCAGCTGCCTAACGCCTAACTTCTGTTCAGCGCATATTGTGTCCCACTCATGCGTCTTGCACTTTTGTCTGTTTTCTCTGTCCCTGCTGTTTCTACCAGCCCCGCCTTCATCCACAACAAGCACATCGTCCACTCCACCCCCATCGACAAGCGCTTCCACGCCAACGCCATCGCAGCCTCCCAGCACCACCACCACGATGCCCCCCAGCAGCACCCCCAGCAGCACCCCATGGACAACCACGACTGTTCCTGGCACGCCAACACCCACCCCAACTACTACAGGTACTTTCCCAACGCCAATAATAATCACCAAAACCATGCTGCCTCCGACTTTAGCAGCAGCAAGTAATTCTCTGGCTGTGCTGTCATTTGTTGCCTTGCTATGGGAGAAATCAAGCTTTATTGGCAGCAACGTGTGTCTTAAGTTTTGGACTCTGAGGGAGCGTAGTTGATGTGTATTCCCCCCCAAAATCATAGAATCATGGAATAGTTAGGCTTGGAAGGGACCTTGTTAAAGATCTTTTGGTCCAACCCCCCTGCTATGGGCAAGGACGTCTTTCACTACATCAGGTTGCTCAGAGCTCCCTTCAGCCTGACCTTGACGCTTCCAAAGCCTGGGCATCCACAACATCTCTGGGAAGCCTGTTCCAGTGTCTCACCACCCTCCTCATAAAAAGTTTCTTCCTTACGTCTAATCTAAACCTACCCTCTTTCAGTTTAAAACTGTTGCCCCTTGTGCTGTAACTACAGCCCTTGGTAAAAAGTCTCTCCCTGTCCTTCTTAGAAGCCCCCCTCATATATTGAAAGGCTGCAAGAAGGTCTCCCTGGAGCCTTCTCTTCTCTCAGCTGAACAACCCCAACTCTCTGAGCCTCTCTTTGTAGGGGAGGAGTTCTAGCCCTCCGATCATTTTTGTGGCCCTCCTCTGGACCCGCCAAACAGTTTCCTGCCTTTCTTGTACTGGGGACCGCCGGGCTGGATGTAGTACTCTAGGTGCAGTGCCACGAGACTGGAGTAGAGTGGGTCCCAGACCGAGCTCTCCGTTTAGGAGGAAGAGCGCACGACATTTTCTGGTTCTCGGTTCCATTTCTTTGATTCATAGAATCATAGAATCTTAGAATTGTTCTGGTTGGAAGAGACCTCCGAGATCATCGGGTCCAACCATTAACCTATCACTACCAAGTCCCCCACTAAATCATATCCCTTAGGGCCTCATCTAAACGCCCAGAACATTAGGAGTTTTTTTCATCCTGGTGTCTCTGCCCAGCTTAGACAGATACTCAACTGACGGGCAGTCTTGTTTTTGCTGCTGTTGCAGCTCATCCTTCAGCTGGAGAGAGAGAACTCAGTAGGACCCAGGGTGTGCAGCCGGAGCAGGGCTTGCTTTTGTGGCACTCTCATTTCAGGCGCTGTGTGGGCGCAGCTGTGCAGACTTTCTTCCCTTTCTTCCCTTTCTTCTCTTGCGTTGCCTCTGTGGCCACTGGTGCCACTCACCTGCAGTTCTGGCTGTGGGAAGCTTTGGAGGTTTTCCCCGGCAGGGTTGCGGGAAAGGTTTCAGACCATGGGCTTCTCCTTGCTACAGACTAAGGCTCTGGGCAGCCAAATTTTCCCAGCATTCCCATGAGCGATGTTCTTCAGCTTACCTCACGCTGCTGGGAAGCAAGCTGACGTTTTGGCAGCAATATGAGACCCTCTCTCGTCCCAGTGAATATGCCTCTGTAACAGTACACCATCTGTTCCTGTACTTCCAACTCAATGAATTCCCCTGGATTTGGTACTGCTGAACTCTCCTCTGCAGTATAAAGTTTTAACACTACAGACAGCTGTTCCATCCAACACTGAGCATTGATAAAGTGGTTACACCAATGTCTCCTATGCAAGATGTAGGAGATTTTTTTAGTAATCCCTCCGTTATGCAAAAGCCATTAATAAAACAGTTTCTGCTTTATTCCTATCTGAATACCCTATGCTTAGGTTCGTTGACTTTTATTTGCTTATTATAAAATGAAATTAAATTAATAACAAACGCAATTTGCCTACTCTCAAATAAAATACTCTGTTCTCTCCCTGTCTTAAAGAGGGTACCACACCCGAATCAGGAACACCGACAAAGACGAGTACTACAGTTACTCCTTCGGCTACCCCACTGCCAACAACTAGAACGACAGAAACAGAAAGTACAATGTCCACCATAGGCACAACCATTCAACAGTCAACATTATCAGTATCAACAACCCCCGTGACAGTCACCACCTCTGGCGTCACTGAAACAGGATTGACCACCAGAACCACCACTTCGGGCCCCACATCCTCAGGACCCACTCCCCACAGCACCACGATAGTAACGGAAACATCTAGCCACGAGACCACTACCACCGGGACTGGGAGCCCTCCAACAGGATCACCTACCACCACCAGCAGCACCACAACCTCAGGACCATCCTCCCCAGAACCTACAGCCAGCACTACCGTATCATCACCATCAGTATCAACAACCCCCGTGACAGTCACCACCTCTGGCGTCACTGAAACAGGATTGACCACCAGAACCACCACTTCGGGCCCCACATCCTCAGGACCCACTCCCCACAGCACCACGATAGTAACGGAAACATCTAGCCACGAGACCACTACCACCGGGACTGGGAGCCCTCCAACAGGATCACCTACCACCACCAGCAGCACCCCAGGGACAACGACGGCTGTAACCGGCACATCACCACCCACTCCAACTACTGCAAGCACATCCACGCCTGTGCCAACCTACACCACCATCACGACACCCTCAGGTACTTGTCTGCTCTGTGCTCTCATGTGTTGCCTTGATGAGGGAGTAAGGAAGGTCCGTGAGCGCCTCAACTTGTGCCTTCTGTGTGGGATCAGGGGTGGCAGTACTTGTTGTGCGCTCCCTGAAACGGCACGTGCCGAAAGCTAGCCCTTGGGCTGGCTGTTTCGGAAGCGAGGAGGGCGCAGGGGTCCTGGGGAGAAGGCCTTGTGTTCCCTGACACAAGAGGGCTCCGAGCAGTTTTTTCGTCCTGGTACCGCTGCCCAGCTTGGACAGATCCTCAACTGACGGGCAGTCTTGCTTTTGCTGCTGTTGCAGCTCATCCTTCAGCTGGAGAGAAAGAACTCAGCGGGACCCAGGGTGTGCAGTGGGAGCGGGGCTCGCTTTTGTGGCACTGTCATTTCAGGCGCTGTGTGGGCGCAGCTGTGCAGACTTTCTTCCCTTTGTTCTCGTGCGTTGCCTCTGTGGCCACTGGTGCCACTCACCTGCAGTTCTGGCTGCAGGAAGCTTTGAAGATTTTCCCCTGAGACAGCGAGATGTTCTAAGTAGTAAGGCAGAGACAGAAAGCCTGCAAGAGCCTCACTCCTCCTTCTGTCTTACCCATTGGTACGTATTTTCGATCTAGTGAGAAGCACGCTGCAGCCACATCCCTAGTCTCTTTGCTAGGGAAGGATTGTCATGCCCCTGTCTGTGCCCATTTTTGGAACTAGTCTGCTTGCTGGGGCCCGAAAGGAAGGCCTAGTGATATCGGCCTTTAAGGTGATAAGAGTGGGCCGACTGCTATAGGTTTGTGGCAGCTGCCTAACGCGTGCGTAACTTCTGTTCAGCGCATATTGTGTCCCACTCATGCGTCTTGCACTTTTGTCTGTTTTCTCTGTCCCTGCTGTTTCTACCAGCCCCGCCTTCATCCACAACAAGCACATCGTCCACTCCACCCCCATCGACAAGCGCTTCCACGCCAACGCCATCGCAGCCTCCCAGCACCTTCACCACCACCACGATGCCCCCCAGCAGCACCCCCAGCAGCACCCCAGGGACAACGACGGCTGTAACTGGCACTTCAACACCCACTCCAACTACTGCCAGCACATCCATTCCCACACCAACACCAACTTCAGGTACTTGTCTGCTCGGTGCTCTCGTGTGTTGCTTTGCTGTGGGAAAAATGAAGGTCTGTGAGCACCTCAACTTGTACCTTCTGTGTGGGATCAGGGGTGGCAGTGCTTGTTGTGCGCTCCCTGAAATGGCACGTGCCGAAAGCTAGCCCTTGGGCTGGCTGTTTCAGAAGTGAGGAGGGCGCAGGGGTCCTGGGGAGAAGGCCTTGTGTTCCCTGACACAAGAGGGCTCCGAGCAGTTTTTTCGTCCTGGTACCGCTGCCCAGCTTGGACAGATCCTCAACTGACGGGCAGTCTTGCTTTTGCTGCTGTTGCAGCTCATCCTTCAGCTGGAGAGAAAGAACTCAGTGGGACCCAGGGTGTGCAGTGGGAGCGGGGCTCAGTTTCGTGGCACTGTCATTTCAGGCGCTGTGTGGGCGCAGCTGTGCAGACTTTCTTCCCTTTCTTCTCTTGCGTTGCCTCTGTGGCCACTGGTGCCACTCACCTGCAGTTCTGGCTGTGGGAAGCTTTGGAGGTTTTCCCTGGCAGGGTTGCGGGAAAGGTTTCAGACCATGGGCTTTCCCTTGCTACAGACTAAGGCTCTGGGCAGCCAAATTTTCCCAGCGTTCCCATGAGCGATGTTCTTCAGCTTGCCTCACGCTGCTGGGAAGCAAGCTGACGTTTTGGCAGCAATATGAGACCCTCTCTCGTCCCAGTGAATATGCCTCTGTAACAGTACACCATCTGTTCCTGTACTTCCTTCTGAACATGAAGGAGTTTGCCTATCCTCACGCAAATGGGAATTAAGGACTGCCATCGTGGTCTTTGCGAGTAAAAGCAGCGTATCTTACTTCCTCCAGCATTATGACTGCACTCTTATTATGTGCGCAGTGCTTCTCTATCTACCATGTGTCTCTCACATCAAGCTGTAAAAGCACAAACAGATGATTCTGAAGCTGGCCTCTGAGTATAGGGAACAATTTGTAAAATGCTGATCAAAACCCGTTTAAAGGAGCCTGTATTTGCGCCCGTAATGAAAACTGGCTTGGTCATGTGGGAAAGAAAAAGGAGAAACGTAAATTTACGGTTCCTAGCGTGCCAAAATAGCTTGTGGGTGAGTCTTAAAGGCCTGGGATTTAGGTGTGGAACACAGATTGCTCCAGCAACTGCTCAGTTTCAGTAGAATCAAATGACTCTGACCATAATCAATGCTGGTATGAACATGCCACATGAAGTAGCACAGGAAACAGTGGTCTATCCGTAGAATATAGCATGACAGCAATACAGAATTAACCAAATGGTTCACGGATCAACTGAATGAATTCCCCTGGATTTGGTACTGCTGAACTCTTCTCTGCAGTGTAAAGTTTTAACACTACAGACAGCTGTTCCATCCAACACTGAGCATTGATAAAGTGGTTACACCAATGTCTCCTATGCAAGATGTAGGAGATTTTTTTAGTAATCCCTCCGTTATGCAAAAGCCATTAATAAAACAGTTTCTGCTTTATTCCTATCTGAATACCCTACGCTTAGGTTCGTTGACTTTTATTTGCTTATTATAAAATGAAATTAAATTAATAACAAACGCAATTTGCCTACTCTCAAATAAAATACTCTGTTCTCTCCCTGTCTTAAAGAGGGTACCACACCCGAATCAGGAACACCGACAAAGACGAGTACTACAGTTACTCCTTCGGCTACCCCACTGCCAACAACTAGAACGACAGAAACAGAAAGTACAATGTCCACCATAGGCACAACCATTCAACAGTCAACATTATCAGTATCAACAACCCCCGTGACAGTCACCACCTCTGGCGTCACTGAAACAGGATTGACCACCAGAACCACCACTTCGGGCCCCACATCCTCAGGACCCACTCCCCACAGCACCACGATAGTAACGGAAACATCTAGCCACGAGACCACTACCACCGGGACTGGGAGCCCTCCAACAGGATCACCTACCACCACCAGCAGCACCCCAGGGACAACAACGGCTGTAACCGGCACATCACCACCCACTCCAACTACTGCAAGCACATCCATGCCCGCGCCAACCTACACCACCATCACGACACCCTCAGGTACTTGTCTGCTCTGTGCTCTTGTGTGTTGCCTTGCTGTGGGAGAAATGAAGGTCCGTGAGCGCCTCAACTTGTGCCTTCTGTGTGGGATCAGGGGTGGCAGTACTTGTTGTGCGCTCCCTGAAATGGCATATGCCGAAAGCTAGCCCTTGGGCTGGCTGTTTCGGAAGCGAGGAGGGCGCAGGGGTCCTGGGGAGAAGGCCTTGTGTTCCCTGACACAAGAGGGCTCCGAGCATTATTTTTCGTCCTGGTACCGCTGCCCAGCTTAGACAGACCCTGAACTGATGGGCAGTCTTGCTTTTGCTGCTGTTGCAGCTCATCCTTCAGCTGGAGAGAAAGAATTCAGCGGGACCCAGGGTGTGCAGTGGGAGCGGGGCTCGCTTTTGTGGCACTGTCATTTCGGGCGCTGTGTGGGCGCAGCTGTGCAGACTTTCTTCCCTTTGTTCTCGTGCGTTGCCTCTGTGGCCACTGGTGCCACTCACCTGCAGTTCTGGCTGCAGGAAGCTTTGCAGATTTTCCCCTGAGACAGCGAGGTGTTCTAAGTAGTAAGGCAGAGACAGAAAGCCTGCAAGAGCCTCACTCCTCCTTCTGTCTTACCCATTGGTACGTATTTTCGATCTAGTGAGAAGCACGCTGCAGCCACATCCCTAGTCTCTTTGCTAGGGAAGGATTGTCATGCCCCTGTCTGTGCCCATTTTTGGAACTAGTCTGCTTGCTGGGGCCCGAAAGGAAGGCCTAGTGATATCGGCCTTTAAGGTGATAAGAGTGGGCCGACTGCTATAGGTTTGTGGCAGCTGCCTAACGCGTGCGTAACTTCTGTTCAGCGCATATTGTGTCCCACTCATGCGTCTTGCACTTTTGTCTGTTTTCTCTGTCCCTGCTGTTTCTACCAGCCCCGCCTTCATCCACAACAAGCACATCGTCCACTCCACCCCCATCGACAAGCGCTTCCACGCCAACGCCATCGCAGCCTCCCAGCACCTTCACCACCACCACGATGCCCCCCAGCAGCACCCCCAGCAGCACCCCAGGGACAACGACGGCTGTAACTGGCACTTCAACACCCACTCCAACTACTGCAAGCACATTTCCAACAGCAACAATAGCCACCAAAATCCCAGTGCCAACTACAGAAGCATTAAGTAATTCTCTGGCTGTGTTGTCATGTGTTGCCTTGCTATGGGAGAAATCAAGCTTTATTGGCAGCAACGTGTGTCTTAAGTTTTGGACTCTGAGGGAGTATAGTTGATGTGTATTTCCCCCCAAAATCATAGAATCATGGAATAGTTAGGCTTGGAAGGGACCTTGTTAAAGATCTTTTGGTCCAACCCCCCTGCTATGGGCAAGGACGTCTTTCACTACATCAGGTTGCTCAGAGCCCCCTGCAGCCTGACCTTGACGCTTCCAAAGCCTGGGCATCCACAACATCTCTGGGAAGCCTGTTCCAGTGTCTCACCACCCTCCTCATAAAAAGTTTCTTCCTTACGTCTAATCTAAACCTACCCTCTTTCAGTTTAAAACTGTTGCCCTTTGTGCTGTAACTACAGCCCTTGGTAAAAAGTCTCTCTCTGTCCTTCTTAGAAGCCCCCCTCATATATTGAAAGGCTACAATAAGGTCTCCCCGGAGCCTTCTCTTCTCTCAGCTGCACAACCCCAACTCTCTGAGCCGCTCTTCATAGGGGAGGAGTTCTAGCCCCCCGATCATTTTTGTGGCCCTCCTCTGGGCCCGCTCAAACAGTTTCCTGCCTTTCTTGTACTGGGGACCGCCGGGCTGGATGTAGTACTCCAGGTGCTGTGTCACAAGACTGGAGTAGAGTGGGTCCCAGACCGAGCTCTCCGTTATAGGAGGAAGAAAGCACAACATTTTCTGGTTCTTGGTTCCATTTCTTTGATTCCCGGAACATTAGGTGTTTTTTCGTCCTGGTGTCTCTGCCCAGCTTAGACAGATACTCAACTGACGGGCAGTCTTGCTTTTGCTGCTGTTGCAGCTCATCCTTCAGCTGGAGAGAAAGAACTCAGCGGGACCCAGGGTGTGCAGTGGGAGCAGGGCTCGGTTTTGTGGCACTGTCATTTTGGGCGCTGTGTGGGCGCAGCTGTGCAGACTTTCTTCCCTTTCTTCTCTTGCGTTGCCTCTGTGGCCACTGGTGCCACTCACCTGCAGTTCTGGCTGTGGGAAGCTTTGGAGGTTTTCCCTGGCAGGGTTGCGGGAAAGGTTTCAGACCATGGGCTTTCCCTTGCTACAGACTAAGGCTCTGGGCAGCCAAATTTTCCCAGCATTCCCATGAGCGATGTTCTTCAGCTTGCCTCACGCTGCTGGGAAGCAAGCTGACGTTTTGGCAGCAATATGAGACCCTCTCTCGTCCCAGTGAATATGCCTCTGTAACAGTACACCATCTGTTCCTGTACTTCCAACTCAATGAATTCCCCTGGATTTGGTACTGCTGAACTCTCCTCTGCAGTATAAAGTTTTAACACTACAGACAGCTGTTCCATCTAACACTGAGCATTGATAAAGTGGTTACACCAATGTCTCCTATGCAAGATGTAGGAGATTTTTTTAGTAATCCCTCTGTTATGCAAAAGCCATTAATAAAACAGTTTCTGCTTTATTCCTATCTGAATACCCTACGCTTAGGTTCGTTGACTTTTATTTGCTTATTATAAAATGAAATTAAATTAATAACAAACGCAATTTGCCTACTTAAAATAAAATACTCTGTTCTCTCCCTGTCTTAAAGAGGGTACCACACCCGAATCAGGAACACCGACAAAGACGAGTACTACAGTTACTCCTTCGGCTACCCCACTGCCAACAACTAGAACGACAGAAACAGAAAGTACAATGTCCACCATAGGCACAACCATTCAACAGTCAACATTATCAGTATCAACAACCCCCGTGACAGTCACCACCTCTGGCGTCACTGAAACAGGATTGACCACCAGAACCACCACTTCGGGCCCCACACCCTCAGGACCCACTCCCCACAGCACCACGATAGTAACGGAAACATCTAGCCACGAGACCACTACCACCGGGACTGGGAGCCCTCCAACGGGATCACCTACCACCACCAGCAGCACCACAACCTCAGGACCATCCTCCCCAGAACCTACAGCCAGCACTACCGTATCATCACCATCAGTATCAACAACCCCCGTGACAGTCACCACCTCTGGCGTCACTGAAACAGGACTGACCACCAGAACCACCACTTCGGGCTCCACACCCCCAGGACCCACTCCCCACAGCACCACGATAGTAACAGAAACTGGTAGCCCAATGACAACCACTGCAACTCACACTACTCCAACAAGATCAACTGCTGTCACCACCACCATGACTTCGGGACCATCCTCCCTAGGGTCTTCTGCTAGCACTACTGTATCACTGCCATCAGTATCAACCAGCCCCATGTCAGTCACCACCTCTGGTACAACTCCAACAGAATCTTTTACCACCACTTCAGGAACAACCTCTAGTAATTTTACCACAATCACTGCAACCACCATCACCTCCAAAATTGTTTCCCCTGGCTCAACTAGTACTTCTGGGCCAACCGCAACATCAAGTGCAGTCACCATTGCAGGAAGTTCTACATACAGTACAGTTACTCCACTCAGTGCTTCAAGTTCAACTGCAAGTCCACCAGCAACCACTCCTGGAAGAAATTGTTCTATTTCACCTAATGAATCTTATGCGGTGAGTAGATTTCATTCTGCTTTGAATGGAGACTAGCACATAATTTCAATGTTGGTAACATACAGAGCAAGTATTAATCTGTATAGAAAAGGAAGTCTCAGTCCATTTGATTTCTTTCTCTTTTCTTGGGCATCAGCATGACTTCCAATGATATTCAGTTTGATAGCTTATATACTGCTATTAGTTCTTCAAGGATAGTTTTAAAAAGGTTTTCTTCAAGGAGTTAGATCACAGCTCAATGTTTCTGTTTATTGTAGGATAGCTTTGATAAGGAGGTAACCAAAGGCTAAGTGGTGCTAAACTATCTTTTCTGTTTCTGTGTTTGAATAGGTCCAGAGTGGGGAAAAGTTGTTTGCGTGTAGTTTGGAATGAGTCATACTTGGTCATAGTCTGGTTTCAGGAAAGTACTGTGAAGCAGATCACCACATTCAACTGCTCATGAAATTTGACTCAGAGTTCTGAGTTTTTTGGAACTCTCCACCTCTGACACAGACAAGCTAATGTGTTGTACATTTCTAAAGCCTCCTCACAACTTAAATGTCTACCAACTTGCTCAGTAGATCTGCAGGGATAATAAAATATACATGGCTGAAAAACTGGTGGAAGATACACACAATCACAATGCATGCATGTAATCACCTTAGACATTACTCCCCAAATAGCTGGTGTTCACAGTAGCTTTAGCTGTTAATCTGTTCTAGGCATTCATGGAAGGGGATTGATCATATATTGATCACTGATATTGATCAGTGTCTTTCACTGTTGATTAGAGAGGGAGTCTAGATGATGAGATTAAATCAGACATCTAACTTAGCTGAAACTAAAAAAGGCAATTCCCACTTCAGGTTACTGGTTTGACTTTTATAAGTAATGCTTTTCACTTACCAGCTCTCAATAGTGCTAGCTTATCTTGCAGGCCTTGATGTGCTGACTGCTGCAATTCCTTCCTATTTTCAGACTTCTGGTGGGGAAAAAATTGACAATAAACATATGGCATTTTAAAACTCTGCAAAAGATACTCAGACATAACTGTTTGCAGTCTGACTGCTTCATAAGGTTTCTCTCTCTCTTCCTCCTCTGTTTCCAAACACAGCCAGGTGACTCATGGTTGCTCTGTAACTGCACTACTGCTATATGTATAGAAGACAATATGGTCCAGGTGGTTCCCATAATCTGTAATCCACCTCCTAAACCTACATGTGCCAATGGGCTTTCTCCTGTGCAAGTTATTGATAAGGATGGATGCTGTTGGCACTGGGAGTGTGATTGTAAGTATACATTTTGTTGAATATTTTCTCTCCTGTGGGAACAATATTAGTGTCAAGAGCAACAATAATTATCGGGGACAAGTATCGCACAAGGCTGTGACCCTCAAATTTCTAGTGCTGGTCTGTTTGGAGTGCTTCATTGATTCTTTTTAGCTAATTGGAGGCTTTTACTTAATTTGCGATCATTTCTATATAACTATTGTGTTAGTAGGATAAATTGGTCTCTCAAGGCAGGATTTAAATGTCCAGGTGCAGACATCTATAGGCTAGAAGCCTACATGTAAGTTACTTGTTCAGACTATCGCCAAAGGTATATCTAGGGTGCAGTTAATCCTATTCTCAGTTGTCTATCAGAAGTAAGTCAGGCGAACTGTGCCCTGAAAGTGCCTGTTTTTCTTTATTATTGATGAGTTCTAGATAATGAGCTCATGCATTGACATATACACTTAAAAAAATAAATGCTTGAAGTTAGATGAGATGAATCCCACACCTACAGATTTTGTTTGTAGTCTGATCTGATTCTGTATGTTGCCAGAAGAGGTTAACCTAGCTGTATGTTTTTGTAGGCTACTGCACTGGCTGGGGAGACCCACATTACATGACTTTTGATGGACTGTACTACAGCTATCAAGGGAATTGTACATACGTCCTCGTGGAAGAGATTTATAAGAAAGTTGACAACTTTGGTGTCTACATTGATAACTACCATTGTGATACACGGGATGTAGTCTCCTGTCCTCGAACGCTCATTGTGAGACACGAGACTCAGGAAGTGCGCATAGCAACTGTCAAACCAAATACTCTACAAGTAGAGGTATTGGAGAATGTTACCTTTGGTTTCTTCATTAAAATATTAATACAGCATCAACCTAATAATTATATTCACAATGTTAGGAAAAAAAATTAAGAACGAATCTGTGTTTTAGGTTCAATACCAGTTTGGATTATAAAATGGGACTGCTTTGAAGGACTGCTTTTTTTGACTCTGAATATGGAGAAAAATTTCTGCAACTTCTGCCCTTTTTTATCTCAAATATTTGCAGTGCCTTATGTCTCCTAAATACACAAATATGGACAAATTGCTAAGAGTTAAGGATATAAAATAAATTCATTTATAATTAATATTAATGTAACAAAGGAAAAGAATAAATGTTGAATGGGAGGATACAACATGAACTAGACATAACAATAAAGTACTGGGCTTAAGCATTTTTAAAAAGTACCATTACTAGCTTTGACTGGTGTCACCTTTTTAATTTTTCAGAATAGGGGCTCTTCTGTGTTTGTTTTGTTGATAAACGTGATGCCCCAGCTTTGGGGCTTCAAAATTGGGTGAGAAGTGTTTGTTTTCAGGCTTTTGTGGGGTTTGTTTGGTTTATTTTTGTGCATGACTGTGTGGGAATATTACAAGTTGGGTTTCAGCATATTGTTGAAAATTTGCAACATTTAGACCTTTTTTTTTCTCCAAAGCAAGGAAATCTACCATTGCTGAGTAAAAGTAGTAGTGTTAGTTCCATAGGTATGTCATGGCTACTGTATTTAAATAAATAATACAAATTTTGGCTTATTTCTTTCATTTAATTTTCCTACAAGCATGTTCCCTTTATGCCAAGAAGGTTAAAACTGTGTGCACTAGGAACTTAAGAGAATTTTATATTGCAGTTTCACAGGGTGTCATCAATGCCATAGTCACTCTAATAAATCTGTTGAGTGTTAGAATTTAGCTGGTTTAAACTCTGAATTTTAGCCTAGTTTATCAGTGGCTGATAGGCCTTTTCTTTGGCTCAGAGAAGAAAAGTTCGACTTTCCAGTAACATAAAAGGAAACACAGGGACACTTGTTACAAACTAAAAGCACATTATTTGCCTGTACATTCTATCTCCAATGCAAAGTAATGAACAGTCAATTGTTTTCTAAAGTCAAACTAAATAGATGTCTCTTTTCTATTTTTTTTTTTATTAGGTGACAGTAAACAAACAGGCAGTGGCTTTGCCTTATAAAAAATTTGGCTTGAGCATCTATGAGTCAGGCATAAATCGTGTAGTTGAAATTCCTGAACTAAAAATGAATGTGACCTACAATGGCTTGTCCTTTTCTATCAGAATGCCCTACAGCCTGTTTGGCAACAACACTCATGGACAGTGTGGTAAGGCTTACTCTTGTAATTTTTGTACTCTCAGAAAACCACAACCAGGTAAATGAGAGCCCTGCCGCAAAGATGTATGGAATTTGATAACAAATCTGTGAGTGAATTCTTTCTCCCCTTACCCATTTTAGGTGTTTGCAATAACAACACCGCAGATGACTGTATGCTGCCAGATGGAAGCATTGCAGAAAACTGTGAAACCATGGCAGATCATTGGCAAGTTGTTGATCCCTCCAAACCACAATGCTCTCCAGGCATAATTCCTACAAAAGCACCTAGCACAACCCCAAAGCAGCCTTGCAAAGAATCTTCCATCTGCGAGCTTCTTTTGGGAAGGTAAACATTCCTTTGGGGTTTATAAGCCTTTGATCTTCAAATTAAGTGGCAATTTTAGGATTCATTTCTCAATAAAAAGTGTTTCTAACTATTGCTCCATTTCTTCTAGCTTTTTGGGTTGCTTCCGTTCCTTTTACTGTTTCTAGATGTCATTCTTTGCTGATAGTTTGCTTCCAGCCCTCTGGCTGCTACATTAACCTTTCTTGATGTTCTCATGTTCTTCTATGCAATCTGCCCTCCATTGTCCTGTGCTATTGCCCTTTTCCACACTCACTTAGCAAAAAACAGAATCCAACTGAAAACACAGATCTTCATTCTTAGAACATTGTGTCAGAATTTTTTTAAAAAAAAATCAAACAGAATCTCTTTAGAAAAGTAGTTCATGGTTACACTTAATAATATTCATGTAGCTCCTGGACAGAAAATGTTGGTGCCTGAGTGTTTTGTGGGTGAGGGGAGAATACTTTAAGATATGTTGAAAGGTTACAATCTAGATAAGTGCTCTCAGTAAAAATCTCTCAGTAATAGTCCTTGTTCACATGTCCTTAAGCACCACTGTTGCCACATTATAGCATGTTAAGCACATTGAAGAATTAATGGATTTTTCAGTAACTAATAATGGTAAATGTTTCTGTTTCTAGTGTGTTCAAGCCATGCCATGGCTTTGTCCGGCCTGAAAAATACTATGCAGCCTGCGTTTTTGACAGTTGTGTACTTCCCAACTTAGACCTGGAATGCTCAAGTCTGCAGGTCTATGCTGCCGTCTGTGCTGATCAAAGTGTATGCATTGACTGGAGAAGTCATACCAATGGCGTTTGCTGTAAGTATTAAGGCATTTACCTTGAACTATTAGGGAAGCTTATATGGAACTATTTCGGCAATAACGTCCTAACGGGAAGTCATATTGTTTTCCAAGCAATGAAGACACCAGTAAATCACACAGCTGCTTTCCTTAAGTAATTTTACAAGTAACATTTTTAACAATGGAAATGATAAATGAGCCTGCAAAAATATACATCTATTGACTATGCCAGAAACATCTGTATCAGTAGATACTTATTTGTACACAGGCAGTTATGTGTTTTGCAGGCATCAGCAGATCACTCTGTATTTAGTAACATATGCATTCATTTTCAGCTGTAGTAAGAAGAGGACAGGGGGTAGGAATACACTCCCCTTTGAGAACTTGTGCAAAAGAGACTGAAATTATGAAAAAAAATTGTAATCAAGATGTAGACTCTTGGCTTTATCTCCTTAATGTAAAGTATGGTGCTATATCTCTATGGCTAAATTGCATAAAATAACTCCATTCAGAGACATGAGTGTGATATCTGGGTTGTTTTTCTCTTTGCTTCTCAAGATTGTCAAAGAAACATAGGAAAATGAGTAGTTGGTGTTCAATTTCTTGGCATAAGGTCATGGGGCTTTTATATGATATTGTTACTGAGCTCTTCCTCCTTTTTATTCTCCCATTCCAGCTTATAAATGCCCCTCACATAAAGAATACAGAGCATGTGGTCCTATTGAAGAGATAACCTGCAAATCAAGGTAAATAATTTCTTCACTGTTAGTTATAGCTTATACAACTGTTCAGTCATATCTAATGCATAGGTGGATGAGAGAAATCAACCTCCTGTCGTGTCTTAAATTGACTGTCAAATTTGGTACCACTGTTCTCTTGATCCTAAATCTGGATGCCTGTACTTTATATGTTGTTTGGCTATACCAAACATGAACACTGACAATCCCTAAATCACAAATGTGCAGATCATTTGCTACTGTATCTTCAGTGAAAGGTTATTTGGCATAATTTTCCTCTGCGTGCCTATGGCAGTAACAGTGTTCCTCTGAACATTTTGTCTTACACAGCCAACAAAATGAAACTTCAACTAAACAAGTGGAAGGCTGTTTCTGTCCTAATGGAACAATGTTGTATGACTCTGGTGTGGATGTCTGTGTGAAAACCTGTGGTGAGTTTTACTGCTTCACTTGGATGCATGTTTGTTTCCTCTTTGTTGTTTCTTTCTCGTGTATGCAACATAGACCTGACTGTATGCAGTACTCATACAACATATAGTAGAGATGTCTACTGTTATATGAGTGGTAATGGAAATTTATTTTGATATTTTCACAGGCTGTGTTGGAGTGGATAAGATACCAAGAGAGGTATGCTGCCATATGCTTTTGTATTTCAAGTAGAGGCTGGGGGTGGGGAGAGAAGAGTGGTCTCCACTGGTGCAGTCTTGTTTTGTCATCTCCCAACTTTTCATTCCTGTTCTTCTGTTCTTTTTAATTGGTAACCATGAAATCACTCACTTTATTTTCTTTAATGACAGTTTGGGGAAAAGTTTACAGTAGACTGTCAGGACTGTATTTGCCTGGAAGGTGGAAATGGCATTGTATGTAAGCCTCATGAATGTGCCAAACAAAATAAGACCAGTTGTGATGGAGAAGGCTTCTATGAGGTCAATGAAGTCAACTCTGAAGATTCCTGCTGCCCCATTGTCACCTGCAGTGAGTTGATACTTTTGTTTCTAGTTTTTCTATACCTTTTAGGAATAGAAAGGAAAAGAGAACTGAACTAGTTTAGCAGCAGAGACCTGGAGCAGGGAGTCACAAAATGGTATCTTTCCTCATGCTTTTTAAAATCAGCTTGCCCAGCCTTAGGGAAAATACGTTTTAATATCGCAATGACTCAGCATAACTGAATTTGCAGTTATGGGACTCAACAAAACTGAATCTAAAGTTGTTGAGTTCAGGACCACATTTTATTCAAGTAAAATGCAGATAGATTATGTGGGTTTTCATTTTGTGGTAGTTGCCTACAACCTTGGAGAGAGTAACAGTTGTCCACTACTTCTCTGCAAAGAACTGTGATACGTTTTTAACACTTGGTAATTACATAGTAGAAGAAGTTTCACAAACTAGTGCAGTCCCCCCATTACAGTGCCTGGATTCACTAGGAAAAATGTGTTCTCTTTCTGCAATTTGTTTCTTTGGAGAGGATCTGGACTGTTTTCTAGCAATGAAACGTCTATCCTAAATGCTTTGATAGATGACTATTTCTAGTAGCCATGATTTAGTGTACTTTCTGGCTTATTCCTTTTTTTTTTTTCAGAATGCAATACAAGTCTGTGCACAACTAAAGCCCCCAAGTGTACACTGGGATTTGAAGTTCATTCTCATATTCCCAGTGGTCAGTGCTGTCCTGTGTACGAGTGTGGTAAGTCCCTTGAAAATATATTACAGTGATTAGCATTATATAATTTAGCATCACACTTAGTAAGACTGTATGCAATAGCCTATTGAAAGAGGTAATAAACACAGTCAGGTTCTATAAATTGGTTACTATTAACATTGGTTAATACTGCTATGATTATGACAAACAAATACGAAATCAGACATAGCTCAGGTGGCTCAAGTTCAATTTTCCTGGTTGTAAGTACATGTAAGAACAGCTACAGAATTAACTGGGACTGTGGTCTCAGCTTAATCTAGCAAAAGTCCCTGTAAGCATCCCCAACAGAAGATAGCTTTACAAAGTCTGCTTTGTTCTTGGTAATTGAAACAGGGAACTACTTGTGCCTGTTAGGAGGACATTCTCGGCTATGAACTGGACTGCGTATTTTGGGCCAAATCTTCCTCCCTTTTTGCACATGCAGTATTTGTTCTTATACTTTATATATGTCATATCTGCTATCAGAAATGCAGAATAACCAATGTATTTGACCATATGCACTGTGATTCATTGTGGAAGAAATGAGTTTGACTAGAGTGGGGTGAAGACCTTTTTTTTCTCCCCCTATGTAACCACCTAACTCCTTGCTTGTTAACAGTTCCCAAGAGGGTTTGTGTACATCAGAATGCTGAGTTCTTGGTAAGTTCCTATTTCAACAGTCTTCTGAAAATGCTTAAAAGACCAGTTAGTATACTTTATCAGAAGTGCTATGAGGAGGTTTATCTAGTACAATCAATATTTTAGAAATTTTCAAATTCCTGTCAGGAGTTCATAAATTTCACAAAGCTTAAATCTTTTCTGAAAAGGTTGCTGTGTATAAAAGAGACTGAAGAGTTATTTGTATGTCAGTATCAGAGAGAGATTTGGGGTTAGAGTTAAGTGTGCATGCATTTTAAAAAGTCAGGCCACATTTACTGTCAGCACGTTATTGCAGTTTTAAGACTCTGCTTTCAAAAATGAAAAGATTTGTAAATAAGTATTATTCTAAACAGACTTAGATTCCTAATAAATTCTGTTTGGTCTAGTAATTGTTTTATTGCAGATATTTGTATGACACCTGTCCTTTTAATATGAGTTTATCATTGCTATATAGGACTTCGATAAAGACACATGTTAAATTAAATTCAGTATTTAAAATGTTGTCTTCATAAAAGGCTAGCCAAATAGCTATCCGATAGTGTTTATGATTGTTTTCTTTTCCATTGCTTGGTTTACAGATTTTTTTGAAATTAAGAAATGTCTGTCACACATGACATATATCATTAATATGTAAACCTTTTTTTTCTTAAAATTTATAGCCTAATTCCTCAGTCTTTGTTGACAAGTGTCAGAATTGTTTCTGCACTAATGAAGTTAACATCAGCACTCAACTGAATATCATCTCATGTGAACATATTCCATGCGACACATACTGTGAACCAGTAAGTGACGAACCCAAAACAAACAAAAAACTCCCCAAAATAACCATGTACGTGAAAAGCAGTTTGATCAATGAGTGGTATAAGCAAAGGACAGGGAGCAGAAATCCAGAGTCCAAGTCCAGCATGGAGACCAACTGTCCTTGAGCAATCTATTGCGTGAAGCTTGACTGTGTAACATACAGTATTCAGTTCACATTGGGAGGATTAGCTGGGAAATTTCTGTAGAGCACTTAATGGAGTAATATTTAATTATTAGGCATATTTATTATAGTGCTTTAATTTATCCCATCTATAGCCTGCTTTTATTACTTGTCTTCTGGTGGGTTGGAACACAGAAAGGCATAAATCTAGAGTGCACTTCAAAGCATAATCAATTAATGGGTTAGTATGTTTTAATTTATTTCTCAAAAATGTATCTATCATAGTGCTTTCATTTTTAATTAATTTTAATATCTAGGGATATGAACGTCAACCAGTGAAAGGTGAATGTTGTGGAAGATGTGTGCAGACTAAGTGTGTTATACATACAAGAAATAATTTTGATCTCATCTTGAGTGTAAGTATGCTCTACATCTTACGTCTCACATCTCTACCAAATTTGTAAAGTTCCCTCTCTCAGAGAGGGAACATCTCCTTGTCAGAGATAAGGCTTAGTGTAAGTTTGCACCCAAAAGGTCAGAACCTCACCTAAAGCAAAGCCTATCTACAATTTTTTTGGCCTGAAGGAAGGACTCAGGAAATCAAATTTTCTGGAAGGCTCTTTCTGGAATGACAAATCCAATACTATTGGAAGAGGTTTTCTTGCGATGTCTGGAAGCTTGGGCTTTTCTATATTATTTGACTTCTGTGTACTGAAAAACACTAGAAAAGCCTGTGTATGAAACCATTTTATTGCCCCTGTAGGGTGAAAGTTTAGGATTGTTCTTAATTACCATATAACAGTTTAGCTTTCCCTAGGCAAAATCCATTGGCATGGATGATTTTGTTAATAACTTTAATGTATTCTACATACTTTAGAGGGATTTTTCTTTTCCAAGGGAAATCCCATGTAAAACTGAAGACTCTCTCCATGTATGGCATACCGCAATACATGTAATAATCTGTATCCAAAACGGCTGTTAACCTAAAAATAATTGACTGGGAAACAAGAGGAAAGTCATTGTCAGAGGACAGGAAAATTTCTGTCTGAGCTCCCTTCAGCTTTCCTTATTACATTTTGTATTTCACTTGCAGCCTGGAGAGTTTAAAAATGATCCTCACAACAACTGCACCATTTATAGTTGTGTAAATATCCACAACCAGCTTATCTCTTCCACATCTGAGATTACCTGCCCAGCATTCAATGAGGAGAGCTGCAAACCTGTAAGTAAATATGAAAAACTTACCCGCTACTCAATGCATAGATTACTTCAGTTTAGATCAGCCACCTAACTAGCAACAAAAGTCAAATTAAGCTCTGATGACCTTTCACCAAAGTTTCTTGTCCCAAGGGCAAAAGTTTCTGCCGCATCCATGCGCAGACCTATAGAGTGTATAAAATACAATATCTGGGTGTGAGTTTAAGGCTTATAACTGGCAGCTGTCTCTCAGTAGCCAAAACACTGGTCAGCACTGAGATACAAAGTCCTCACTGACCGCTTTTGTGCAGGGTCCTGTCTGAACAAGAACCATGTTTTCTTGAACGTTACAGAAGCACAAGCTGTTCAGTCAGCAGGCTGCCAGTAACACCATGCATACTCCCCATTCAAATACAGAAGTCTCTGAGAAAACATTTTTTGGAATTGTTTCTGAGGAACAATTGCATGATGTTAACTGTAGACTTCCTTCAAAGCATTATCTTTCTTTCCACAATCCTTTGTAAATTGATGGATTTCAAGTCTGGAAGAGACCATTATCTTTGTTTATTCAAATCAATGCTACAGTTTTCGCTGGTTATTTCCAGACATTGAGGAATTGCTCTCCTCAGTTATTGGCCTAAAAGCCTCTTTAATACAGGGAAAGAAAATAATACTATTTTTCCTGTTTCTTTGTTCTTTTAGGGAACTATTACCTTCTTACCTAACGGTTGTTGCAAAACCTGTAAGTATGCCAGTGTACCTGAATCAACAATACAGAGAGTTAATTTTCTTCTTAAATCAACGCATTTTCCAGCTATAGAGGCTGATACGTTTGTATTTAAATAGATGCTTTTATATTGATATTTGTTATTCCAAGCATTCACTGTCTGGTATCTCTGGGAAAGTTTAAACTGAAGCAGAAAGACCACTTAAGACAATTCTTTGAGTGCACTAGTGAAGCCCAGAGAGTGCTGAACTCCAAGGAACTTCTGGAGCTATTTCACTGAAAGTATTTTCTGATCTTTCCCTATAGGTGCACCTCTGGATAGTCCCACACGGTGCTCTGTCCGTGAAAGACAAGACTTTATCGTCTATAAGGACTGCCGTTCTGTGGACAGAGTTGTCATGACTGAATGTGAAGGAACATGTGGAACCACCTCGCTGTAAGTAAACTGATCGGACAATGAGATTTGACTTCTGCTGGCACTGAGCTTGTTTATATAAAAGGAACAATAAATAGGTAGACTACAGAATGGTCTACCTGAAACTGTCAGCTCCCCAAATCATGGGCACAAAATCTGTGACTGAACAGTTGATTTGTCTCAATACAAAGCAGAAAAGTGTATTAAATTGCCTTGGGATTCAGACAGCTATGATAAGGTCTATTCATCCATTAAGAGCTGGCTTGTCTGTCATTTGTGTCAGATCACCTTGGCTAGAAATCATCACAAAAGAACATGGATTATTTCCTGCAATGGGAATGAGCCCAGAGAGCAGCCAGACCTGATGCTCATAAGCTGAAAAGCTGTTTCTCAATAATTAACATCTAAAATGAAATACACATACCTCTTTTAAAGCAAGATTCAAACATGCTCAATTTTTATACAGTAAAGAAATTAGAAAACAAATGCTTTAGGGGTAGTGTTAGTAGAGTAGTTTCACTGTACATTTTTCTCTGAAATGAGAGAATCTACAAGAATGTGGCTATAAGAAAGTGGTTAATAGGACACCTGGTATTGAGCTATTAAAACATTGGAAAAACATAATTCTAACTCCCCAAAGAAACTGTCATTTGCTGCCTATCACTGAATATGCCACAAGGCATCTTACATGGGAGAAAACTGATATTTAGTCTCAGATTGAACTCGATTAGCCAGTGGGTTTATTGGTATTTTGAAATATCTTATCATCTTAGAGTCTTGCTGTGGTTGCCTCTGCACACAATACAAGAAAAAGATGGCCCTTGACACAGTTTATGGCCTGATATTGACAGATTCTGCAGGTTAGGAATAATGCTTGGGAAGCTGATGAACACAAGGCTGCAAAAAATACTTTGCTGTGAGATAGGAACAGAAAGAGCTGCTGTTTCCCCTCCCAGTTTACACTGCCTGGTTTGAGATATGCACTTTGATTCATGTGATGCAATTGTACCACTTGTAGCCAGTTGATTGGTGTGATGCCATTGTAGACGGCATTGTAGCCACTTGTCTATGCAGTTTTCTTATTCAGGTCAGGGCTTTGTCTGCCCTTAATTGTCCATCTGGTGTAATTAACATCCACCAGCGCTGGGATGATGAGAGGAACCTAAGGAAGCTGAGCTCCTAGAACTCACTGGGCTTTTTTACAAGGACTTCGATACTAATTGTTTTACCAGAAAAAATCTCAGCAAATGCGATGAATTTTGAAAGCATATTGTTATAACCACTGCTCTGTCAGATGAGCTTAGCACTTTCGTTAGCCACAACTGTGGCTCTTCTACATATTATTCCAAACTTCTCACAGGAGTTCTGTACCTAATTTCACCCTCTCCTCTGCATGCTGGCTTCTGACACGGAGTAATGTTGCCATTTTCCATGTTAACAGATACTCTGCTGCGTCCAATTCTATGGAGCACAGCTGTTCCTGCTGCAGGGAATCAAGGACTACTGTGAAGGAAGTGAAACTGATGTGCCCCACTGGGCATTCAATTTCACATAAGTATATATATGTGGAAAGCTGCAGCTGTCGAGACACTGAATGCAGCAGCTCACAATCCAGTGAGTTGCAGAGCACGGAAGAAAATGACAAGGCGAGCACTCTGAACCGCATCAAGAGGGCCATCAGCTTAACATTAAAATGAAGGGGAACAAACCTAGCAGCATTCACCTAAAAGGTCTATGCACCATTCTCGTCTTCCTTGACTACTTTTGAACTTCTTTTCCCAGTTACTGTATCCTGTTTGTTCTCTGATTATTTTTAACAGTGCTCTATTTATTTGTGCACAAAATAAGAACATAAATTTGTATTCTTCCAAGTGCACAGCCTTTTGGGTCCTTTTGTAATCAGCTTATTTTCTCTGAATGATTAAAGGCACATTTCAAAAAACATGGGTTTTGTACTTATTCACGTGCTGTCTTGATGAGCCTGAGTTTTAAAAAAGAAGAAAATTTCTTTTTCAAGTTATAGGAAGTCAACTGGCATATTTCCTAAATTTTGGGGGTATCTATTTCTGTCTCCTTAAAAACTGAAATATCAGGAGGTACTGTCTGGAGGACCCAACGTGTAAGGTGGGGCAGAAGTCGATGCTGTCTGCCAGAGCAAAGCCAAAGATGAATAATGCATCATGAAGTGTTTCAGATGACTTGGAGAAACTTCTAGTTCAGCACCAGATCTCATTTTAGCAGGACTGTGTATGTTAGAACTGTCTCAGTTCATCAGGATTATGTATTTTCACTATGAAAATAGTCCCTCAGCTATGAGAATATGAAGTTCATTCACAGTGCTTGAGGGATATATAGTTAGTACTATAGTAAGAGGTTTCCAAATTTCAACATTTGTAAAACAGATGCCTGTCTCCGAGCTAGTAATCCTAGGCTTCCTCTACAGGAAATGGAGGGGAATAGCCATTTTCGACATTTATTTGTCTCAGAACAAAGGACATATCCAAAGGAGGTTAGCTGAATTGCAATCTAAAGTGCCTGTTCATCTGATCTTTGGGGATCAGATAAGGGGAGCTGAAGGAGATTAGCTGAGAGATGGACATCTCTCTTGAATCATCTGAAGTACAATGAGGGTAATCCACACCTTCTGCTGTGTGTGAAAAATGTCTTCGATATTATTTTGTCTCTGTTAATGAACACTAATTGTGCTTTACCCTTCTGAGAACTTAAAGTAACTGCTTGAGCCAAAGCCAACCTGAATACAAGCATCTTTGCTACCTAAAGAATTGGTGGCACCATTTTGTGCTACTACTAGCCCTGCCAAATGTGTTGCAGCTCAGAATGCAGACACTGGTAGGAATGCACAGAAAATGCAACTCCAGAAGTTTTTCATCTTTAGAATACTATGAGTAGAGAGCAAATTTCTGTGGAGGGGGAGAGGTAGCTGATCTAAGAAAAAGGAAGTTTCACCAGTTTACAAAGCAAGCTCCAGAACTAATGAAGCCTGGTTTCTGCTTTAGTATGGGTTTCTAAGGATTTCTATCTCTAGGTTCATTGTGAGATGTGACTGAGACTTTTCTCCTGAGGCATTTACAAGGTCACTCTCCTCTGTGGATTCTTGGTTGTCTAACAATTTCTGCGCTGACACTACAGCCATACTTTTCCTTGAGTCATTTGCAAAAACCATTTTTCTCAAAATCTGTTGACATTTGAGATCTTCATTTTTGCAGTTAAATTTGGTTGAAGTCAGCAAATAGCTTCTGGAGACAAACAGATATAAGGTGTGATCAAATCTGCCTTGTGTCCTATGAAAAAGAGATAAAATATTCCAAGTCAGTGGTGGCATTTTGCCGCACACTGTATTTACACTGAAGACTAAAATCTCCCTTGCTTAATTTTTTTCGTTTGTTCTGTAGTTTGCATGGGCTCTTTCTGTCCCTTCTAGTGATGGGCAAACTACTTCTAAATAAGGAAGCTAAAAGATCCTGTAAAAAAATCAGTAAGGCTGCAGATTTTGGCTTCACCACTGCAGGGCAGTCTATGGCTAAGAATGTAAAATTACTTCGGACTCGAAAAAGCAAGCTGGTCCGAAAGGGAGTTTGTACTTCATCAGGTAGAGGGTTTTACCTCTGAGAAGAATGAATGCTGGTATTTCCCCCCAGACACTTGTATGCTCTGAGTAAGCACGGAAAAAAAAATATTCTGACAGGAATTTACATGCATGCACAGGATGGTGCTCCTTACAGTGCTCTGGATTACAGCAGCCCCTTCAGTTTTGGTGCTGGGTCAGCGCTGCCCACAAGCAGGCTCCCAAGTGGGCGCTGTTTGAGAATTCTTACTTACACGTGCTTGGCAGTTCCAGGTCAAACTGTACATGTCAAACCTCCACCCCTTTCTGCACTCTTAGTCACCTTAGAATTTTGCAGTTCATTTCGCACCTGTATTTCCATTGGAACTGGATGACAAAATTGAACAGATGAAACTTTTTCCAGCAGAGAAATCCACAAATAGTCTTTTGGAGAGAAAGGAAGGAAAGAAGCTTTAACTGTGTATCCCTACAAAGACAGTAGTAGTGGCAGTGAGCAGCACTTTCAATCCTTCCCACAACCCTCTTGGAAGTAAATGTAGACCTGTCCTACTTGATCCCATGAAACATTTTGTTTCTTAAGCAAGAGCTGTTGAGTGTGCAGGTCACAAGTAGAGATTCATCTGGAAAATCCAGGTAGCAAACTGAAGAAATCTCTCACAAGGCAATGTCAGCCCTTTAGGGGCTTAGAGGACATGGTGGAACCTTTTGATCCCACCATCTCCCAGGCAGGACCTACTGCAAGGGGCACTGACAGCTTCATAAAAAGCATTGGTGCTGGAAGGGAATGGGCTTTAATCCCTCCGTCCTCCAAGAATGACCCCATTATCCAGGAATTTCCTTGTCTTCTGGAGACTAGCAAGAAGGGAGCAGTAGCAAGAGCCCCAGCAGAGTTCAGCTGGGTGGCAGAGTGGCTAAACCAGTCATGTCTTTGTGCCCGAGTCCTGTGTTCATCTCCTCTTAGACTTTCTGTATAGCCTCCTACTTTCATTGGTGGCAAAGGGTTTCTTTTTGTTTTGTTTCTTTCTCTTCATCTCCAGTTATTTAGCAGTTTTAGTTTTGCCTTGAAAAAGGAGGAAGCCTTCTAGTGAGGCAAGTGGGACTTCTAGCCATACAGCCTTTGAAGGCACCAAAAGCCAGGGTCCTAGCTCTTGCTCTCCAAGAGCTGCTTGGTTTGGCCTCACTTTGTCACATTGTTCCTAAGCAACAGATGAGCACAGTTCCTCTAAGCATGGGGTTTGAATATGTACCTGAGGCCCACAAAGAAGTGCTTGAACCT
Source organism: Phoenicopterus ruber ruber (assembly GCA_009819775.1). Lineage (NCBI taxonomy): Eukaryota > Metazoa > Chordata > Aves > Phoenicopteriformes > Phoenicopteridae > Phoenicopterus > Phoenicopterus ruber. Next base: position 53,293,819 of record CM020219.1, read on the forward strand.
GCTTGGACATTCTGGTGAACAAAACAAAACAAGGAAAGCCTTATTGCTGCTTTCCCTAGAGGAAGGAAGGGCAAATACAGGCAGGCTAAAATTCCCAAGTACAGGCTGAAGCTGGGATTTACCTGTAGCATGATTATTGCCTTGGTTGCCAGAGGTTGTGCTTTTGAGTCCTTGCCTCAGGTGCCGGAAGCTCCAAGGCAGCCGGAAGCTCCAGCAAATCCTTCCCAGGCAGCTGCAGTCTTACCTCACAGCATAGAGCTAGCTGTAGGAGACCACTGCCAAATGCTGGAGCAAACCCGAGTGGGCTGGCTGCAGCTCAGGGAGGGTGCTGTTGCCACATGAGTAAAGAGCACTGCAGATGAAAGCCTCCAGTGCAGCTTTTGACACACTTGGCCACTCTAATAAGCAAAAAGAAAAAGCTCATTGTCCTATTGCATTGTAGGCCATTTGGGGGGATACACACAAGTGTTCCCTTAGATGCACCCTGAGCCTTCCTTATGGTAGGTTACATGCTTCCCTGGAAGCAAGGCAATTCTGGCGTGCATCTTATCTGTGGAAGTACATGAATTTCATTCCCGGCTGTAGTCTTCTCCAAGGTAGTTTGAAGCTTAGACAATTTCTTCCTAATTACCTGGAGATGCACTGGAAACTCAATGTTGTCCATATGACTCCACAGTTACACAGTGAGAACTTTCATCTGGAGTTAAAAAGGAGTTCTCAGAAGATTTTCTGATAAAGTGAGCACAGTTGTTTTATGAACCGTTACTGGACAAGTGTTTTGAGAACACCAGGGGCAGAAAGGAAAATGCTTGTTAGCAATATGGAAAAATCACTGCTGCTCTCTGAGGTGAGGCAGATGGGATTCAGAAGTGGGGAAAAAAGCCACACGCAAACCAAGAAGAACTCTCCCCCAAATAATACAAGGTAGGGATTTCTGATCTAATAACTACCTTGTTTAGTGATATGACTATGTATTATAACATTATTATTTTGTGCTGCAGGAGACGAAGGGTAAGATAAAATTTTCAGTGTGTTTACTGTTGGACTGTACTTTGCTAAACCACACTTCACTGAACTAAGCACATGTAACTCTGCACATAAGCCCCAATGAAAGGACTTCAGCAAAGGCAAAGCCCTAAGTAAATAATCATGTAGTTACTGTGCTTGTTATACACTGTTTGAACTTGTGTAGCAAAGCAAACTCAGATATTGAGAAAAGAGGCAGAAATAGACTTACAAACTCTAAGATCATAGGAAAGAAAATTCTTGTGAACTTGAAGTCCCACAAAAACTGAAATACATTTAAATAACTGTAACATTGATATACGATTTCTGAAATTTCTTCTCCCAGCAGAAGCTTTGAGGGGTACGGGTATTTTAAGGCAGAACAAGTTCTTCAAGTTAAGCAGCCCTCTTCCTAGGCCAAATTTCCTAAATTAACTCAATCTTTTCAGGCTACCACAAACAACTGTGTTCTTAACTGGCAACCTCTGAGTCTAACTTCCAACCAGGCTATGTAAGCCATATTCCATTACTAATGTAGAAAATCCTTTAAGTTTTTTTTCAGCATCACCCTTTTAAAATCTTGTATGTTCAAACTGGACTTTCTTTAATGTTCCAGTTTTTCAGCATTCATATGTAAAATGCTTGAATTCCTTTCACAAACTTGTCTCTAGAATGGTGAAAAACACCACTGTAATTTTGTCCTTATTTCAAGACTTTGAGAAAACTCATCAAACATGGTAGAACTCATAATGTATTTTTGATATTGCTTCAGTGCAACAACTTCCGTATCAGAATGTCTTTCTGTTGTAGAGTGGTTTAAAGACAGCAAACACTTTGTGTCACCTTTTGCTATGCTTTTGGCTAGCCTCCTCTGCACAAAGAAATGGGTTCTCCCAACTGCCATTGAGCTTCCTTAGTTACAGGAAATCGTGTATCTTCCAGTGATAAGCAATTACTCTTACAAAGAGTAGCTTGTAAGAATCGTTCTGGATATTTGTTCCAGGTCATACTATATGGTATATTTGACAGATTAAAACCTTCTCATTTGCTTTGAAGGCTAAACAGAAGGACTAGTCATGAGAGCCTAATTCAGTTAGTCACACAATGCTAATCTTTGCACATAGGAGAAGCTACCGCCTGACCATAGCCATTAATCTCAATCTGACCTAATGGTAAGAGAAGCATCACAGATCTTTTAAATTGTGCAAAGATTAGCATGTATGTGGGGAGCAAGGTGGAGAAGAAACCTCGATACTAAGTGAAGCAACATACATAAAACTACCCTATTTGGTAGAAATCAAGTAGAGAGAAAGTATGGCAGAGCTGGGGTTGAGAGGGAGCACTTTTGCTTCATACAGCTTTTAAGCAGTAATAAAAGGCAACAGGAACTGTGATCAAGGAATGTGGCTTTACACAGTGCCTGTGACCTGACACAGCAGTGAAATTTCAACAGTCTGTCCCTTTGGACTAGTGTAGCTGAGCAATTCTTGCACTTTGTTTGCATCATCTATGGGAGCTGTATGCTCATTCTTCTTGAAAACACAGGGAGCCTGAGCTAAACACAGCACACTATTGCTATATTGGCAGCTAGCTATTGGGTGGCTAATTCTAACTTCCGCAACATGCTAAGCAGAGGCCTGGGGAAAGACTGTGGCCTCATTTGTCTTGTTTTTTCTCTCTCTGGAGGGGCATCTAAATTTAAAAGAAAATTGGTATTCAGCCATCTACAAAATTGCTTTGGTTTGAGTGGCTACAGCATTCAAGGCAAGGCAAGCTCTGAAACTCGGATGACAGAGAAAAGTTAGCTGCTTACTGCGAAGTATCACGGTTCATGTTGGAAGTATCACAATCTCATGAGTCATGAAATGCTCTGACAGAATTTTAGATCAGGTCCTTAATAGGGACATAGTGCAAATCCAATTTAGGAAAAAAAAAACAGGCCAAGGCTGCTTAGCTTCTCACCTCAACCTGTTCTCTGCCCCATCTCTCTGCCTTTTTGTCTTGCAGTAACTTTCAGTTATGGTGGACATGGTTACTGGGTATGAAATTTCATGTAATTTCAGGTTTATACAAACTACAGTATTAAGAATGCAGTGGCCTCTTCTGAATTGTCTTGGCATCCATGAAATAAGAAATTGCTTTTAAAAAAGGGGTGGAATCTGCTCTAGCCTGAAACCCATAAAGCCCTAATTCTTAAAGCAGAATGTTCATATCCTTCCCTGCATGGGGCCTTGGGGTCCCTTTGTTCTGCTACTCCATTTTTTTCACCAGGAAGGTTGTTAAAAGAACATTCTTTCAAGTAGAAAAGCTCAAGGGCCCAACCTCCTGATGAGATGGCTTTCTATGCAGGGAGTCTTTTTTACGTGAGGAAGTGCCAATAGGTCAATGAGACCTGTGTGCACAAACACCAATCAGCCGTGTCATTACTCCTTGTATGTGGATTTTGAAATATCTACATCTTCTTAAAAAAAAAAAAAAAAAAGAAAGAAAAGAGCAGCTGAATTGATTCCTTGCAAACAGGAGTAACTAATGCCCTTGATTAGTTCAGGAAAAGTCAAGGAACCCTATGGGAAGGTGAGAGGTTAAGGAGCTTTGTGTTCATTCTAAGGCAAAATGTAAGAAAACACCCAACCTTCTCCTATCAAAATTAAAATACTGAAGGCATTCTTCATGTATTTTAATCGACAATTAATGACAGAGATCCATTCCCTGCTTTTCCTCTGCCTGTTACAGATCACCTTATACTTACTGCCAGCCTTTTCAAACTGTGTGGTGGATGCAAACCTGGTGGATCAAATAAATCTTTGATGTGAATTTCCTAAACTCTATGTGATTACACCAAGGATAAAAATATAATCCATGTTGTTCTTGAATTCTTCTGGCAATTTAGAATGTGCAAAATAGTGTTGTAACCATCAGTTCTGCAAAATATTTTGCCAAATTAACTTCAGATGTTTTTATCATATGGATTCTCTGTACAAGACGGTTTGACCCCAAATCCAAGTTAATTGTTTTCCTAGCTAACATTACCTTGTTAATGAAGTACACAGCATTTCTCTGGAGTTATTATCCAGGCATTGCTTGTAAACCACCATTTTATAGTGGATTCCCATTTTAAGAAGCAGTACCAACTTTGGCTGAAATGAACTGGAATATTAGAAGATTTCCAGGCTTAACCCCACCAGTGCTTGGACTGACCCAGGATGGTGTGTTACAAAAGTCTTGGTAGCCTTAACGCTTTACAGTATGTATGGGATCACCTTTTGACAGAAGGGTATGATACAAATGCAACTGCCAGGCTTCAGTACGGTGGCTGGCTATGAATGGCATTAATCCACCAGATGCCCTCAATTGAGTGCCTCTTTACCAAGTTTGTATCAAAAAATATGAGATGTGAGTCACCGGTGTATTACATTAGCTTCATGACGGTTTATCTCCAGTGAGTCAGTGGTGATAAAGAAGCCGAGTTAATATTTACCAATTGTATTTACTAAAATCACATACCCTTTAATGGCAAATGATCCATGAAATGGGCTGTAAAGGGGCCAAGAGGAATTGTTCTTTTTCCTAGTACAGCTGCAGCAGAATGAAGGTCTCTTATGCCGCAGGGCCCAATAAAGGGAAGAGTTATTAACCCCAGTATGTCACTGCAGGAGGAATATAACTTGCATGCTTGCAATAGCAATGATTCAGTGGTAAGTGATCAACATATTCACAAGCTCCCTGTCAGTCTGAATTTCCTTCTGAAAAAGCTACCATGTATTTCTTCCGAAAACTTCAGTGTTGCCACACTTGAATATAAAAGCTTCATTTGAATGCAGATATCCTTCCCCTGTCAGTAGCCCTGAAATCATTGCAGGGGATTGAAGCATTCAGTGATTTCTAAGGAGTGTAGCCAGCACTCTCTGCAAAGAAGTCAGAAGCAACAGCTCTGGTTAGTCACTGACAGGAACTCTGCTCCTCAAGAAATGGCAAAGGAATGGCAAAAATGACAGAGCAGACAAGCAGAGGTAAGAAAATGGCTAGGTACAGAGCAAGAGGACTGGCTTTCCTGTTTCTCTGAGTAGCAAGAGATGTGCTCTTGCTTTTCTCAGGGGAGGATCCCAGATGACTGATATTACTTTCTCTGCTGAGTGGAGTGTAAGTGGATGCTGGTTCAATGAATTATTTGATTTAGTCTGTCTGTTCCTTGGACATAGTTTTAACATGTGCTGTTCATGTTCTTCCCAGGCCCCTAAGTGCTGAGTGGGGCTTGCAAGGGGAAATCATGCCTTAGCTCACCCCCCCTGCTCACCCTGGCATGCCCCTGAACCACCCCATATGTAGAAGACAAAGGGCTGGGAGTTACAGTGGTCAGCCTCACCATGTCTTTGTCATCTAAGGACTACCCCAGCCTGAAGGGTATCTTTTGCAAGTAGTTCATATGTGTTTCCTGCTGCTTTTGTGCTGCTCACTGGGAATAAAGGGACCCTTTTTTCTAGGGTCAGGAATCATAATCCTAGAATCCTATTCTTCTTTCTGTTCTCATACCAATATGAATGAAATAGGTGCCTTGATTGCCTGGATAGGGATGGGAAAGGAAGAGGACCAAGATTAAAAGAAAATGGACTCTTATCTCAGCAGAGCTCTGCATTTGGATTTTGACACTAGATTTGATTTGGGGAAATTAATAGATTTCAGCTTTCCATCTTTATCCTCAACTAAGCTCTCTTTGTCAGTGTCTGTGGTCTACTGACCTATGTGCTTTTTCTCCTGGGCTTCACAGCTCTTCCCCACACCTGCCATTAACACTGTTCTGTGGCCTGAACAAGAACTCAATTTGAAAGTTCCCATGGGAATCTGCTGAATTTGAGTGTTACTATTGCACTGTATTCGATTTCAGATCATCCTCATATTCTCGTGGTTTGGTTTATCTACTAGATATTCTGCTGGTTTACTTTGTAATTATTTGGGTGGAGATCAGCAGGGAAGACGTGTTGTGATTAAAAGGAGAAGCAACAGAAACCTATTACTTCCATCACCAGTGCCGTAAATTCTGTTGCTTCTGTATGCCAGCCAAAATGGCAGGGCTTCAAGAACAGACTTTACCTTCCAGTAGTGCCCTGCCTCAAGTGCGACTGACAATGGAATTAATGGGGCACGGACAGTGGGAAAGGGGTAACATGAACTCATGTTTCATGTACTGCACAATGCTCTCGCCTGCTAGTGCAGGATTTTCTTAAGAGCAACAGCAGCAGCAAATCTTCATCTGGCAGATGTTTGCACCTGCAATTCTGTAAGCCACTTAGTAAGCAGCTGATAACTGTGTAGGGGGAACAGCTGAAAGAAGCAGTGGGCCTGGGCCAGCTTTAGGACACTTAACTTTGTAAACGCCGGAAAGCTTGGTAAAGCAGTGAGCAAGACGTGGTTCTCAAGGACCAGCTTACCGTGTTCCAACCAGATAAAACATATTCTCCAGTGAGTGTATGGACAGACTGACTCAACCTGAGGACTTGCAACAAAGGTGAAACCTAAGTCCACTTTAAACTGTATTTGTGCCCACTTACTACTGGCAATCTTTCTGGCATTAGTGTATTCCCAAAGGGTCATGGAGCAGGTGAAAGTATGGGAATGTCTGTTTCTGTATTTGATTTGCTGGGACTAGGTGAGAGGCTTCCTCTGTGTCAGAGGCAGTTCCCCCACGTCATGGATAAGGTGTAGCAATGCTAGGTCAGCTTGTGCCAACAGAGCAAGTAAATCTCTAAAAGAGACCCTAAAATTACTGACAGCAAACATCTGTGACAGGATATCCAAGAACTGTCCTACAGTGGAATGTAGATCAGCTCATGACTGTGCCTGCTGGATTTTTTATGGGTATGTGATAGGGTATTAAAGCACTCTGATAGCACCAAGGGACCCTTTTGTAGCAGCGTAATTTAGGAGGTGAAGGAATGAATTGTGGTCTACATTTTGGTGGGACTTGGGCACTGCTCCCTTATGCTGTTTGGAGGAACCACCACCTCTGTGTGCATAAAGAATAAATTAACTTCCCATGTCTGACTGGTGCAATTAAATCCCATTTGTGCAGTAGAAATGAGAAGTTTGCACTTTGTGGATTAATGTCATTCCTGGTCTGTTGAAGCAGTAAATCTCTGGCCTTTTTTATAAGATATTTTGGATACACTTCCTAAAGGACATTGCCCTCCTGCCAAAAGTTTTTCTCTAAATAAACCATAGATTATGCCTGACTTTACAGTACTTTTTGCTCTAACATTTAGAAGTTACCATCAAGCTAGCAGAGGCAACAGACACTTTTTCTCAAGCTGGGGGACTTTGCTGATGTGCAAGCCAGAGAAAAGCTCTGAAAGAGGGCAATGATTGCTTGTTACTAATCAGATGTTATGAAAAACTGTTGTTGCCAAAGAAAAAGCAACACTGTAGGGGTGGGGGGTAAGGGGACCTATATTAAAGAAAATAAATAAGAAAAGGACAGCTCTCTGTCTCGACATAAAGCAAGAGAGAACTGGATACCTGTCTTGTCTGAAAGACAGAAGGTTGCTAGGTGCTAAACATGAACGACTGAAAGAAAATTGAATGAAGCTCCACCCTTCAGGGACCCTGCCATCAATGTTTTGTTCTCATGCCAAATTCCTGGACTATAAAAATCTGCCTATATGCCAAGAAAAAAACACTTCCCTGGAAGGATTTTCAAGTTACCGCTTCATGGCAAGATGGAAATAAAAAAGAGGAGGTCATTTTGGATCTTCTGCCTAATTTGGAGTTGTTGCAAGGGCAAAGAACCCCTTCAGATAGGTAAGAAAATAATCTAATTCTCAGATTATTTGGTCACATATTGCTTTACATAGGTGACAAATAGAGTTGTTACATGAAAATGTGTAACATATTCATGTAAGAGCTGTAGGCATGCCAGATACTGTTTAACATTGTACATTTTCATCCTTAACGTCAACCATTTAAATATTTTACTTTTTTTTCTTTCACTACTAGATAGTTTATCAACTGTTTTATGTCCTAAGTGACTAATGTTAAAGAGGACACTCTCTGGATGCAGTTTGCATCATAAAAAAATGGTGGTACCCTATTCAACACATTTCACATATATTCTTTATAGAAGAAGTATGTTACCATAATGCCTGCTAGGCTTGATTGACTAGTATGAAATACTGCATTAGGAGTAATCACATTTTTTGTGGTCTATTGCCCTATTACCTCCTGGTTTGGTTTTGAACGTCCTACGCTTTTCCCAGTTGCTTAATACACAAACAATTGGTGTAACAGTTATTGCTGTCTTAGTAATTCTAGCAACTCCACTTCCACAAATAGCCCAACTTTCTCATTTCTCCTCATTATTGTGTAGAAAAGTGCTAAATTACCCTACTCCATTTTAGTCCTGCAAGCACCTATGGCAAATTACAGTCCCTTTAAAAAGCTGTTTCTGTAAGGACTTCTTGGCACTTCAGTTTGTGTTGCACATTTCTAACATCAAGATCTGAATTTTCCAGTGTGCCCCTCCTGGTTCTTAGGTAGGAATATTTAATCACTGAGTACATTAATGACTTTTTTTTTATTTGATCTGTGATGGATATTGCTATGTTGATTTTTCTAAAGGTGCTACACAAACAATACAAAGAAATTTGCCCAATTTCATTTGTCATTCTTTAAGATGGGCCTAGAAGAAATACTAAAAGCATTTTGTAGCAAGCATATCTTATTTAATTCAAGGTGATTCATATTGGCTTTGTGTAGCTCAGTGGTATGAAAATGACTTTCTGAAGTGATGTCTTATATGCACTTAAAGTATGTATCAATGCCTTCGACAGAAGTACAACTCAGAGGTCCAAGACATGAATTTTGGTTGAGATGAAAACCAAGTAGCTCTGAGCTGACTGCTGAAGCTAATGGCAGCCTCAACTGCTGAGATCAGCAGCTGCCATTTTGCTGAAGAGTCATGCCACCTGTGATATCTCCTGGAAGGGACTCAGTTCGAGACTTTGGGCCAAAGTCTTGCCTGTGTTAAGAAGCAGGATTTCAAAAGCAGAAATGAAATTTAGGCAGCCAGGATGGGATTCCCCTCACTTCACTTTAGATACCTACAGTGTAAATGTATCTACAGTGTAAATGCTGAGGGGTGCCATCTGTATTGGCACCCCTCAGCAATCTTTATAGACAAGGGAGAGAAACGTGCAGTCTTGGAGCATCTTCTTCCTAAGTAGATATGTAAGGTAAGGAAGCTGAATGTCTTCTACTTCTCACCGTTAACTTCAAAGGAGCCTGGACCCATCTGCTCACATTGGAGGTATCAGCTCTAGCATGGACTTCAAAAGTTCAGTGAGATGAAACTCCTTGCCACAAGCTAGTATCTTTCAGAGGTTAACATTTTTGCCTTTGAAAATCTCTCCTTTAATGTTTTTCAACAACAAAAGAGCAAGGCACCACATGTGGGGTGAATTTCTAAGCTCCCCTCCTACGACTCTTTCTTTAGTCCAGGTCTCTACTGTCAGTAGGAGTGAATGTGCCACCTGGGGCAATTTCCACTTTCATACATTTGACCATGTTAAGTTCACTTTTCCTGGAACCTGCACATACGTCTTCGCTTCGCACTGCAATGACAGCTACCAGGACTTTAACATCCAGATCAGGCGCAGCGACAAGAATAGCTTCCTGATCTACTTCACTGTCACCATTGATGGAGTGATCTTGGAGGTGAAGGAAACAGGCATCACAGTGAATGGGAACAAGTGAGTAAAGACCATACTGTTATTTTCTTGTGCAGCAGTTTTATTGCTATGCATTAGCAACAGGTGGTCTGTCTAGAAAGTGGTCCTATTCTGCAGAGGTGCAAATGGCTGTGTATGATATGTTCATAGCACTTTGAACAGGGTGTTGCAAAGAGTCCACCCCATAGTGGTGGAGGAGGCAAGAAGCATGTAAATACATCTCCCAGGGATCAACACCAACATGTTAAGCAAAAGGCAATGTATATGTTATAAAAACAGAAGGTGTAGGTTTCCTTAATGTTTTTTCAATTTGGGAGGGAGGGGTGGAGGGAAGGAGATAAAAATCAACACTTTATTTATAGAAGGTTTTGATTTTGTAGAAACTTTGTATTTTTTTCTCCAAACATTATTTCTGTGGTACTAATGCTAATGTTGTATGTTGCTGTTCAGGAACAGATGGTCCTTTTAGAAAAAGTTTTCTGTTTCCAGATAGATTAGTCTAGAAAATTGCACTGCTTTGCAGATCACAGCTTGCCTTGGGATCTTCTTACACAAAAGACAGAAGTTTCAGAAGTCAAAATCTACACCTTTAATTCCAATCTGAAATGAACCAGAAAGCAAACTGTAAACAGAAAGGTAAAAATACTCCATAAGTAAAAATTCATATGCAACAGTAGCTGAAAGTTGGACACAATTTTAAGGGCAGCCCTCATGAGAAGTGCAATGACCTGCTCCCAGCATATAGGTACGAAGGGCCAAGGCAAGCTTTGACTCTGGGAAAAACCCTCAGAATCTTGTTGGAAAGAAAATTGCAAGCTTATGGGCTGTCTTGTCTTGGCAGCCTTGTAGAAACAACCAAATATAGAATAGCATCACTCAGTTGTAATTATAGTAGCAAAGCCCAGATGTATCTTCTAAATCAAAGGGGCAAGAAATCTCCTATCTTTTAGCCATTTTCTGTTTTTTTAAGTTTTTCAGGCTCTGGGAAAATGAACGGTAATTGTCTTGGTGACACAAAAAAGTAATGTAGGTCTGAGTCATGTCAGTACATGAGTAACAGAACAGATCTCTTTTCACACCTCTGTGAATCCCAAATGTCAAGGAAAACCTGGAGGGATGATGAGAATCTGCAGCATCCTCATGTGGAGAGCCATTTTCCCAGTATTGTGATCTTGCTCCTTCTAACCTTTTGGGTTAGGTCCTCAGGATATGTAAATAAGCAGAGCTCCATTGGTATCAGTCAAGTGGCTAATGTAGTATTGACACACTCATGACCAAAATACATTGTGTTGTGGATTAAGGTTGGTAAAAGGTCACAGATCATACCTAAATTTAATGTATTGTGTGGATGAAGGCTGACCTTGAAAAGAATGTCCCCATGGCTTATTTAGCTCCTTTTGATTCTAGTTTTTCTTCCTATATCTCTGAGGGATTTCATCAGTCTTTTTTCCAATGCAATCTGTTTTGTTCCCTCCAATTTCCAGGATCCCCATGCCCTTCAGCTTGAAGAGCATCCTGATTGAAGACACCTGTGCTTACTTCCAAGTCACTTCCAAGCTGGGCCTGACACTCAAGTGGAACTGGGCTGACACTCTCCTAGTATGAACGGCCAGTTAGTTGTTTTTCTTTTGGTGAACCTCAACAATGATGAAAAGCAGAGCTGGATGCAGGCACCGTGTTGATATAAGAGACTGGGGGGGGAAGGTATCACTGTATCCATAAGCCGATAGGGGCATACCAAAGTAGGTCACAGTTTCATGGGGCAGGGGCATGGAGTCACAACCCCCAGGCATTCCCAACTAATTTTATAATGTGACAAAGGTGCCACCATTAACCCTGGAGACAGCAACTCTGTAGTTATCTGCTTCCTCCATGGCGCACTGGCAGCAGCACAGCTAGTCCCTCCAGCTCTGACTTGTTAGTTACCCTCCGTCTCGATGCACATCTTGTTTGGGAAACTAATCTGTGGGGCCAGTTCAGACTTTGGCCTCTCTCATTCCAAACCCTTGCTATGTGGGAGTTCCTCTCTATACATCCCCCCCCAAATATCCTCTTCTGCAACTGTGTATTTACACTTTTGGGTGTGAACACTTATCCTCCTCAATCAGGACTGGGATCAAGTAAATGAAAGTTGCATGTCATGTTTTGCAGGTCAGAGAAACAGAGAGAGCGTAGAAGGTGAATAGAGAGAAAAAAAATCAGGAAGCAATCAAGTGGTATTCAAATTCTGATTAAATGAAGTATTTCCTTCACCCCTTCCTCTGTACTAATTAATACCTGAAGTTTTACAGGCACCACCTGTAGAGCGGACACAATTTTAGGGTGACGCACTTGTAGGAAAAGCACTGTCTTTTTTTGGTGGACCTGAGTGACGGCAGTACTACTGTCCAAGCTTGTAGGAGTGATTAGGTGCAATAGTTCTATCTAGCAAGGCAATAATGTGCTAACCTGGCTCTTTATTGCCCCCAAGTATGGGCAGAACAAGTTATGCTGGACAGACTCACCCCTAGAAATTCTATGAAGTTTTCCATTTAGCCTATGGACTAGAAAAAGCCTTAGGTACCGCTAAAAGCTGACCAGAAGCTGCTTCTTCACAGCATCCAGCATCAGAGCACAGTTATCTGACCTGCCCAGAGTGGAGCTGTGGTACCTTGCAAGAGGAATCACATATCTATATACCAGTGTCTCTATACTGGGAGACACTGGTCCAAGGATTAGTCCAGTATTCAGCATGCCTCAGTTAGCTCTTTAGTAGGTAGGAAAGACAATTGCTAGAGGATTATCTTCCCATTTAAATTGAACCTGTCTGCAGGGAAGTTTTATGGCAGGTTTGTAACAGCAAAGGAGACTGCTACAAAGTGGTAATGAGCATTTCTGCTACTGTGCTTTTTTATTGTGAACCACTTTGTAACATGTGCTGCTGATGTGGGGAAGAGCCTTTAAACTCTGGGTTTCCGTTTCCCTTTTGTTTTGTAGCTGGACCTGGAAGAAACATACAAGGAGAAAATATGTGGTCTATGTGGGAACTATGACGGCAATGAGAAGAATGATTTAATTTTGGATGGTAGGCCATGAATACATCATATTCCACATAGAACAGAAATTTTAATATGTGATATGAAACCTGATATCTGTTTGCTCTAAGCAGGGTTTCAGATTTCCTAACAGACACGCTGAAATACATGAACATATCCATATACAGGAGATGTATTTTAAGAGGTTCTGGAATGATTTGGGTTCCTCCGCTGTTTGCAAACTTGCAAGAGTCTCAAACCTCTGTGACCCAAATTAATTGCCTGGCTATCATGCAGCAACATTGTCAGGTTTCCCACTGATAGCAGCAAACCTTAAGGAACTTGTAGTCTCAAAGGAGTCACGAGTGCATTTTCTGTCCTTCCTTTCTGTCCTAAAATTTGCATAATTTTACAGTTGGGTATCAAGTGTGATTATTTTTGCCTCTGTAATGAAATGAAAGCATCATCACTGAGCCAGGGATATTTCACTGAGCATCTTTGTAGAAACCGTGGTGCCATCCACTGACACCTTCAGATATTGCACTGAACTGGACAGAGGCCAACACAGCAAACAGTTGAGGTTACAATCCCGCAGCAGGTTGTATGAGTGGAAAGAAACCTGCATCCTGGGGTACTAGCTGCAGGCCTGAAGCCATCATCCCTTCATGTAATACCTGGGCTTCTTAAATCATCAGAAAAATATTGTCATCTACCTCATCCATTCAGAAAGAATCCTGAGATTTGATTAAAAATAGCACTTGTAGTGATAGATTTGGGGTTCATTTTTGTATTTCATATTAAGATTTTTGGATGCATCTTAGTCATATTTCTGCCCTTTACTCCACAAATGCAATAGGTAAAAACTAAAGCTGGCTCAAATTTTTCTGAAGAAATAGTTTGCTACTGAGAAGCATTGCTCTAAGAAAAACAGGCTCCTCTTTTATGCATCTGGCTCCACAGATAACAAGTTCCCACTCCTGGGGACCAGGTGGCCTCCCACATCCCTCCTTTCTGCTCTGAACACATCCTTCTCCCTGGGCTGAGCAGACAGCAGTTAATTTGCCTGCCCAGGCTAGGGACCACTGCATGTAAAGGTTCAAAATGTCTTCTCACTTTCAGACTCTTCTCTCTTGAGGAAATAAATTATTAGGAAGAAAAATCTCATTTCTGCATGGAGTAGCTCTTCCTGAAACTTTATTCTTCATATTCTTTAGTGTGAATTGAGATCCTTGGCAAATCACATGGCTCCAAGAGCTCAGGGCTTTAGAAGCGCTTCTGTTTCCAGAAAAGGTAGTGGCAAAGTACCTGAAAAGGATGCTTTTGTGGAAGTCATTCTCTCAGGCCTGCACTTAGTTAAGGGACTGGGTCAGTATAGGAGAATAGACCTGGTCAGAAATCTGTCTATTAAACCTTCTTTATTTAAAAAAAAAAAAAAAAAATCAGAGAATGGCAATTTATGCATAATCTCCATAAAAACATATACATTTCAAACTTTGTCAGAAAGATTTCTCACATCCAGGATCAAGTTTCTGATAATGCTTTGGGAAAATGCACCCCTCTAGCTAGTGTAATGGTTACATACATGGGTTGTGTGCCAGTCTTCCTCCTGCTCCCTCTTCCCATCTTCTCTTGCCTGCAAAAAGTAATAGATTTCCAGATGATTACACACATAGGCACCTAAGACTGTACTTTAGGTTGTGATAGTAGAAGGCAAACTAAAATGCATGACCATTACACACGCAAATACAAAACTCTGTAAGATCAAATACACCCATAATGAACGGAATTCTTTGGAAGTGATGAGGTGCAATAGAAAGATCAAGAGTCTCATGTGATTATAAATGCCAAGGCTGACAGCAGGCCTTGATACAAGTCTGCTGGATTCCTGGCTCTAGCTCAACAGAAGCTATATCAGGCCGTCATCCTCTATAATATGGATGCTGTGGTTAAATTTGGGCATTTGGTGAAGAGCATACTGCCTTAGACCCCAAAGACTGAGTGCATCTTTATAGTCCATTAACTGTCCTAAAATATTGCAGGCAGTTACTCAGATGCGTCTGGGGATTTTGCAGGGTATAAAATGCATCCGAGGCAGTTTGGGAACTTCCACAAAGTAGAGGATCCAGCAGAAAAGTGTGCTGATGTGAGTCCAGACGACCACACTGGAAGACATCCTAGGAGGGAAGACAATAGATGCAGTAAATATGTAAGTATGTGTGGCCAAGAAGTATAAATCCTCCTGAACTACAGCCCTGGAGAGACTGTGTTGAAACAAGTGTTAATTACAAAGCATGCACTGAACTGAATTGTTCAGGAGTCTACCCATGAATCTGAGCAAAATGTTGATCTTACAGCTGAAAGAATATCCTATTATAGTGTTAAAGAAATAGATAGTGGGAAAATGCACAATTGAATGACAGCTTCCAGTCCAAGAAAAAAAAAAACCTCATGACAGAAACTTAGACTGGATAATCTCCTGACGTCCCTTCCAAACTGAATTATCCTGTGACCCTGGAATCATCAAAAATTGGGATGCACACCCATAAACTTGAAAGTAGGTAAAATATCAAGTATTGCATGTCTTTTCCTTCTTTTCTTTTCTACAGAAAAAAAAATGCAAGAAACTTATGTTCCGTTTTGGAAACTGTCCCCAAGTGGTTGCATTTGATGATTACGTAGAGACCTGCACTGAGGATATGTGCCACTGTGCATTTAATTCTTCTCACTCTGATTTGGTTTCCAGCTGCATATGCAGCACTTTAAACCAGTACTCTCGAGACTGTGTCCTCAGGAAGGGAGACCCTGGGGAATGGAGAACCAAAGAACTTTGCTGTAAGTAACTACTGCTCTGGAGATTTCTTTAAAGTTAGTCATATACACATGTATTCTGATCCCAACAGAGCAAAGTTAGGAGCTCTGTTAACTACTGTGAATCAATCTGTAGAAGTACTTTGACAGAAACATTGTTAATGGAAAAGCTTATACAATTTTAACTTAATTTTGTTCCTTAAATCAGAACTATATCTTAATATTGTCCCCCTCCTCCTTATGGCTAAGCTTTCTCCAGTTCTTTTTTGAATTTTACCATGCACAGTTAACTCATAAATAGCTTTGTTTTAAATGTTGACATCTAGTCAGAAGAAGTCACTGAGAAGTCTAATGTGTTTGTCCTTAGCTTATCCTGTGCTTTCATGCACAGTAGTCGCAGCTACTGAGCAGGAAATCACTGTAAATCCAGGGGGAAGGCTACAGGTAGCTCTCCCAAACTGCTAGTGTGGATTGGGATAGAAAATTAGTGCCAGAATGACTGATGCTTCAGGCAAAAATAAACTACTATAACTCCATAAATTATTCTGGTGTCCTTTGCTTGTATCATGACTTCAGCCAACCTTGAGCTGGTAAAATAATGTGAAATAACTCATATTTCCTAGCAGCACTGTTTTCTCCAAAGATGAAGTAAAAGAGACCATAAAAAGTTCCTTTAGAGGTTAAACAAACATGACACATCTGGATAGAAAGTTTTGCAAGCAAGATACAGGGGAAAGGAGGAAGAAGGAGTTGGGTAGTGATAGAATGATTTGAGAGCTCTTCTACATCATTAACGTACTCCATTTTCATGTGGTCTTGCAGATCAGGAATGCCCAAACAACATGGAGTACATGGAATGTGGAAACTCCTGTGGTGACACATGCGCCGACCCAGAAAGGAGCAAGATTTGTAAAGCCCCATGTACAGACGGCTGTTTCTGTCCTCCTGGTAAGGCAGTTCACTTCTTCCATTGGGTCACACATATCAAGGGACCAAGAGAGAGGTTGTTCCCTTTCAGTTAGCGGTAATTTTTTTTCTTTAACATTTTACACTAAAACCAATGAATAAACTGTTTCTTCTAGCATAATTTAACAACTTTCTTATTGGAAGAAGCAGATCTCTAAAGATTCAAGATCCTGACACTGGAGGAGGGAAAGGAAAGATTTCTAAGGACTAGACAGGAAAAAATGGTACCGATACGGAAAGAGGAGAGGTGTTCTCTAGACAGTAAGAATGCAGGTGAAGATGTCTGGTGATGTGCCTCCCTGTTACGAGGCTAGATGTTGCTGTAGCTTAAGTCACATGTAATATAAATGCATTGCCAGGTATGTGCATGTGTTAGTTTGCACATGAAGTAGAGGCTAAGATGAGGGTCTGTTTTCTGTTAGATTCACTATCAGAAAAGGATGGAAACTGGCTCACGTCCTTGCAATCTGGCACTTGATAATCCTGCTCACAGTGACAAATTCCAGGAACGTGCAGAGAAATTCTTTAGGTTTTGCATTGCTTTCATTTGAGCTCTAGTAAGAAATGTTTCCTATCCATTAACACCTGAAATGGCCTGGTGGGGTGTTTTCCTTAAAACATATCCCATTCATTTACAGAAATGCTGAATACTCCGAAGTTTTTTCTTTACTCTAATCCTCCTTGATGGTGTTTCCCAGACTCACCAAAGGAACATTAACTAGCCAATGTGTCTGAACAGGAACTATCCTTGATGACCTCGGTGGCAAAAAATGCATCCCCAGGGACAGCTGCCCCTGTGTGTTTCAAGGCAAAGTCTACTCATCTGGAGGGACTTACTCCACTCCCTGCCAAAACTGGTACTGTTGTGAACTTGATTGCACTAACAAGACAGAGGCATTTATTTCAGAGCATGGATGTGTTGCATTCTGTTCTTTTCTCTTTTTTTTTTTTTTTTTTCCCTATTCATAGCGTTTGTCTTAAATAATAATGCAAAACCTGGGTCTGAATTTCAACAGTAAAGGAAAACTTAGAGGTAGTTCTCAACCTCGCGTCGTCACCACCCTCACTTGGAACTGCCAACAAAAACTGAGCTTAAGATTTCAGAATGCAGAAAAATGAGATTCTTTCTTTGCTGGTTAGTTCAGAGTCATTGGCCACTAAAGTGAGGCAAGGAGCCATACCATGTTAATGACTTACATTTCCAACCACCTTTAGATCTATAAAAGGCTGTTTAAGGCCTGGATCTCAAAAGTCCTGATCCTTTGGAATGATTTGATTTAGAAAAACCCCTGTAGCTTGAAACCATCTCCACTCTGCACTAGTGAAAGGTGATAAGACCTCAGATACATTATTCTCAAAACAGTTTTATTTCTTACTCTGATATCCACCTAGTGAATGAACAGTTGCACGTGTTATTTGAGCTTCTGTGACACAGCATCATTGCTTGACCATAGGCCTAACTTTTACTATAGGGAGGAATGGAATATGCTGTGATGCATTGTGGGGTAGGCCAGATGTTCTGCAAACTCCTTTGGATTGAATATTTCCTGCATTTTGAAGAAATACTCCTCAAAACCCGCAATTTTGAGGAACTGAACTTGATGGGCTCTGGGTGGTTCCCATCTAGCCACATCCTCACTTACTCCTCACAAAGCCTGAGCTAATGTGGCTGGGCTGTTCTCCTCTAGTGTGCACAGCTCTAAGAATTATAACTGCTCATTATCTCAGGTCCTCCACGATTAGTTGCTGAAACGTTGCATCAGCAACTTGCTGAACAGCTGCATCAGTAGCAAAAAATGTTGCATGATCCTGCTTGAAGAGGTTCTTTCTTTTTTAAAAAGTCAAGTGAACAACTGAAACACATTTCTTGCTTGACGAACTCAGTGTCTCTCTGAAGGAGCTAGTTTGAAGCCCAATGCAGTTAAGTCTCTCATTGACAGGCATTCAACCTTCACACTTTAAGGGCCTAATATAAAGTCTTCCTCCCACAGGGATTTAATAAGCACTGAATAACAAGCTAAAAAGATGAAGACAGTGTCATTTGTGCAGATTCAGATGCAGATGTTAACTGACTTTTGCTCCTTTAAAGCTATGTTTATTCTAACTGCTCCTTTTTGGGTTTTGCACAGTACTTGCAAAGGAGGCCACTGGAGCTGCATCTCTCTGCCCTGTTCTGGAAGTTGTAATATAGATGGAGGATTCCATATAACAACATTTGATAATAAGAGATTCAGTTTTCATGGCAACTGCCATTATGTCTTAGCTAAGGTATGAATAATCTCCCTTTTCAGTCCTAAATCTCTTGAGTAGCATGAGGCATTAAGCTGTGCTGGAGCTTTATATGACTTGATTTAAATAAATGGCACCAATCCAGCAAAGCACTTCAACACATGCTCAGTCATAAACCCCGTAAATTTTCCCATTTGCAAGGGATTGCAAGTCAATTGCTTGATGCTTAGATCAAAGTTTTGCAGCTTCAACATAGTTTTACAATTTTTAAATGAATTAATGTAGATTTAACCACTTCTCCTGAAGCTTTCTTCATGTATGACTGTCAAAAGGAAGTGGATGAGCAAAAATTCCTGTAAAAAGTTTGAAATCCATGTGACTGTCTGCAAATACACAATCCATACAGATTGATAGCAAGGAAACAGGATGTAGAGGAAAGGCAGTGAACATTATTGATTTGGGCAATGAAATAAAGCAGTTTGCAGTTAGAGATTGAATGCCCAATTCTTTCATTATTCTATTTTAGCCTTTCAGAGACACCCTTTTTGCCTTCTAGCTCCCTTCCTGTAACATGATAACAATGTCTGCACATCCCTTTTTTCACGTCTTTTCAGAATACTGATGACACATTTGTGGTGATTGGAGAGATCATCCAGTGTGGGACATCAAAGACAATGACTTGCTTAAAGAATGTATTAGTCACGCTAGGAAGAACTGTGAGTAACTTGCTTTAATTAGTGACACATAATATGTCACTTTTATTTAGGTTCAAAGATGGGATCTCTCTAACACTGTGGACTCATTTTGGTCTGTTGCAGTCCCGAGGCTGCAAGATTAATACCAGCAGATGGCGCGGTACATGTGTTTATTGGTTTTGTTCTCCGAGAGTTCTTTCCTTTCCAGTTCTTTTGGATTCTGGCTTTTCCATTTTCTTTAGAGGTAGATGGCTAAAAATTATCCTTGTTGGCTTTCTCTCTCTTTTTCAGGACTTCAAACTTTTTCATTTGTTTCCTTTTGAAAGATTGAGATTTCTACAAGAAAAGATCCCCTTCTTTTTACAACAGTTCTGAGTCCTGAGGTTTTTCCTAATGCAATGAGTAAAGTAGCAGAATTTTCCAAATGAAGGCCAGAGGCTTCTCCTACTCAAGATGATGCCTTGATTCAAACTGAATTCAGTGGAAGCCGAGTTAGGGCTTGTATTTATGCACTCCAAAAGTTATACAGATTCATTCTGTCCACCTGGTATTTAACTGGTGCAGTCCTAACCTTGTCAGGAGATCCAACATCCTAACCCCCTTCTATAGTCAAAAAAGGAAGATAAGGATCTCCAAAGGACAAGTCAACCCACCTAAGGTATGAGGTGTTCTTCTGGAGGAGCCTGTCTCCCTCCATTGACTACTGAGGGAGTTTGAGTCAGATTGCTCTGATTTTGAGTATGTTACGTTTCCAATAAGACAGATCCAAACCTACATGTAACATGTCACATGTGGTTCTCAAAAAGATAACTAAACTTTTAGGTATGTGAGAGCACTCAATTAAAGCTGTTGCTTATGGAGAGGGTTTTTCATTTTTTGTTATGGCCCAGAGATTTAAGTAAACACTGGCATCCAGACACTGAGTTACATTGACCCCAGAGGTGATCATGTTTTGAAGACACTAGATCTTCATGTTTAACGAAGCTTGTCAGGTTGCTATTGTCTGTCCCACGTCATATGCATTCATTACTGTGGGCTGCTTCTTTCTTCTTTTTCCCTGCAGACTATAAAAATATGTTCCTGTGGAAATATCTACATGAACAATTTCATTGTGAAGCTGCCAGTAAGCAAAGGTAAATGTCCTCCTTCACATCTTCCTCAGACTAGCCTACATCTATTTACCAAGAGATTCCTGCTCCTTTCTCTGAAAAGAACATGGCCCTGCTCATTGTTAGGTCATTTGACTTAGGTGGATACTAGCTCTTGGACTCCCTGGGAATTCCTGTGTTACACTGGATGCACTGGTAAACAGAAGTTCCTGTTTACTCAGCTTCATAAAGATTTGCAGGTGCGTACATACTTTTTTTACTTTTTTCCCCCTTTAGATGGCATCACCATCTTCAGACCCTCTACATTTTTCATCAAAATCTTGAGCTCAACTGGAGTACAAATTCGAGTGCAAATGAAACCCGTAATGCAGCTCTCCATAACAGTTGATCATTCTTATCAGAATCGCACATCTGGTAGGACACATCATGATCTTTCAGTTTGCTCTTAAACTGAGTTATAGCTTCTTGTCTGTCACTTTAAGTGAACAAATCATTTGGTTTTGTATTGACTTTGGTATGTTAGAACCCCTGGTTAAATCTATAGCCTTCCTGAAACAAAGCGTTGGATAAACCCTTCAATTTGCTGAAGAAAATTAGATAATGTCTGTGATGTTTAGTGTGTGCAGGTCTTTTAGACTCTAAAAGCAGGCCATCATCAGACTTGCAAGATGCAGACTATGCTCTTGGTTTTGCCACCAATCTCCTGTTTACATCATACTAGCTTTTTGTGCTTCTGTTTCCTATCTGTGTAACGGGATTACATCCTGTCTCTCCGATTAGTTTTGTTTTGCTTTTGCGATTTCCTTTGCTTATAAGCCTCTGTCTGCCAGTGTTTACTGAAGCACATTTAAGCAGCTTCCAACCTCTGTGCTGTCACTAAGTGCTATTGTAATGCAGAAAAATAATAATTACACTCTAAAGACAGGGTCCTGTCTGATTTGTGGGAACATCAGGAAGTCTCTGAAGGAAAATGGGCTTCTCTCAGGCGAGGTCCATTAAGAGTGTTCATCTAGAAGCCATTCCTTTTTCCACTTGTGTTGTGATTTCTTCTTTTCTTTTGCCTTTTTTTTTTTTTTTCCCTGCCACCCACACAAGGTCTTTGTGGCAATTTCAACAACATCCAGACTGACGACTTCAGAACAGTCACTGGAGCTGTGGAAGATTCAGCTTCTGCTTTTGGTAACTCATGGAAAACTAGAGCCAGCTGTTTTGATGTTGAGGACAGCTTTGAAGATCCTTGTTCAAACAGTGTGGATAAAGGTAGCAGGCTTTTCATCCCTGGATTATCAGTGCTAAATAATTTTCACACGATGATAACCAAAAAAGCTTTAGAAATCTCATAAGCATTAAAAGCCACTGCCTTTGAGACTATTAATAGAGAGAACACATTGGGTTTTGCAGGTCTTTAAGGTGACAGCTTTGCTTTTAAAACAAAAAGACTGCACTGCTGGACAGAGAGCAAACATCTTCTTCACTGATGACTTAAAAAGCACATACAGCATCAATGAGAACAACTTAGGTTTAAGGCAGACCATACTTGGTTGTCTATATTTGGGCAAGATCTTCATCCAATCTAGGTTGTTACAGCTGTGCTGAAGTCAAATGGAATAAATTATCAACAGTACTAACTTCAGCAAGCATTGTACTGTACTAGGTGCCCTGTCTGGTTTCTCACTTTGACTGGATTTGGATATACATAGCATTCAGACTGTACTCTCCTAGGTATTGCCACATGTAATTAAGCTGCAGCTCATAGCCACGCAGCTCACTGATTATTATATTTTTGATGTTATTGCTGGACTATAAAGAATTGCCTGACTGTCAAGAATTAGGAAAGTTTCATGGAAATTGATGAAAATGGGGAGTTTTTTCAGATATTCTGCAAATCCGGCCACAGCAATAACATTAGTACTTGGGAGGTGAAATCTTTCTTTTAGGGAGATGGCTGGTCACCCATCCAACTATGCTTATCACCTTGATATGTTAATGCCCCATATTTCCTTCCGGCATTATCTGAACACTTCAGGACATTCTAGTTCTGTGTGACACCTGATAAGAATATTGATTCAGATAGTAATGTGATTTAAGTGACTATGGGCAATGATTTTTTTTCCCACTTCAGAAAAATTTGCCCAGCATTGGTGTGCTCTTCTGTCTAATACAAGCAGTGTGTTTGCCACCTGCCATTCTGTTGTAGACCCTTCTGTATACATCAAGGTAAGGCACTGGTCTAAATGGGTGGTTTAATCTAGTCTAGAAACTGATCTGCCATGAAGGTAGTCTGGCCTATGGGAGTGAAACAGATTACAGTAATGTCTGTTTGCAAAGAAGTTCACTGATGCTAATGAGAAAAATAACAAAATAAGAGTTTATGCAAGATACAATGGGCCTTTTTGGCTGCAG
Organism: Phoenicopterus ruber ruber; assembly: GCA_009819775.1. Lineage (NCBI taxonomy): Eukaryota > Metazoa > Chordata > Aves > Phoenicopteriformes > Phoenicopteridae > Phoenicopterus > Phoenicopterus ruber. The sequence continues at coordinate 53,316,765 of CM020219.1, forward strand.
CCCTGAAAATACTGTGTCTGCCATCACTGACAGTTCTGTTGCATGTTCCAGAAGCAAAATAGGAAAAAATGGGTTTACTGTTTTTGAAAACTGTTCACTCTTTGAAAAGCCAAATCAATGTTTCTGTGTGGAATTGAACTGAGAGTTTTTTCAGCCCCATGGATTCCCTCTGACTTAGTTTAAAATTCACATCTAGGGGGAGAATATATACTGCATTTACATCATTTATATCCCATTTATTAGTGTAGAATCATGTCAGTCTCCTTGTATTTAGAATGGAAGAAGCTGCCCATAAGTACTTTTGGTGTACAGCTCTATAATGCTGTTGAGGAAGTTGGCTGAGCTAGAGAGTTGCCACATTTATGTGAATAGTAAAGAAATTTCTGCAAAAATGCAGAAAATTCATGTAGGGGTTGTTTCATGAGAAAATACCTGAGCCTGAAAGTTCACCTAAAATTTAACACGTCTTCAAGCACCTTTAAAAATATGGCTTATGCTTTACCTCTCAAGTTTCCCTCAGAAAATATGTCTGCTTGAGAATTCATGTTAAATATAAGTAAAATAGGAATTTTCAATTTTCAATTAAGGAAAAGTAATAACCAGTTTTGTGTGGATTTGTCTGTTACTCCTGCTGAATTCATCAGATTTTAAACCATGATTCATGGAAGCATTTTCTGCTACATCAGTAATGGCAGGATAAGTCACCATCTATGCAGTATGACCCTACTGCTCTTGAGTGACTGGCTGTATCTGGGTTCTTCTGTCCCCTTTATACTTACGCTACTAGTTCTTTAGATGTAATTACATATGAATCCCTATTAAACCGTCTTCTGTTATGCACCTGTCATTTAATTGGGTGTATCTTATCTGCACACTAGATAGGTACACAAGTGCCAGTCATTGCTGTGCAGTATTTTCAGTTCTGTATATTTTCAGATGACATATTTTGACATGTCCTAGGTTGTACATCCTCATGGGAGGCTGGTATAGATGTTTCTTAGTGCTTTAATGAACTATAGGTGCCCTTATCATTCTTATTATTCATCTGTTCATGAGTGTTAGAAATAACGTCATTGCAGTTACATGACTGTAATTGATTTCCTATTTATCAGGTTTGCACAGTGTTTCATTAGCATACATTTTCTCTTAGAGATATACAAATTAAGTTTCATTGGTAATAATACTTTTTTGAAAATATATCAATTGACTACTTTTTGAATTGCTGTATGTTTCCCTGTTTCTTCTGCGAGCTGGGCATAATAATACCCATGTCATTTTCTGTCCCCTAGAAATGTTCGTATGACACCTGTAATGCTGAGAAGAGTGAAGTTGCACTGTGTAGTGTGCTCTCTACTTACGCCAGAGACTGTGCTGCAGCAGGCGTGTCCCTGAAGGGCTGGAGGCAGGGCATCTGTGGTATGCATCCTAAAATACCTTGGGTAGGGATATGGGGGAACAGCTTCAGGAGAGCCCAGTCTGTGGCAGTCAGTATCTTTTGTGCTTAGTCATCAAGGTAGTGGGTTTTTGAAAAATAGAATAAGCATATATTCTATAAAAAACTTCTGCCTTCCAATAACAGTTCATGTCCACTTCATGCTCTTATGATGCATGTTTCTTGTGTAAAATATTAGGTGAATTGAGTACACAGAGGAGCAAAAGAGTATAAGGTGTATTAATCAAATCACAACACGAAGTTGCAACTAGGTTAGTTTTGAACACATGGTCCTCCCCACGTATTTTAATTGATACCTTTTTTGCAGTTCATCTTAGCCCTCGTCTCAGACATTGTCCATACAAATGATATCACATTAACTGAATTTTTCCAAGTTACAGTGAAATAGTAATGGTTTTTAATAAACATATATTGGTGATATCTGAGAATGTGAAAGTGTTTAAAGGCATTTTCAGCTCAAGAATATCTAACAAATGAATAAGTTTCTTGGACATACACATTGTCAATAAATCCTGGGTTCAGAGTCCACATATGTATATATTTTTCTTTGGCACTGCCAGAATTTAATATGACATGGTATCAGAGCTGAGAATAAAACTCACAAGTCCCAGCTTCTGAATTTTACTTCAACATTTCCATTTTTCCATTGACAATCAGATAGTTCAAGTGAGATTTTCCTATATCAACATGAAAATAGATGTATGGGTTTCTTGACTAATAACACATCTCAACAGGAAACATAACAATTATTTTTATGCAGCTTTGATGCAGCGATGATCTATTTAATTGCCTGACTTAAAGGCTAGCTGGGATATTTAATATGGTGGTTTGTCGAAGGCATTTAAGATTGCAGTAAGAACAATTTAACAAACCTGTGCTGAAATAATTCAAAGGGAACACAGTGTAGACCACAGCAAATTCTCCTAGCATCATGCAGATTTATGTACTAGACACGGTCCCTGTTTGTTGAAAGCTTTGTTATCAGCATAGAATTACTGATATTTTTTATGCCAAAGAGAGACTGATTTGTAGCATGCATTAGACTGAAATCTGTGGACTCATGGCACAGTAAGTAATATTGATTCAAACAGTGCAGTAACCTTGGGAAAAAAATGCTAATGGCTTAATCTGCACAATCATTTTAGGCCTTATTTAAGAAGAAATAATCTTTTGGGAACATGCCTGTGTTAAGACTGAAGGTTGCGCTGTTCATGAGTGAAAGAATAAATGGGCCAGAACAGTCACTTTCAGTGGTCTGTCCCATTGCGGGGGGTTGGAAAGGCTCTTCCAGCTCCTGCAGCTCTGTCCACTTGTGCAGGGCTGCAGGCAGCATCCAAGGCAGGTCATATCCTAAGAGGATGTCTACATTGCAGTCAGCAGAGTGTATGAAATAAGTGAACTCTTCTAGCTAACTGTTGGCTGTGCATGTATGTGACACAACCTTTAGTGGAAGCATGAACCATTACTTGAGTTACTGGTTACTCAGAACATCATTGGGGTTAGTAACCTCTGCTAAGTCATGGCACTGTTTTTCTAGCGCTCCTTGTGCAAGCTAGCTTGAAGATGTCTTTGGTATGCTTATGTTCTCTGCACTCATGCCTCCAGTTGTGATATATGTAATCTAAGATTACAAATCTGTGACCATCAGTCCTATAATCAAATCACCTTTTTCTTACCAGATCTGGCTTTACCGAAATTGATCTTTTTCCCCTATGAAAAATTAAAGGGAGAAATTAAACACATTATTTTATTGCATTAATAGCTAACAATTGAGACACCCATTCAGGTAAATCTGATGTAAACTCATGTTCAACATCTTTATGAATATCTACTAGTTGCTGCATCTTCATAGTATGCCTATAAAGTAGGAGAATATGTCCTGCCCAATTTATACACGGGATATCATGTCTGCTCCAGCTATGACCAGGAAACCAACTGGGTTTTTTTGGTGAAGGTGGTGGTTTTGAATGTGTACACAAACCTATCACACTAACTAATCTAAGAAAATGTATTATGGTCATGGACTGGAAAACCATACAGAGATTTGTTTAAGCATGGAATCTTTTGCCAATATGGTGATAACATTGCTGCAAAACTGATTAGCACAATTGCCCATGAACAACTCCCCTGTACCTTCTAGTACATCTGTCTGTACCTGAAAAACAGCTGTAAGGTTAAATCTGCGGATGTGAGGTAGAAAGAGATCCAAGATGACTAGATGCTCAGTTCTCGTTGAATTTCAGAAGAATCTGGATGTCAGGCTTTCTTGAAAACCACAGCCTTAATGTGGGTGATATTTCCTGACAAAATTTGATGTCATCCCTGTGGATCACTACTGCAGATTTTATGGCAGAGTACCATAAATACCAAGGTATTGTTTCTTGGTAGCCTCTGAAAATTAACCATCTTTTCACTGTCTTACAAGGTCAGCTGAGCTCTTTAGATTTTGATATTTAACCATTTAGTCCACCCAGAGGTCTTAGAGACTGTAGTTTCTCATTTTCCCAGAGGATGACAGCAAGAGTTTTCCTCAAGACATCTATGAGAATTCAAACACACTTTCTTTGGTAGCATCAAATAATTAGCAGAGTTCCTTGGCACTGCCCATTTAACGTCAAAATTTACCCCCTATAAAATATGCTCGTTTCTTAAATTATTCCCAGCAAAAGAAATCATTAGTAAAGGACAGAAAATTATTTTTTAACTACAAGGACAAGTCAGAAGTTTTTGGTTTCAGTTCTTGGCATAAGATAGAAATGTAAGTTGTACAAATAACAAAATTATACTGATTCCCTTATTCAGTTAAGATATAGCCTGTTGAGTATTTCAGTATTCAATGTCACATAGTTTAGGCTATGTAAGCAGACCTCCCCCAGACCACTGGGAGACAAGGTCTTCTAGATTGAAAAAAGCACATTTATGGCTACCAACATGCAGAAAGCTGCATTAACAGCATGAGTGATGATTGCACAGAAAAGGCCATACATCTGTTCTATTTCTCTTGCAAAGATCCCTCTGAGGAGTGTCCTGAGACTATGGTTTATAACTATAGCGTGAAGTACTGTAACCAGTCTTGCCGCTCGCTGGATGAACCTGATCCGCTGTGTAAAGTTCAGATCGCTCCTATGGAGGGTTGCGGTTGCCCTGAAGGGACCTACCTCAATGACGAGGAGGAATGTGTAACTCCAGATGACTGTCCCTGCTACTACAAAGGCAAGATTGTTCAGCCTGGCAACTCCTTCCAGGAGGACAAACTGATGTGGTAAGCTGCTCTGATGATGCAAAGGTTGCATATCTGGGGAATATAAGGGCTCACTGGGGAAGTCCCTGCTCTAATCCCTGAATGGTGTCATTTTACTGTAAGGAATAATGACAAATTTCTCCTAGATTGTACCAAAGCAAATATTTCCCTGGCAGGAAGTTCAGCCACAGCAAAGGTTAAGATCCTATATTCCTGCTAGCAAGCAAGAACGTGAAAACAAAAAATGTTTGCAATTTATCTCTATGCAAAGTTAATTGTTGTGTAAAAAATATTCATACACAGTGGGAGAAGTTTTCTAGAAGACAGGGGGCTTGGGGGAGTTTCTGGCTTTGAAATGAAAAAGCAAAGTAAAAAATACCTTCCAACACACCATCCTGCAGACTATTTTAAAAATAAAAATAGTCCAGGAAAAAAAACCCCAAATCTCAGGTTTTAAACTGAGGTTTTTTAAAAGACAGAGAGAGAAATTTGGGGGAAAATACTAAAAATAACACAATTAATTTGCATCTGCAGTGAAAAACAATTGTCATTTTCTCATTTTCAACCAGTTCAGAGCAGCAATGCAAACAAACACCAGGGAAAGGCTGTTTTATTCAAACTATTTATTTGCATCTTTAAATTTCTACATATTCTCTCTCTCTTCCAACTCCCATATTTTTTTCTGAGGATTCTAGACTATTTTGTAAACACAGATTCATTTAGTAATTTAAGAGGTCTCTTATTTAAGAAAGTATTAGTGTCATCTCACAGAGTAGAAAAGAGATGCTTAGGAAAAACTTGGTTTAGGGAAAACACACAGTAAACCAGTGGCAGATGAAGAAAGAGTATTTCAGAGCTGGGTGTCTTAACCTTCCTTCTGGTGATGGTAATTCATGTCTATGGACCTGATAGCTGTACCAAATATTCATTTTGAAAGGAATTTGTTATTTGTGTGACTAGTGAAGCTTTGCAGTGCCTTTCTCTCTAGTGAGAGAGAAATGTGCAAAGAGCTGATGTGTTTCATTTTATGGAATCTCTTTAGCAAATGCATTCAAGGAAGATTAGACTGCATTGGAGAAACTGTCCTGGTAAAAGGTGAGATTTTGTTAAATAATGGCATTATGGTGTCAGCTAGTATTTATAATGTCTTTCTGTGTTATCTCTCACTTTCTGTAACATTTCATTATTCTGCACATTTTTGCCTTCTCCCTGAAATGTGCTGGTTATTGATAATAGTTGTCTTTCTAAAAATGTCACCAGACTTGCTGAATTCTTTAAAATATGAAGATATTTCCCAAAGCTTAGAAGCTATCTGCCTCCTTCTCCCTGCACTGTTGGTGGGCAAAAGCAAAAGCTAATAGAAACTGTAAATGAGAGAGACATGCTGCCCTCTGAAATGCTCTGCTCTGTTTTACAACTGCTGACAGCATCCTTATTGCTTTCACTAAATTGCCTTCCTAAAATGTTTTCTTCCTCCTATAGATTGCCCAGCTCCTATGTACTACTTCAACTGCAGCTCTGCGGGTCCTGGTGCGATTGGATCGGAGTGTCAGAAAAGTTGTAAGACGCAGGACATGCACTGTGTAAGGACTTTACCTCCTAGCAGGAGCATGGGACAACATGATTGTGCATGTATGATTGTCCTTAACAAATGCTGATGGTAACATGTTACGCTGTTCACAGACCAACTACTTCACTGATAACACAGCAGCTATAGCTAACCACATAGCTGTGATACTTGTAGTTTGATTGTCACTAATTTACAGTTAAAGGATTTTTAAAAAAATCCAAAAGTTTGGCATCCAGAGCTAGCACCTCTGCTGGTTCCCTGTACTTCCTGTGCATTAACGAGTTGCCTTGTGTTGTATCTTTATATATGCAGTATGTCACAGAATGTGTTTCTGGCTGCATGTGTCCTGATGGGCTGGTATTGGATGGCAGTGGAGGATGTATACCCAAAGACCAATGCCCATGTGTCCATGGAGGACACTTTTATAAACCTGGGGAAACCATTAAAGTGGACTGCAACACATGGTATGTTATTCCAGGGAGCCTTGTTTTATAACAAACACTGTTAAAATTTTCAGTGCATAGTGTGCCCATGGGGCAGAATGTATTTTGAAGCCTTCCTCGTCAGGCTTCTAGTAAAAATAAAAGAGGAAACATTTTCTCTCTGCAACACACTGCACGAGCCTGCACTTGGGGAGAACAAGTACCAAGATCTTCTGTGAAATGATTTCCACCCTCTTCTGCAAACTACTTCCACACCAGCTTTAGAAGTACCAGTCTCATCCAGGTTGGTCTGTGGCTAGTCATTCTATAAGGGGGAATTGAGTCTGTGTCTGTTGGGCACACCTGAACCCCAGAAAAGGATTGGATATAGAGGAGGGAGGAATCGCAATGATCTTCCAGTGACTTGCAGTGCTTCCAGGTGCGTAGTTCTCAAATAAGATAAATGAATGCTCTAGTTGCTCCAATTGCTGGTATAACTCCTCCATAGACTTCACTGTTATTACTGATCATGATGGGTAAAATGCTTTGAATCTTTACCCATTATTTAGTGAGGATGAGACTATATAGTCCTGACAAGAGGATGCACAGAAAGTAAGAGCCAGAAACACTTTGGTCTGATCGCCACTGGTACAAGCAACCAAGTTTAACATGTGAAGCCAAACCCTGATAAGCAGTTGTTGATATCACAGAGACCATTAAGAGCTTTTATTACAGTGAGGGCTTTGTTTTCTTATGAGAACAGGACACACACGGGATAAAAATTGCAGTTTCTATGTCAAGTGTATAACAACTAAAATTTTCTGTCTATGGTCCCACTGAACTGGAGATGAAGTTTGCCTATGGATGTCATCTATCTGGACTTCTGGAAGGCCTTTGACATGGTCCCCCACAACATCCTTCTCTCTAAATTGGAGAGGTATGGATTTGATGGGTGGACTGTTCAGTGGATGAGAAATTGGTTGGATGGTCACATCCAGAGGGTAGTGGTCAATGGCTCAAAGTCCAGATGGAGATTGGTGACAAGTGGTGTCCCTCAGGGGTCTGTACTGGGACCAGTACTGTTTAATATCTTCATCAATGACATAGTGGGATCGAGTGCACCCTCAGCAAGTTTGCCGATGACACCAAGCTGAGTGGTGTGGTGGACACACCTGAGGACAGGATGCCATCCAGAGGGACCTGGACAAGCTCAAGAGGTGGGCCCGGGCGAACCTCATGAGGTTCAACAAGGCCAAATGCAAGGTCCTGCACCTGGATTGGAGCAACCCTCAGTATCAATACTGGCTGGGGGATGATGGGATCAAGAGCAGCCCTGCTGAGAGGACTTGGGGGTGTTGGTGGATGAAAAGCTGGACATGAGCCAGCAATGTGCGCTCGCAGCCCAGAAAGCCACTGTATCCTGGGCTGCATCAAAAGATGTATGGCCAGTAGGTCGAGAGAGCTGATTCTGCCCCTCTACTCCGCTCTGGTGAGACCCCACCTGGAGTACTGTGTCCAGCTCTGGGGCCCCCAACACAAGAAGGACATGGACCTGCTGGAGCGGCTCTAGAGGAAGGCCACAGAAATGATCAGAGGGCTGGAGCACCTCTCCTATGCAGACAGGCTGAGAGAGTTGGGCTTGTTCATCCTGGAGAAGATAAGGCTCCAGGGAGACCTTATTGCAGCCTTTCAATACTTAAAGGGGGTTTATAGGAAAGATGGGGAAAAACTTTTTAGCAGGGCCAGTTGTGATAGAACAAGGGGTAATGGTTTTAAACTAAAGGAGGGGAGATTTAGGCTAGATGTAAGGAAGAAGTTTTTCACAATGAGGGTGGTGAAGCACTGGAACAGGTTGCCCAGAGAGGTGGTAGAAGCCCCATCCCTGGAAACATTCAAGGTCAGGCTGGATGGGGCTCTGGGCAACCTGATCTAGTTGATAATGTCCTTGCTTATTGCAGGGGGGTTGGACTAGATGGCCTTTAAAAGGTCCCTTCCAACCCAAACTATTCTATGATTCTGTGATTCTAAGGCAAGGATAACATTGGTTTACACCACTGTAGTCGGGAACAGAACTGACCACATAGTACCTCACAGATTAATATTCAGAAATGGTTGAAATATTCAGTTCTTCACCTTGAATTTATCTCCTAAATCACCACTATCTGCTGCCAGGACTTAATGATTTAAAAGATATTTGAAGGAAAAAAAATAAAGAATAGAAATAGACAAAGTTCAAACATGTCTTGTTAGTAAACATGAACTTTCTGATTAGTAAGCCATCTCATTGCATGGTCTCAGAACAGTTGAGAGGGTAAGCCTGGAAAAGTGAAAGATGATTGCTTTCTTTGAAGTACTGCAAAAGACAAACCTTCGAATTACTCTGCTGCTGTTTGGGGTAAAGTAAAAACCACCCTTCATACAAAGATTGTGATTCTTTGCTTTTCACCTGCCAGCACCTGTAACAAAAGGCAGTGGAACTGCACAGACAATCCCTGCAAGGGAACCTGCACTGTGTATGGAAATGGGCATTACATGAGCTTTGATGGGGAGAAGTTTGATTTCCTGGGAGACTGCGACTATATCCTAGCTCAGGTATCCATTTTTTTTCACTTTCCTATCCTTACACTTTTCACAGCTTACACTGTAGGGTTTAGTCTGAGTAATTAAAGAGTTATCCCCAGCACAACAGTCAACACTGATGAGCAAAGCTTACTCCCCTTCTCCTGTACCTAGAGCAGATACAGTGAGATTTTCCATATAAAAAGAAAGCAATTAACCCTCAGAAAAGCTAAGTGTTTCTCTCAGCCATTCAAGAGTGACAGTACTTTTGTTGTGACAAGCACATAGAGGTTAATGTGTGAGCCTCATGTATAATAATTGCATGTAATGAGACAGTACTCCATGAGACACTTTGTCATCCCCAACTTACAGTTGGTTTTGCTAATTTTAAGAAAAAGTATTTTTACCTTTTTTGGCTGTGCAGGACTGGTGCTATGAAAAGCTCAGTTTTTTCCTTAGCTTTCCTCTTTGAAATTCCTGGTCAAGTATGAACCTGCCACCAGGTCAGCTGCCACCAGATTCTTCTAAAATGCCCAGAGTTTTGGTGAATAAAAAAGTGACAAAATAGCAGAAGTCAGATTGGACTGTCATTCATTTAGAGCTCCTGAAAATATTTAAGATTGATCTAGTTGTCTGAAAAGATCTAATACAATGATATCTATTTTTCTAAGGATTTTTGCCCCAATAACATGGATGCTGGAACCTTCCGAATTGTAATTCAGAACAACGCCTGTGGAAAGTCACTCTCCATCTGCTCCCTAAAGATCACACTGATTTTTGAGGTTTGTCTAGAATTTATTCTAACTGAGGAGCTGTAGTCTTGATTTTGTAGCAGTTAGTGTAGTATCCCCTTATATTCCAAGTCAGTTGCTGCTAGAGAGTACCTATGGAAGTCAAACAGCCAGAAATCAGAGGCAGACAAGCTGGGAAAGGTTTAGGTGTTTGGTGTTAACAGGGCTGCGCACTTCTGCAGGTGAGGGGATAGATGCAGGGAGTCAACAGTGCTCTATGTATGTGCATGTGTACACGTGTATTTGCATCTGTGACATTAGTGGTCAATGGTAAAGTTTTTAGAGGAGCAGGTTTCTGTACCATGGTTTGAGCACAGGGCATACGTAACTACAGAGGGAAGAATTTCTTCCCTCCAGCTCAGGCTTAGCATTTCCACAAAGTGTACACAGAAGAGATTTCTCCCATAGTGGGGGGTGAGGGGATGGTGAAACAAAGCAGCGTGACAATGAGTGTTCTAGCATGTCCAATTGCCTGTGCACTCAGGAGCTGCTGTGCCAGCAGAACAGATTTCATCTAGAATGAGGACAATTTCTGTGGCTAGGAGGTAAGACTTGTCATGCAAGGGCACATGTTTCCCACTGAACTCAGCCGGTCTTGTCTGTGGCTCACATGTCTGGCAACAGACGAAGCTATAGTGTAAAGACTACACAGAAATGAGATCAAGGACAAGAGGCAGAATACCAGTGCTATTACACTAAGTTTTCTATTTGATTTCCTTCCATGCCATGTATCTGTTCCTTGTAGAGCAGTGAAATCAGGCTCTTGGAAGGAAGAATTCAGGAGATAGCCACTGATCCAGGAGCTGAGAAGAATTACAAAGTGGATCTCAGAGGAGGTTATATTGTGATTGAAACAAATCAAGGGATGAACTTCATGTGGGACCAGAAGACTACAGTTGTTGTTCATGTGGCACCATCTTTCCAGGTAGGTATGGGATGGACTGAGTATGATTTCAAACTCAAAGTTATGCATCCAGAACTGGAGCCTCAGTTTGAAAAGTAGGGCTTGGAAAAGTGTTCAGTTCAGTGAACAAGAAGAAACAAACAGGCCATGTCTTGTGTTTTATTTCATTGTTCAGTCAGTATTGAAATGCTCCAGAATATTTGGAGCTAGAAGAAAGTCAGACACTTTGCAATACTGGAGAACTAACAGAGTGATCTCGTCGCTTGAAGTCCAGCTTTTTCTAAGCTGTATTTTGATGGCTGTTTAGAAATTTGCAGCTATTTTACCTTGGCCTGTTCTATAGCTTATTTCTGTCAAACAGTGTGCTGCACTCAAAATAACCAAACCACTTACTGTGCCTACACAAATTTTCCAGGGAAAAGTCTGTGGCCTTTGTGGGGACTTTGATGGCCGCTCAAGGAATGACTTCACAACCAGAGGGCAGTCCGTGGAGATGAGCATCCAGGAGTTTGGAAATAGCTGGAAAATAACAAGCACCTGCTCAAATATAAACATGACGGACCTGTGTGCCGATCAGCCTTTCAAGTCTGTCCTGGGACAGAAGCACTGTAGCATCATTAAGAGTAACATCTTTGAAGCCTGTCACAGTAAGGTAATCCTGTTCTCTCATCCTCATTAGTTTCACACTAGGTATTTGTTACTATTATGCAGCACATTTGCGCACAAATTGTTACTGTTAAAGGCTAATACACAGCATCTTCAAGTACAAGGACTACCTCTCTCAAAACTTCACTTTACAGCTATGCCAGTTGAATCCTGTTGCACAGTATTGAGGAAAGAGTAGTGCCTGTTTTGAGCAACTGAAGACAAAGAGGATAATAGTTGGCCACCAGAAGTAAAAAGTTAGGTATATCAGTTTGTAAAATCTAGAGATAAGACTGTTTGTATGGGGATCCTTGGGAAATTTTATTCAAATTACCTAAAGAGATTAATTATTTCATTTATTTTAGACACAAACTGAATTAATCTAAACAGAATCAAGGCTATTAATTCTTAATGAGAATGTCTATACAAAACTTCAGTGCAATTTAATAAGCCATTTTAAAAGAAAACTTGGCTTATTTCCTTGGTTAGCTCATGTTGGCACAGGTTAAAACACATAGACATGGAGTTCAGTGGAAATAGGATTTCCTTTCACACTCACTTAATCATTATCCTTCAGTTAGAGAGTGCACACACTATATAGTTGTGCTAACCCAAAGCAAAGTAGTTCAGTCCTGCAGAAATTACACTGGAAAGACATTTTGAGTGTAAATGCCAGTATTACAGACATGAGAATGAGAAGATTTAGAGACCAATTCTACCAGGCAAGTGAAAACAGAAAACTACCTGTTTTAATATATCATAGCTCCTTCCTGACAATCCCGGTCTGTCACAGACTCAGCCTGGTTCTGCCAAAGAAACTGCCAATGGATGGCAGAAATTCAGAGCCCTTTCTCTCATTAAAACACAGTGCAGCAGGTACATCTGTGGTAACAGATCTGTTGGTATTTTGATAGGTGAACCCAATACCGTATTATGAATCTTGTATTTCTGACTTCTGTGGCTGTGACAGTGTGGGAGACTGTGAGTGCTTTTGTACCTCAGTTGCTGCTTATTCAAGAAGCTGTAGCAGAGCTGGTGTCTGTATCGACTGGAGAACGCCCGCCATTTGCCGTAAGTATTGCACTGAAAATGCACACAGAAAAGCAGTGCTCCATGTGCGCAGGCACATGAAAGATAAAGAAGAGCATGTGTGACTTAACAAGCTCTTGTTTACAAGATTTAGAAAATAACCCCTTCCTGCTGCTTGAGACTTGGAGGTTTTTTATTCTTCTGTTCCAGCTGTGTTCTGTGATTATTACAATCCACCTGACAAACATGAGTGGTTCTATAAACCCTGTGGAGCCCCTTGTCTAAAGACCTGCAGGAACCCACAAGGGAAATGTGGGAACTTGCTGTACAGTTTAGAAGGTAATTCTTGCTTGACTTTGATGCAGTCTATGGGAGTTGAAGTTATTAGTCTGATTTTAAATGTCTTAAGCATCAAGGTTGCTGAAATGCTATCCCATTTGCCCCAGAAGTTCACTGACCTTGCCTTGCCTGGGCTAATTCCCTGTTGCCTTTAAATCTGGGGAGAGATAAAGGGTCATTCAGTCTAAATATGCAAAGAATAATTATCTGTTGACAGAGTGAATTAAAACTTTTGGGAGAGAGGGGAAAAAGAGGACATGGAAAAATAATAAAATAGAGGTATTTATGTGTTTTCCCTGGATCTATGTAAAGCAGGCTAAGAATTCTTTGTTTACTTTAACTTTCCAGGCTGTTACCCAGAGTGTAGTCCTGACAAGCCATATTTTGATGAGGAGAGCAGGGAGTGTGTCTCCCTCCCCAACTGCACTTCATGGTAGGCCAGTTGATGGTGAGAGAGGTAGAATAAGTCTGGAAAGGGCAAGCCAGGCAATGTTTGGTTTATGTTCATGGAGAGTGGCAATTGTCATTAAATCCTCCAGGAGCAGGCTTTTATGTAACAGTAGACACTGTTGCAGATGATGTTATTCCACATACTGACTCAAGTCAATAAAACAAGTCTTCTCCTTTTCTCTTTATTTTCAGTGATCCTGAAGAGAAACTATGTACTGAAGACTCCAAAGGTAACTTTTCACCACCCTCACCATCCATTGAGTGATGATAGGACTGAAACAACCCAACATCATGTTACTGCAGGCGTATTGGTAATAGGACTCCAGCTAGCTAGTTCAATATGTGGGTGCACAGCAGTACAGACATACTTCGGTAAGCAAAACGCAGCCTTTGACCTGAAGAATTGTCTAAAGGATAATCATAGGGAGGAATGAGAAAGGCATGAAATGTGGGATTCATCTCACCCAGGTAAATACCACTTCTCCGGGTTTACACTTCCTTGGTAGTCAATGAAGACAAACAGAAAGTAGTCTGAAGCAGGCTTTAATAAGCACTTCTAGAACACAGCAAATCTTGTAGAGCTGCTATTTCCCGTCCACTAATTTCATAACAAGCCTAGACAGCTAGGTTATGAGACATGTTTGTGTCCCTTAAGGACACACTTGCTTAAGATATGATATCAGTTCATTCCCATATCTGGGAGAAACCACATCCCAAAATGCAGGGTGACCCAGTAGACAACACATCTTCAGTTTTGCTGATTTTGTTGCAGTGATATTCCCTTGGGTTCCTGAATGTACATTCTCCAAAACCTGGAGAGCTTCTCATATATTTAAATGGAATTGTTTATCACTGCATGTTCCTCATTAGTGGATGGAAATGGCTGTGCAACACCTTCTGAGCCAGTGTTTTATCACTCGGCAAGGCAGTAATACCAGTCGCGTTCCCTGCCAAGGGTGAATACACCTGTGCTCCATGCTGGGTGAGGACAGTGCCAGTTCTGATACTTTCACCAGCCAGTAATTCCTCTATGCAAGCTGACTCCAAGAAACACCAGCAACAACAAAAATCCAACCCACTTTAAATAAATGAGGTAGACTCCTAGTGCAACTTCTCAAGTAGAAACCGAGAAAGTGTTTCAGTCAGGTAATTCATGTTTGATGATATGAGCTATAGAAGAGTAAATCCAGAGTTTGGTTTTCTTTTCATTTATATTTATATCACAAGTGTCCCCTGTTACCATGGAATTTGCTCTTTTGGTGCCTCAGATTGCCTTTGCTGCTACAATGGAAAGACCTACACCTTAAATGAAACTGTATACAGCCAAGTATATGGGACCGAGTGTGGTGATGCTGTCTGTGGCCCTAACGGAGAGTTCATTAAAACACTCATCCCTTGCAGAACACCATCCACACTAGCACAAGGTACTACATTTTTAAGAGGTTTGGTGGTGATTTTATGAAAGTCTGTAAGGGTAATAAGATTCCTCCACCTTCAAAAATACGCCTACAGTATGTCTAGGATAAGCACAGAATTTAAGGCAGTTGAAGGTTCAGGAATGAGGGGTCAGAGCTTGTGCATCTCATGGTGGGGAACAAAAGTGTAATTTTTATAGCTTCTTACTGTCAATGGGGTAAAGAGAGAATAGAGAGATTCAGCCATTTTTCAGTACAGCTTTTACAATAACCTTGGGCATACCGCAGTTGACACTCTGGTGTTGTTAGTCTCAGTATTTCATACTTCTAAACCTTGTTTTTCTCCTTCTCATCACCTATATCACACTATGGTCTTATTGTACTGTTTTCTGCACTGGAATAAGTCAGTCTCAAATGGGTCACTGGAGCAAGAAAATAAAGCTGCCTGGCGGCTTACTCCCTCCCCAAAAGAGAAGTTGCAGGGTGAAGGGGAAGTGAATGAACAGAAAATAGGAAGTAAAAAAAAAAAGAAAAGGTGGAATTTTGCAACATGATTATAGCAAAGAAAAATAAGTGGCTAAAAAAATGTGTATTATCCTGCTAGCAAATTATACAAAGGGGACAAGAAAAATTAAAAGTTAGCTTCTCTACTCAAGTCAGTGGAAGAGCTAAAGTCTTGATGGTGAGCCCATGTGTTTTCTATTTACTAAATGTGTTAACAAGTGGAATAAGAAGTATAATGGAGTAATAGCTAGGAAAGGAAGGACTATTGAAAGCAGAGTGTAGGTGGCATAGCAAAATGTCTAAATAATCTGTCTGTATTTAAACCAACAGATTCTTTGCAACAAGGCATTGAATGGCAAAATGGAGTGCCACTGGAAATCACCTCTCCAAAGTCAGGTGAAGTCCTGTGGGATTAGAAAGGTCAAAGAAACCTTAAATTGGAATGAACAAGTGACAGTAGAAGGATAGTTTACTGTATTCTATATAGGAAAAAAACTGACTACAAGGGGGAATATGCGTCTAGTAGCGTACAGTGTAATAGAGAGAGTGTATACAAGTACAGAGAGGATGATTTTAGTGTGTACCTGTATAGAATGTGGTGGGGGTATAAATTTTTTTTTCCTCTTTTTGTGATTGTAGAGAATGTAATAGATGCCATAGGGCTTGAAAGTAAAGTAGCAGAGGATTTGAATATTAATTGATTTCATTTCCTGCAGAACGACATATGCAACCAGTAACATCTGCATCTCCATCGTCAATGGTAGCCACTCCCTGCTTCTGCAATGACAATGGACAATTGATAAAAATGGGTGAGAAACCAAGCAATTTTTTCTCTGCACCACTGATGTGGGAAGATGTACTGTTAGGTAAAGGTGCTTCAGCAAGTGCTCATTCAGCCTGCTGCAGTTACACATTACCACAAGTTGTTACATCTTTGAACTGTAACTAACACCTTCAGAACTACAGCTCTACCATGTCCTATAACTTTGTCCTGGTTTGGATATCCCTGGTGTAAGGAAGCTTATACCAGATGCTTCAGTGGACTCCAGCACAAACCCTGAATCCCAGACTGCTGAACACGGGCTTGTAATCCACAGTCATATTCCAAAACCAGAGGAGGATTCTTCTTCATCTTTCAGTAGCTCCTGAACCACCTGTCTCCTGGTCTTTGTGAAGACCAGATGCACTCCGTGATGTATTCAGCATTCTCTCCTCCTGTACTCATTTTCAATTCCCACTAATGTGCTTAAGAACAGAATTTCAGATTGGCCGTCTATGGCCCTCCCTTAGGCTTTGCCATTTGGATGAATTGAACTCTGGTTCAGGCATTGAATTCAAGGAGTTGCAGACAGACAGTCCCACCTGAATATGGCGATTGGGTACAGGCAGACCCAGCTAGTTAAATGCAGGGCTGAGTATGTGGATGATCTGTGATACATAGGCCTTGAGAGTTACGAGTTTCATGCACATTCCAGCACTAACAGTCGGGTTTTGGCCTTGCAGGAGAAAATGTTTCTCTGCCAGTGAATATATCAGGTCATTGTGCTTACTCCGTTTGCAATGCATCGTGTCAGATTGAATTAATTTGGGCAGAGTGTAGAATTGGTCATACTGAGGCCCTCAAGATCTGTGATCCAGACTCCGAAGCCTGTCCACCAACATCTGCTCCCAGTGCAACAAGCAGAATTCTTGCTTCCATGGGGCCTCCTGTGAGCGATTGTCTTGGCCTCTTTCCTCCCAGAAAGGTGAGAGACTTGAAAGAAGACGACGTGTTTCTTCAGCTACAGCATTGTTTGCAGCCCAGATTTGGTGTTCTCTGATGCTGGTAACCACCACTACAGCTGGACTGTAGGTGTGGCTGAAACAGATGATATAAAAGTATACCAGAAGCCCCCAAATAATTGAGGTAATAAGTTGAAGATTATTCTGTTCACCTGAAACATCTAAATGATTGTTCATGGGCAGAACTACCTAAGCTGAACAAAGGCTAGGAAACCACATCTGGCAGTGTCCCATCATCAGAAGCAGTCAGGACCTTAATATTGAGTCCTATACAAAATATTGTAGAACAGGAGATATCAACGCTCTGCTCATTGCTATATGTTTCATGTTGCCTGGTTTCCAGAGAAAGAGTAGATAACAAATAATGCCATGCTAGACAATTAACTGAATGGAGCGTAGTTGCTGTGTACGATTTTAAAAATTTTGTTACATTACTTTGTGCCTCTTACATGCCTCTCCTTTTCTTTTCCAATTTGTCAATAGTTTAATGAAACATGGAACTTTGGAAACTGCCAGATTGCCACTTGCCTTGGAGAAGGAAACAATATTAAACTGTCCAGCGTGACTTGCCCTCCTCAGCAACTGAAACTCTGTGTCAATGGTTTCCCATTCGCGAAACACTATGATGAAACTGGTTGCTGTGAAGTCTTTGAGTGTCAGTGTAAGTACTGCGGCAGGAGAATTCCTGAAATTTATGTTATGTTTAGCTGGGCCTCAAGAAAGGTAAGTCTACGTGGTCAACATCTATATTATGTTCATCTTAATTCAGTAGGATGTAATGGAACAGAAGTCCCATATAAAACATTGGCTGTTGAGAGCAGATTAAGAGTATCCTTGCTAGGCTAATTTTTCTTTATCAAACTAGTTACTTCAGCTCTCACTGAAAGCGAGTAAAAGAGTTAAAACCAGTTTGTACTTACAGGAAGCTCAGAAACCAAACTTGACATCTGTTACTCTGTCTTACAGGTATTTGCAGTGGTTGGGGAAATGAGCATTATGTGACTTTTGATGGAACATATTATCATTTTAAAGAAAACTGCACCTATGTCCTTGTGAAGTCAATTCCTCCTGACTTTAACAACTTCTGGATTCACATAGACAACTACTACTGTGGTGCCATTGATGGAGCAATTTGTTCAATGTCCCTCCTCATTTTTCACTCCAACTCTGTTGTTATTCTGACACAAGCAATGGAACATGGAAAAGAAAAAAACTTGGTAAAGTATTGTGTTAAAATGAATTCTCAGTATTATTTTGCTGTAGTTATATTACTGTACTGCCAAATGCCTTGTCACAACAAAAGATGAAGCTTGTAAAAAATGGAATGAGTAGGAAATGCAATTACATTGCTTGCTTTCTCTCTTTTTTCCTTTGTATCAACAAAAATTTGTATATTCTAAAAACTTGATCACATAATTGAAAGTTGTGTTTTTCTTCCTGACATGAGTATTCAAATATAAATTACAATATATTAAAAAGGAATCATAGAGAACTGCTTAAATGACTACCTTTGACAGACTTCATTAGGTGCACCTGAGGTCTGAATTTGTGCTGCTCTACTTTCCAGTTGCACAAACCATATACCTTACTCAACAGAAGGATGTTCATAGAGACCTTTTGTTTCTCTTCTTTTTAGATTTTGTTTAATGATAAGAAAGTTGTGCCGGACATTTCCAAGAATGGTATCAGGATAACCAGTTCTGGCCTTTACGTCATAGTTGAAATACCTGAATTAGAAGTTTATGTCTCCTACAGTCGACTTGCATTTTACATAAAACTCCCTTTCAGGAAGTTTTGTAACAATACCATGGGACTGTGTGGTGAGTGTCCTCATGAGCTGACAGTAATGAATGCAATAAATTTTCCTCCTTCTTTCTCTTGTCCCCTTGTAAACATCTCTAAATGCTTGCAACTCCACTGATTTCTATTTCTCACAAATTTTAACAAATTTATCTCTATTTGGTGGAAAGACACTGCCAGGCAACAGAGTTTTAAGTCACTTCCTTTCATTCTGTTCACAGTCTGGTGGTGGACGCAGATAGGCTCTTTCTAAGCCCTTCCTCGCAATCGTGTCTACTCAATATGGGAATGTATGAGTCCTGTGCTAGACAGAGCCATCTCCGTTGCTTTAGCCACCAGGAGAAATGCAACAAACAACACATCAACTCTGGTTTTCATGAGCAACTGGCAAACTATTTCTTCTAGACTTCTCTTCCTACAAATAGTTCTTGCGAACTCATGCAGGACCCCACGTGTTGTTACCTTCCCACAAGGAGGAAAACTTCCCTCCAGGTTTTCTCTAAAAGCAGCTTCATCAGCATCAACTGTCCTTGAACTATCACTTTGCTTTTATATTGCTACCAGGTACCTGTACCAACCAGAAGTCTGATGACGCTATGAAGAGGAATGGTGAGATTATCGAGTCCTTCAAAGAGATGGCATTAGATTGGAAAGTCCCAGATCCTACCAACAGATACTGTAATCCAGGTGTCTCAGAACCAGCTGAGATTGCATATCATCAGCACTGTGAGCCTTCCAATCTGTGTAAAATCATCTGGTAAGACAACTCCCAAAAGTGCCAGAAAAATAAGTCCACAAGATAATTTTGTGCTTCGCTACATGACTTGGGTGAACTGCTTGTAGGACATGATGAAAATATGAAGTCTAGCATACCTTGAAAAACTGAGCAGTTAACTGGTGTGTGAGTGTTCCTGAGTTTGGCAGATATTTTTCAGCTGCATCATCAAAATCACTTCTCCCTCAAGAGTGTCTGCTGCTTGGCACTCCCTCTACCTGTCAGTTCTGGAGAAGCCAACCAGGAACTAGCTATAATTCAGTGTCTGAAAGCTCTGGATGAAAAGGAACACAGTCAGAGTATAGTAAGCAAATGCGTGTGTCTGTTTTTAAAATGATTTTGTGGTTTAAACCAGGATTGTCAAACATGCTGACATAAAAATGTCAGCATATAGAATTATAGCTGTGAGCTGTGAGGGAGACTTTTCTTTGCAGGTATCAGTCCAACATAAAATTGCTTCCTTTCAAAGCATTGTAAAGAATGAGAGATAAAGCCCATTCTTAATTAAGCTGTGTGGGCGTATTGTCCATCAAACCAATTTGTAGTTGTATCTTTGCCTTGAGACTTTCTCTGGGTGGGGATGGGTTTGGTTCTGAGTTGAATTCTTCCTTGGAAATAGCCCAAGGAAGTGAAATGCCGTGTCTGTCTCCTCGCTTTGTGAAGGAACCTGACTGATTGCCATGGCGTGGTCCCCCCACAACCCTACTATGAGGCGTGTGTGGCCAGTGGGTGCTCAGAACGGCACCCCAGCACTGAGTGCCAGAGCATGCAGACGTACGCAGCCTTGTGCGGGCTCCACGGTGTCTGTGTGGACTGGAGGAGGCAGGCGAACGGGCAGTGCGGTAAGCCTGGGAAAGACCTGTTGGCGGTGAAGCAGCTCCGGTCTGTTCTTTCCTCACCTACACGCCTGTTTGTGTTCCTCCACATTATCAGGCTTCAATCTGTCCTGAGCTGCTCTGGACCTGAGAAAAAGCAGGAACAAATCAAAGAGGTTGTTCCAGTCCAGAACTGGTGCAAAACAAGAGGGAAACAGGCCCAATAGTCTCTCCTGGGCAGCTCAGCTGGGGAGTCCTATGAAGCCTAGAGCTTAATCACTAGATGGCAACACACAGCTTCACTCTGTGTGCTTTGCCCTGCTCAGAGGGACCCAGTGATTCAGGGGTAAGCACTACTACTACTGTTGCAAGCATCTTGCTGAATCCATTGATTCCTTCTTGCTGAAGATGCAGGGACCCCCTCACTGGGCAGGAGCCTGGGCTGTGCAGATCTGTGGGGCGGACTGTGTTAGCGTGTGCAGCTTGTGTGTTGTGCATCAAACTGTACACATAGGTCTGGGCTTTCTAACCTGTGTGTTATAATGCTCCACAGAGGCCAGCTGTGCTCAGGATCAGGTATACAAG
Organism: Phoenicopterus ruber ruber; assembly: GCA_009819775.1. Lineage (NCBI taxonomy): Eukaryota > Metazoa > Chordata > Aves > Phoenicopteriformes > Phoenicopteridae > Phoenicopterus > Phoenicopterus ruber. Next base: position 53,337,844 of record CM020219.1, read on the forward strand.
CCATGCGGAGAAGCAAAAAGAAACACTTGCTTCAGCAGGTGAGTCATTTCCTAAGGCACTTTTCAAGTCCATAACTGGAAAAATGCCAAGGAAGGCTGGAAGTTCACATTCCCCTGGGATTTAGGTGTCTGATTGCCCCGGGGCACATTTCTGCCTCTCATTAGTTCCTGTTTATATTCTAATTGTGCAGAGAAGTCGTTATGGACACCCTCCCCTCCCAAAATAACACAGTAGTGTTTGTTGAGGGATGCTACTGTCCTGATGGAAAAATTCTGCTGAATGATCATGATGGCATTTGTGTTTCTGTCTGTGGTAAGAAATAATGTAAATGGTGGGATGGGAAGGGGGAATAAGACCCTGACTAGAAGTAGACATTAAGGGGGGTGTTCTGGGTACAGAGGAAATGGGGGAGACCTTGATACTGACCCGTTCTAGTTAGGCTGGAAATGTTTCAGATTGGCAGTTTCTGCCTGCTCTTATGCAGAAAGTGCAACTTTCAAAAAAACAAAGAGAAGATGTTTTGGGTACACAGTCTGTGACTTTGCACTCTGGATGTCTCTCTCTCTTTGTGGCTGTTTCTCAGATTTCAAGACCCTCCTTCTATTCCTGTCCTTCTGCTTCTATTGTTTTCCCCAGTGCAGTTATCATTAAAGGAGTCTGTAATTCATTTTATAGGTTGCATTGCACAAGATGGGTCAGTGAAACAGGTAAGAAAAAGGAAAATATTGTCTTTATACTATAGCTGGCTGCTGTGACCTCCTGTAAAAATGACTGCATGAGTTTCTTCTTTTAATTCTAAGCTTAAATACCAGTGAACTGCAATGACAGTGGCGAAGAAAACAGCAGATTTTATTAACTCCAGAACTTTATTAATCACTTGAGGTACAGAAGCAGAAATAGCAGTTTATGGGAATCACTGTTTCCTGGTAGAACTACCAGGCTTCCCTTCTGGAAACACGTAAACCTGCAAAGGAAGGTGGCAGATAATGGCATTTTTTCTTACTGTTCCCTTTCCCTCCCTCTGGGATTTGAACTCTGATTTTCCTACATAATAAATTAGGGCATCCCAGCCCTACACTGTCTTGCAGCAGGAATTTATTAATATAATGCTTCTAGTTTTTGTTCTCTGAACTACTATCCCTATTGTTTTCACAGCCTAGAGAGGCTTGGGAACACAACTGTCAATACTGTACTTGCGATGAAGCGACATTGAATATCTCTTGCTTCCCCCGCCCTTGTGCTAAATCTCCACCTATCAACTGCACTAAAGAAGGGTTTGTACGCAAAATAAAAACACATCTGGATGACCCATGCTGCACAGAGACAGTCTGTGGTGAGTAGATAATTCAGATGCCATAATGCGGCATGATTTGCCTTTAGCAGCCATCCTCAAGTGAGATCTGGTACCCATCATTTCTTCCATCTACATGCCAGGAGCTCTTGCTATTAGAGACCTCCTCTGGTCCAGCTTGTATTCTAAACTAGTGCCATGACCCGCCAGATACTTATGTTGGCAAATCCCCCATGGACCATTGGGACCACCAGGTGCTTCACAGGCTCCTCTGGCTCTTGTCCCTTCTGAGATGAGAGGGTGATCCTTGCACAGAGATCCATCCAGTAAAGGAGCATGTGCTCATCTTCCAGGCTCCCCCAAGGCATCCTGTGGAGGTTCTTGATATATGTTTGCCCTCACCTTTCCATTTGCATCCTCCCAGTACCAAACACCCACCACAGCACAGGACCTCCTCATCAGCCTGCTCCTAACCCTGGCCATTCCCAGCACCTCCAGGAAGATGCAGGACAGGGGGTCCTGGCAATGGTGGTGGGATGTTTTTCTGTTCCTCATCTCTTCATGCTGCCAGGCAGAGGTCCATTAGGCTCCTTAGATGCCTTGAGGGGGCAGTGGGCACTGTCAGGGTGCTTTGCCTTGCATGTCTCAACCTTTACATCTTTAGCTCTCATCCACTGCCTCTTCATTTTTTTCTCTAACTCATTTACCTTTACTCCAACTTGTTTCTCTGTCACTTCCCTTTGTCTCTGAGATGAGGGTGTTTAGTTATTTTAGAGATGATATCCAGTGAGGGAAGAGAAGCAGAACCAAGGGCCAGAAGTGTATGTCTAGGGAAGAGCTTTACAGTAGAGCAAGCTTAGAGATACTTCACCTGAACGTGTCTCAAACTCCAAAAATGTGTGGTTCAAGAATCATCTATTTCTACCCAATTTCTTGGATGTTCAAGCTTTGGTCTGCAAGTAACACTGGTGGATGGGCTGCTTTGGCTTACCTTATCTCTGTTGTCTATTACAGAATGCGATATAAAAACCTGCATTATCAACAAAACAGCATGTGAATTAGGCTTCCAACCAGTGCTTGCTATATCTGAGGATGGTTGTTGTCCTATCTTCTCCTGTAGTAAGTACCATGTTTCCTTAAGGTGTTTTATTTATTCCTTGAACTATTTCATTTTTTCTAAATGGGTCAAAATCACAAGAAGTAGCCTCTCCCTTTCCCTCTCAACCTTTACAATGGATGCTTTTTTTTTTTTTGGAGGTGGAGTAAGTGGTGCAGGTTCTCTGTAGCTAGTATTCAGTGAGTGTAAGTTATAGATCAGATACTGAATGTCAGTTACATTGAAGCCATCCAGAAGCTCTGCTGCCAGATTATATTTCCAGATTCACATACCTGACCCAGCTTCCCATTGGTTCTGTTACCAGCAAGGTGGTTAACAATAACGAAAAGCTCAACTAATTTCAAGTATGGGTAAAAAAACATGAGGTAAATAGATTTTTCCTTATGGAAAATACCAGGATATAGAATTACCCCCCACTTCATTCATAACATCTGAGCAGATGTTACATGTGGGCTTCTGAATAACAATTAGCACCATGGACTAGTTACTTTTTTCCCCCTTTTGTGTGGGCTATGAAGGCTAGCGAATAAGCTCAATTCTACTCTTTACCTCCTCTTAATCACTCACAATTCAGAGATGAGTACAGAAACTGTTTCCATCATTCCTAGCACATCCTTTTCATTTTATTTTTTCTTACAGTACCAAAAGGTGTATGTGTTTCTGAAGGAGTAGAATTTAAGGTAGGTCTTCTTCCAGACACTTCTTTCCACAAGTCAATGTTGCCTGAGTCAGAATTTTCTGAAGTTGTTATTGTCAACACTCACATAAAAAGCAGAGTTAGAACGGCCCGTAGTTTTTCCCTGCCAATAGTCTTATGTACTATTGGTTACTGAATAGGTAATGCTAGAGACCAGTAGCTTGCTTACTAAATGAGATCTTACCTGTGTTTTAGAGTGAAGAAGTTAGAACTGTGATTGAATACAAATTTTAAATCTCATTGGATGTTGTAAGATTAATTACTAGGTCAAACTGAGTGAAAATTGATGCCTGGAATTTATGAGGTAACGTAATAATTCGTTTAATGCGATTGATGCACTTGGGAGTGTCAACCTTGTGTTCATTTTGTGATACTGACAGTGTGAGGTTTTACAGATCTGGAGGTATTAATTACAGGAACTTCTCCCAAAAATAAATCCCAAGCATAAGCATTCATTTTTGATTGTCTGGGGGATGTATGTTTATTTTAGAACCCACTGAATGCTTGCCATGGCCTGTCTCCTCTCTCCTCTATGTTTGCAGCCTGGGGCAATGGTGCCTAAAAGCTCTTGTGAGGACTGTGTGTGTACAGATGAACAGGACATTGTGACACGGACCAACCGCATCCAGTGTGTGCCAGTGAAATGCCAAACCACCTGCCAGCAGGTCAGCGCTGCACGCTCAGCCTCCTGGACCACAAACAATGGCTGTTGAGGCGATGTACTGTAAAACTGGGATAGTATAACTGCTTCCTCACTGAAAGATAGCAGGATGTAATCTTCTATTAGATTTTTTGTAAAGTCCTTTTTAGGGTGCTGGTTATTTTTGTTCTAGCAAATTTAAGAGGTTACCCTTGGAAAGATGTCCTGAGGGAGGACAATTGCAAACCTGTTAAAGAGAAATCCAACTGCTGAAAGATGATGTTTATGCCATTCTATTGGTGTTGCCTATAGTCAGCTCAAAAATTAAGATTGTAAAGAAACTGTACAGTGGATTTTATGTTTCCAGACACTTCTCAGTACTCGTGAGCTGAGAGTGCACACAAACTGTTCAGTCTATTACTGAATGTAAGCAGAGTGGTTTCTTTTTCATTTTTGCCCAGATAAGGCCAGACCCACCACCAATCCTAAAAATGGATAAAACCATTATCCTTTATCCTGAAGCCAGCCACACCCACACCCACCAAGAGACCAATGGATACCTAAAACACGGGGGAGGAAATAACTGATGCATGATCTTCACATGTCCAACAGACCAAGCACTGGTGGTAGATTCTGCAAGTAATCATACGCTGAATTAATTTATTTGGCCTGACTCATGTGTTAGCCTGAAGAAGAATAGCCAATGACAGGGTATTCATGGTGACTGAAGTGCCCAGAAGTCACTATTCAATAAGGGAAAGAAACTGCCAGCCTTGATTGTCAGACTTAAAGTGGTTCCAACAGATTTCTAAAGACAACTGAAATGAAATCAGAAGGTTGGCTCATTTCATCTGCCATCTCCAGTGTGGTTTTGATCAAAAGGTTCTTCATGAACAAGACATCAGGTAACATGGCTAACTGGAAACTTTATTCCCACAGGGATTCCGCTATGTAGAAGAGGAGGGTCAGTGCTGCAGCCAGTGCCAGCAAGTGGCATGTGTGGCAAATTTTCCATTTGGCAATGTGACCATTGAGGTAAGCACTACATTGCTCTGCACACAAGGCTGAATTATCAAAAAGATCTCAGCATTTTTTGAACCAGTGTCATACATTTTGAGGCTGGGAAGACCTCTAGGAGATTTAAAAATGTCTGTATTTCCAAAGTAAACGTAGATGTTTATACAGCTGCTCTCTGCTCTGTGCATCTCACAGGCACCACTGTGTTGAAAACTGTGCACCTCTGGCAGGAATGGAAATCATGTTACCACCCCTCCTCCTGACATGCAACAGAGAGAAAGAATTTGGAGGGAATGGTGACGTTGTGTAATACTACTCTTACAGAGATACATGAGCTGGCTTCACATCGTACTGCTCCAATGTAGAAATAGTGTCATTATATTGCCCTGGAGATACAGGGCTAAATAACGTGAACGAGTTGATACAGCTGTAGTACCACCAGTTCTGAATTTGCTGAGGCAGAAATCAAAAGTGGCATAGCTGCTGTAGTGTAGCATGACTTGGTAACACACCCAGGTAATACATCATGTCTTGTGAGCATAGCATTGTGTAGACATGGGCTGAGCCTCCGGCTAGCTCTTTGGTTTTATTACAGCCTTCTACTCCTGTGAACAGTTAATGATAGTGTCTCAACCAGTGACTGTTGTCTTACATGCTATTTCTTTCTGGTAGCTCTTGTGTTCTGCATCTTTTCTATTTCATCCTTCTATTCCTTGATAACTTATGTTGCAAGCTAGCTTCTCCTGTGCCAATATATAATTTTTATGCTTCCATGAGGAGACTTTGCATTTATTCATTGACCTCTATTATGAAGTCTTTCCTCCTCTTTCACACTTTTTGCTTTTTTTCTACCTATTAAAGAAGAAAACTGTTGAAATCCTTTACAAGAATTATTTTCCTTTTGTGTATATTTTATTCCACGTACGCTAACGCACCTGTCTTCTGGCATTTCTGTTCATATCTCTATACTTATTCTGCCACCAGCTTTTGATTCTTTTCACCTAGGTGGCCTCAGAAGGGATTTTGCATAGGCTGGTAGTGGATGAGCTTGGTACATAATTTGCAGATGTGAGTTCTGGACATCTCAGCGCTTTCAGAGTGATATGAACAACCCAGTCTCTCTGCCAGTTCATTGATTGTATTACCGTTGTATTATTATATTTTTATTGCTATACTATATTGGGTTGGGTTTTTTTCCTGTTTTTATTCAGGTTGGAAAGAGTTATAAAGCTCCATATGATAACTGTACTCAGTACACGTGCACTGAATCAGCGGGCCAGTTTTCCTTGACTAGTACGGTAAAGGTCTGCCTACCATTTGAAGAATCAAACTGTGTCCCAGTAAGTATTTTACAGCCAGAAAAAAAGCCTTCTGGAATGAGCCCTGCTGTTGGTCTGGGAGTTTTCTTTACTGTTTTGAATGAGCCACTTCAGTATTTTTTAATCTTTCTGAACTGATCATCCTTGTTTGAAGGAAATGTGCTTTTTCAGCCCTGAATGGACTGTCCCATGGAAGTAAAACAAAACTATTGGCAAAAAATGCACACATTTTACTTGTTGTGGGATAAGCACTAGAACTTGAAAGAGAAGAGTATTGGGACAATAGCAAGGTGGGATTTTTCATCACTTGAGAAACACCAGTGTTACAAAATGTAATTGAGCAAATGGTAACTCACCATGGACCCCCGGGAGAACCAATGAACACAGAGTCTTCTGATACGTAGTGCATCGGTAAGCAAAGAAGTGGTACATGAATGAGCAAGGGATATCATTCATGCCCTGGCTTTCAGCAATTAGTGGGTTTCCGGTAACTTTGAGAAGCATTATGGGGCTTTGTGGCAGATCTGAAAACCAAAGCAGGGACAAAGACAGTCATTGACTTGAATGAGCTTTGAGGTAGGTTCTGTGCAGGTCAGGCTGTTCAATTCCAGGAGCAGCTGTCATTTTCTGGGGCTGGGTTTTTTGTGCTGGCTTCAATAGGACCTACATAAGGTCAGGCGTGCGTTACAGGACATCTTACCTGGCTTGTGAGAGGATATATAGTTTATTCACTCTCTTCCTTGCTGGATTTTTTTAAGCAGTTTTATATATAATTGGTACACAAAAAGGACTGATGAGGAATCTGTGTTGGTTAGAGATGAGAGAATATACCTGAACTCTGATCGTTGCTACTAGTTGCTTAGCAATATATGCATCTGAACTGTTCTGGTTATGTTTGCTTTCAATACAGGGGACAGTTGATGTGACTTCAGATGGCTGTTGTAAGACATGTGAGTGTATTAAATCATTGATTCCCTATTCCAATACTGTTAGGTTCTCCCCTGCTTGTACTCCTGTTTCTGCATGCACAGAGAGGCTGCAGTTTCCACAGACTGGAAGACTGCTCTTACAGCAGCAGAGCTGGTTTGTACCTCACAGCTGAGGTTAAAAATCCACTCACAGCTGAGGCTAAAACCCTGCCTCATTCTTCCAATGGGGACACTAAAATTCTTTCACCTCCTTTTCTGTGTTTTTAAATAACTGAAATACTGTTAGTTTGAACTATAGTCCTGATAAGAAAATTTGTAGAAAATATGCTCTGTATTCTTCCATCTGGAAATTGTGTGGAGAAAAGGGTCTTTTTTCTGTAGCATCCACCCAGAAATCACAGATTGTTATAGTCACAAATGTCATTTATAGCAGTTTTAAACCCTTCGTGTATCCTTTAGGTCTTGGTTCAACAATATCTTTGCATGAACTTATACATAAGTCTTTATTTAAGCTAGTCCACAAATAGAAAAGTGCCTTGGCCAGCAGGAAATTGCTTTGCTGAATTAGTGCCTCTTTGCACTCCCATTTGTTTTTTTTTGTTATGCATTTGAACCATAAAAAGTTTTAGTAGGATGATCTGCCCTTGGTCTCCTAGCAGATACCTTTCAAAACATTTACTCCCCAGTCTGAAGAAGTCTAACAGAAGTGTTCTCCTACACAGGCATCGACCTGCCGCATAAATGCAAACGCAATGTGAAAGAGCAGTATATTGTCCATGACAACTGTAAGTCAGCTGCTCCGGTCCCAGTGCCCTTTTGTGAAGGGACGTGCAGTACCTATTCTGTGTAAGTAGGAAACCTTTCTCTGTCCTTGCCCATGTCTGGTCTTCCTGGGTTCTTGTCTCCAATGGCTGTAGCTGTTTGTCCCCTTCCTGCTGTTTAAAAGGACCTGGCTGGGAAACTGGGTGTGCAGAATAGCAGTCATTAGCACTGTGGCTAAATGTCTTTAGTGTGACAAGAGTGCCTTACTTTAGTTGGTAAAATAGGTCCCTTTGAAAAGACATCAGCTAAATTTATTAACTACCAGTTCTTAAACAAGTCCTTGTGTGGTTTTTTAACAGCTCCGGTGTTTAGTGGAGATTTTTCCTCTTCTTTGGTCTCTGCATGAATTGTTCCTTTCTACCTTGCCAGAATAGGCCTAATCCAAAATCCACTGAAGTTACTGGGATTTTCCCCATTGGTGTCAGAGGATCTGGCCGTGCATGGCTAGTAGCATCCTGAGGAAAGACTGTTATGAATAAGCAGAAAAATAGATAGGAAATTTTTCTCCTCTGCTCCTTTGAAGTACCTCCATTTGGAGCAGCAAATATAGATCAGTTTGGGAAGATAACAGGCAGCTGACTGATATGCAAATCTCATTTGTATAGGTATTCCTTTGAGACCAGTGAAATGGAACACAAATGCATTTGCTGCCATGAAAAAAGGAGTCACGAGGTGAAGGTGGAACTAGTTTGCTCTGAGCATAAGACAGTCAAATTCACATATGTGCATGTAGATGAATGCGGATGTGTGGAAACAAAATGCCCAAAGAGGAGAACATGAGCATAAACTAAAGGAAACATTTCAGCTCCCATTTAATGCTTCCCTAGTAAGTGAGTAGTTTAGAAAACAGCTGTGAGTAACCTTCAAATGACCATACTTCTCTCTTGTGCTTTTTCCTTCTGGTATAATACGCAGTTATGGAAATTAGCTAAAGATTTTACTCTAAATGTTTGTAGAATAAACTGCATTTCAAAGAGGACTTGTTCTCCTGTTTCAGTGATGCTGCTAATGGGGCAAGGTGGCTAATGTCTTTAATCCCATCGCGGTGTATAAACCAAGGTTATTACAAGGCACTCTGGAGACAGCTGATGCCTTTCAAAAGTCCTGCCTGATGAAAGCATACATTGTAAAACCACAACCACGTGCATCACTTCATTTCCCTTAGAGGGGAAACAGCAATCACTTCCACAGCTGCGGTTCAGTTGGAGAGGCAGGACTCAGCTCAGGGGCACATTTGCATTCTTCTCCCCAGTGGTCCTGAACCTACTTGGGCTGTGACTCTGGGTCACTGGAGGAAAGCAAGGTGCTTGCTGAAGACATTCTTACTTGCAAGACAGTGCAAGCGACCACTACATCAGGAGTGTAAAAACATGTTTTACATATACACTACAAAATTATTATACTTGCACCCTTATTGTGAGTCCTTATCTCACTGATGTTTTTTATTATTTGCCAACATCAAACTCTGAACTATGTGTCAGGTGAGAGACTGATATTCAGTCTCACTACTGGTTACATGACTATGGTTTGTGTTATAAGCGATTGACTCCCAGCTAGCATGTCCAATGGTACTGGTGACAGTCTCTTATGCGGACCGGGATGAAAATGGTCCAACAATACCTTCAGAGTATGCAAGGAAAGCAGATGCTTCTGCTACTTGAGCAATTTGGTCTTTTGTGACCTGAAAGAGAACTGAGGACTGTGACCTTCTTAGAGTGCAGTGTCCTGCAGCCTGCTGGGTGGGGGCTTTTGGGAATTGTTTTGAAGGGAATGCTTTTGAACTGACCAAGTAGATATGAAGTCCATTAACCTTTAGCTTTCCATTTTAAAATACTTCAGCTATTGACCCCCAACTAATCTTTAATTTAATTCTTTTTCATAATAAATCATTTCAGCTGATGTCAGGATACTTTCATGTCAGGTTAGTTTCATGTGTACTGTTTCATTATGGTGTTACTGATCTTAAAATTGTGGGAATCCTTGTCTTTGAATAGGCATAGGAGTTGAATGGTACATGTTTTTCTCCACTCTCACCTGAGAGTGCCATGCTTATTGGGTCATCACTGTGATGCAATAGGGCAGTTCATGTTATGCCTCTGCAGGATTCAGCTCAGATTGTTTTAACTAACCCATTCTCCAGCCCCTTTCTGGAATGATTTGTCTCAGACGAAGACTGGCGTAAGAGCCCTTGGGAAGTTATCAGTTTCTCAGCACTGGGTATTTTGAGAGCCAGGGTAGCCAGCTTAGCTGAAGTCAGAGGAGGTGAATTTCGTCCTTTGTTTTTATTCTGTTTCCTTATAAACAATAGAAGAGATGCTGGGTGTACCTAATGATCACAGTGGGAATAGGCGCACTGCAGGTGTCTTGGGAAACATGGACAACAAAATCCAACAAGGTGTTTGTACTGAAGTAATGAATTACAGAATCATAGAATCATAGAACATCTCAAATCGGAAGGGACCCATAAGGATCATCAGATTGAACCTAACTCTTCCATTCCCAGCCTCTGCCGTAGTCAGTGGACCAGTTTGCTTGATTATAAAAGATAGGAATCTCCAAATAATTTGGTTAACTGTCAGTGCAATGCAACTCCCTTTGAAGGCCTTTGTTGTAATTGCTTCACAGTGAGGCTCATGTATAAATTTCACATTAGCCCAGAAAATGTTCTTACTGATACAAATCAAGTGCATGCATGCTTTTACAATGCAAAAAACAGCAGCAAAAAAGGACATTCCTTTCTTTCCTCCTTGCCTTTCCCTGAGGGGGAAGAAATAATTCTTGAGTGCTTTTGTAATCAGAAGAGTAAACAGACTCTGTAAGTAGTCAGATACACACTCATGTAAACCCTGCAAATCAATCATTCTCAGCAGGATAGCTTAGCAAGAACACGATCAGAAACCTTTCCCATCTCTGCATTATCTTCAGGTGGGAGAAGGGCATAAAACAGAATCTAATCTTACCAGGTGTACTTAGATTTCTGTTCTCCTGTGTGTTTTAGTGATTATGAGACTTTTTACAGAAACTAAGAATGGCATTGATTTAAAGGTATACTTTCCTGTTCATTTTTGGCATGCATTTTGCTTTTCAGGCAAGTGAAATATTGAAACCAAAGGCATATTCCCATCTCCAGAGTGCTTTTGAACAGAGGATCATGTGAAACCTCACATGCTTCTGCTCCATTCCCAGTTATACCTGTCACTTCATTTACGCAGTCCAACATCTAACTGGCCTATGCGATACCATTTACAGCTCCGATGGCCGGGTATTAAAGTGAACTCGTTGGTCTTCTGTTCACAGGTGCAGAGTCCTATTTAGCTGAGATGCAGCCAGCAAGGCAAAACCTATTTAATGAGATCTTTCAGCATTCTCAGCTCAGAGACAGTCAATGGGTCAAACATCTCCCCCCACTCACCCACACACAAATACACAGAAACAAAAATCAGCCTGAAAGCTCCTTGATCTTGGGAAAGTGTTACACTGGAAGCAAATAGATATAATAACCCACTTGCAAACTGGCCCTTCTTGCTGAGTGGCTTTGCCTCTGCATGCAGCAGCATTGCTGCTTGCACAGAGCAAGTCGGACTGTAGCTGAAGTCTGTATGTCCTTCTTTAGGCTTTTGTCACAAGGCCCCAACCAGAACTGGCGAAGTTGAACACAGGTGGCTCTTCCAGGAAAAGCTTCCCTGTGAACGCTTTACTAGACCATGATCCTGCTGCTGCTGCTGCTGTGTGGCTGCTTCTCACGTGTGCATGGTCAAGCCCTCATCTGTAGCCCCAAGCCATCTCTTCCAGTTGGTGACTAGTTTCTGCAAGTCAAACATTTCCCTGGCATAACTCATGAAAAATCAGTGGCATTGCTCCAAGTACTGTTTCTTCCTTTTGCGTGAATTCTTTACACCAGCATCCACTTCAATAGGGTAACCCCAGGAGAACCAGTGTTCAGCTGAGCCAGTTGGGCCAGGGCTCAGCTGGTTTCAGCCTGTAGCCATTCTTTTCTTATCATGTGAGGATGGTACTCCCACTCACTGAACAGTTCTGAGGCAACACACCAGGAAGTACTGTCCCATATTGCTAAAATAAATATTTGCTGGAGATACTGCCTCATGTCAGGTGAACAAGTCCTAAAACACTTTATCATGTCACTGGTGTGCTCTGAGCCTGGATTGCCATTATGCGATGAACTCTGACTTGCCTATTGGTTCATGGCTTGGAAAGGTCAGCTCCCAACACTACTTTGTCGTAGTTTAGCTAAATTTTTGTTTGGCTTTTGTTACCAATTATTGGTGTTTGCAAGGAGGAAAAGAAAATTAAAGGTGTGCTCTGGATTTTTATTTGGGGAGAGGCACTGTTCTTTTACAAACTTTTCCACTGAGCGGATCCCCTGCCTGTGGAATCAGACCTCTAGTGTTGTCTACGGTGTGCTGTATTGATATCAATCTATTCTAGTATCTAGAATCTCGAGCTGAAAACAAAGGCTGTGAACTGTAAATGCCCTCTAATACAGAAGGGATTGTTTAAAAGAATGCTGCACCTATTTTGTATCAGCATACCGGCTTAACAATTAGAATGAGAAAGTTGCAGTGTAAACATGAAAAATTTGTCTAAATATCACTCAGGAAAGTTATCTGATTAGTAATGAACCAGAAAAGAAAATAATTTGGCAAATTCGATGGATCATCTTGCAGGTAAGGGGGAGACCAAGCATTGGGTGGTCTGAGAGCTGTGCCTGACTCTTCTACAGATTCGAGTGCTCGAATACATGTTCTTGGCCTTGTTTATATTTCCTTTGTGATCTAAGATAAGGATAAAGGTAGGCCTTTGTTTCTTTCATGTGATTGTAACATTTAAGTTCATACAGCCTTTTTGCAGTACTATATAACATGCTATTTGCAAACCTGAAGGGGCTACACTTGCTTTTGTCAGGCATCCCAAACATCCTTTAGGCGAAAGAACTGTGACAATTTTCCAAAGACACCAAGACAAAGGTATCAGTTGTGAAAATCTTTCTGTTTTTTACACTTCAAAGGATCTGATTATTCACTATCTTTAGGGCAACAATGGAGTCTCGGTTTACCTTGTACAAGGCCATTCTCACATCCATTTAATTCTTTGACAACAGCAATCCCTCTCTCAGGAAAGCGACCCCATCGGCGGTGTGCCCAGGCAATTGGCTCTGTGTCAAAAGTAGGCCAGGGTTCGATCATGAAGCTACGGAGAGGTTGTAATTTCTTATGCACTTTACTTTTCTCTAGGTGTGAAGACCCAGTTTTCATCAGTAGTCTCTAAGGCAGTTTAATTGATGCTCACTGGCTTTAATTTAATGTTTTTTTTAATTCAAAGGGAACCTGTCCAGTGGCTTCCTGTAACTGTAGGTTGACACCTCTGCTTACAGACGTCCCTGTTTCACTTGAGATTGCTTTCTGTGAAGGCCTGTTTTTAAAATATCCTCCTTGTTGGAAAGAAAATTATTTAACTACTGATCCTCCAGAGGATCCAGTCCAGTGAGGTCTTCCATTGATATGAGTGAAGAAATCAAAGAGGACTGGGTGGGTAGGCTCTGGTTCATCCTGTCTACCTAAAAAAAAAAATACGACTTGAGGCACCGTAATATTTCTGTGTAGTTACTGAAAATTGCTATGCATCAGCATAGCTCACCTGTCTTCGGGAAATTCCCCCACCTCTCCCTCCTTTGACTTCTTAGGTAGCCTAAGGTAAGTACAACCCTATCTCATCTAAACCTTTAAAGCAATGTAAGAAGTTCATCACAAGTGCCAATTTTATATATTTGTAACAGGAAGTGCCAGATATTTACCGCAAATTCTGCCAACCCTATGTCCTGCCTTGAACACCTCAACCATCCTCAGGACTTTCAGTGAAAGACCCTTTCACCCTGATTTCTAATAAAAATGATGCTGAAAACAGTTTCATTATTTTTGATAGGTTCTTTGGTGAGGCCTTCATCTCACTTAATTTTGTAAGCGGTCTCGCGAATTTTCCCTTTACTCCCTTTTGTTTTTTTAAATGTAGTCCTTAGTAACCAATCTCATTCTCAACCTTGACACAGAATGAATCATATTTTGACCTACACCAGTGTCCCTTAGCATGACTCCAGCAAATCAAAGGGAGCTTAAAACTGGGCTAACTTAGCAGGCAGGGAGTTTGCTGCCATTCCTATGTGTTTGATATGTAAGTTAGATTAAGCTTGAATTTCTGAAGGCCACAGAACAAGTGCATAAACCCTTTTGTGTTCCAGCTCTGAAATGTTTTTTCTGTCACCACCCCTCCCTACACTGCTATTCAACGATAGTCATGAAGCAAGTCTATTGCCACTCCTTTACAGCATCTTGCCTTCGCTTCTTTACATATCCAGACATTTTTCAATATTGACTGATCCATTTCCTGTAATGCCATAAAAACCTGGTTTAAACCCAGAGTTTAATCTGACCCTCAGTGAGCACTGTTCTATAAACAAAAGGCTACCAAAGTGCAACGTAGCTATACCAGCTGCTACTTCATGGCCTGGAATTAGCTTTTCCCCCAGGGCTATTTCTCCCAAGGACAACAGCAGATACCTTTACATCCCCAAGCACCCCAACTTACTTCCAGCTTGCCCTCTTACACTTTCTGTTTGCTCTCAGTGATGTTGTCTGTCTTTTACACTTGCACTCATTTCAGGTTAGGTATGGAAAAGATTTCCTGGGTATGCGATACATGCTATAAATCCATCTTTCTTTACTGTTACCCCAGGAAAATTTTCAGGAACTGCTACAATTCGTCACACCCTTCCTAAATAACTAGTTTGGGAAATCCTTCAAAGAATTTTTATAGCCTGCAATGCTTGCTCTGTGTGGTGAAGTGCCTGTCTGGAGGCTGTTTATTGAGAACCAGAATAGCCCCTGTGGCATCAGTGTGGATGCTTGTTCTTTTTCATCACCAAATAAATTGGACTGGACATCTTCCTGAAGACACCTGTGCTTTTCTAGCAGCAAGTCATTGATCGGGTGACATTTTTGTATCCTGTGTTGTGCTGCTCATACTAGATGATAATAATGACCCTTATAGCCTCTGTAAAAGCAAAAGCAGTTTCAGGCACATTCTCACCCTACATCCACACTTTCATAATTGGATAATAAGGTATTCGATTACCAGTCATTCAAAGATTTCTGGCAGAAACAGAAGCTATGCCTATTAAATCACCTTTCCCTCAAGCTCAATGACTTGAAAAACATCTGAAAAAAAAACCCCAAGTTAAAAAAACAAACAAAGTTTTCCCAGTGGTCTCATATTTTGCTTTCAGAGCAATGCTTGAGAGTGTGCTCGACTTCCCTGACGTGTTTTTATTAATAACTAATGAATTAAACTGCTTGCTTTTGGTGTTGATTTTTCACTGCAGAGTAAAACTCAGCGAAAGGAGTTTCTTTGCATCCTGGACATGAGTATTACTGCTGTGTCTTAGGTCTACCTGACTGATATTTGTCCTGGGATAGCATGGCACTTCTGATAAAAAAATTGTTTGTTCTATAAAATTCCTGAAGAAATGAGTCGTTATTTTATTTGATGAACAGTTCTACATCACTGTAATATCACCCTTGCTCGTACATACTGGTGGGATTCCATAACATAGTTACATTTCACTGGTACTGAATCACTTTGAATTCTCCAGTTTCTAATAGCTTTGGGCCTGATTCTCTTCTAGTTTCTAGTTTATAAATCTGGGATAATTCAGGAATCTTTTTTTTTTTTTTTTTTTAATCACAGCTTTTTATTACAGCTTTGAAACTGAACTACATTTTTAGTTTTTATTTCCCTCATAAGGTGGACTGCCTTGCCTGAGAAAGATTATCCTAAAAAAACCAATCAATAACAAAGTTTTTCATTATCATTGGCAAAGATGAATACTTTGTACATGGAGCTTGTAAAACACTGCAGCCTGCAACTATTTGAACAAAATAGTCTGTTAATAATGCATGCAAGGGATTATTAGTAATTAAGAACTATTTCTCCTTGTTCCCACACTCAAAACACAGAGCAAACATTGAAATATGCAATCTTTGTTGCTAATGGATTCTGACTGGACTAGCAGGTCCTGCTTCATTTGCATAGCTTGCTTTGAAGGAAATACAAATTAGTTATGTGTTCAGTCTGCACTACAGCTGGAGACATGACATGGGTCAGTACTGTGCTTTAGAGTGAAATATGTGCTTACACCAGCAGAATGTGAAAGTGAGAAAAGCTCTTGCTCTCTGTGAAAAACCCAACCTGTCATTCGGTATGAGCTGACATTGAAAGCGGTGCTATGATGTGACAGAAACGTGGTGTGACAGGATCCCTAGTCAGCCAGTTCACTGAAGTAGAATGTTTTTAAAGCAAAAAGGGCTCTCCCGTGCCAAAAAAATACCAGATACTTCCAGTCCCTACAGCTGGATTTTACTAGAGTACAAAATAATAATCTGCAACAGGGTGACTCTCAGCAGAGGAACTGCAGAGCTGTCAGGTGAATCTGATTTTAAAAGGTTTGGTTAAATAGGTCCCCTGTCGGCTGTGTTCATGAAGAGTGGGTACTTTCCCCCAGTCCACCCCCTGCCAGCACCACTGGGGTTGCCAAGTCTCTTCAGGGTCCCTGGGAAGCCGTCTTCTCTCCCTTGCCTCTGAAGTTTGGCTTTGGGTCTGCTCTCAGCTGTAGAAAACCCCTGCTCCGTCTCTCCCTGTCTGCACTCCTGTTGCAGGCTCATCCCGTATCTTTCACACCAAGTCTAGATTCATTTTCTTTCCCAAATCTTCTCCCAGCTAAGCCTGTGCAGTTACTCTCAGGAAAGGAGCCATCTCCCCTTCCTCAAGAGGGTCTGCTTTAGGCTTCAACAAGTATTGGGCAATCCCCAGTATCAGTGTAGACTGAGTGATGAATTGAGAGCAGTGCTGCAGAGAAGGACTTGAGGATACTGGTGGATGTAAAATTGGACATGAACTGGCAATGTGTGCTTGCAGCCCAGAAAGTCAATCACATCCTGGGCTGCATCAAAAGAAGCATAGCCAGTAGGTTGGGGGAGGTGATTCTCCCCCTCTACTCCGCTCTTGTGAGACCCCATGTGGAGTACTGCATTCAGCTCTGGAGCCCTCAGCACAAGAAAGACACAGACCTGTTAGGTCCAGAGGAGGGCCATGAAAATGATCAGAAGGCTGGAACAGCTAACCTATGAAGAGAGGCTGAGAGAGTTGGGATTGTTCATCCGGGAGAAGAGAAGGCTCTGGGGAGATCTTACAGTAGCCTTTCAATATATAAAGGGGGCTTATAAGAAAGATATAGAAAGACTTTTTACCAGGGCCTGTAGTGACATGACAAGGGACAACCATTTTAAACTGAAAGAGGGTAGGTTTAAATTGGATATATGGAAGAAATTTTTTATGATGAGAGTGGTGGGACACTGGAACAAGTTTCCTGGAGAAGTTGTAGATGCCCCATCAATGGCACCGTTCAAAGTCAGGTTGGATGGGGCTCTGAGCAACCTGATCTAGTGAAAGATGAAAGGGTGTTGGACTAGATGATCTTTGAAGGTCCCTTCGCATCTATGATTCTAAGTGTTCTTCTCTACAGAGCCACACTCTTTAACAGAATGTGCAACAAAAGGCAGTTATTTTCACCAAACTGAAAACTGGTAATGGTTACTTTGGAGTTTTTATTTTTAATAAACACAAAGACCAGTGAAAAGCATGGCAGTGCTCTGCATCCCTCTCAGGCAGAGGAAACCACTCCAGTACCTCCCACCACCACCGAAAATCCCTCCCTTGCTTGTACTCTGGGCCTCTGCCTCTAACCTGCCAGGGCACACCAGCTGGCTTTCTAGTTGTTTAACTTACAGCTGGTGTCAGCCTTTTTGCAGGCATTTGTCCCACAAAAACGTTAGCAAAGTAACCACAAGTTGTAGTATTTCTGCAGCTAAAAAATTTTATGCATTATTACATCACTGGAACAGAAATCTCTTGCAAATCTCTTTCCTTTGAGAAGGAAAGATCAAGGCCTGCCAGAGTGAATGAATATAACAATATCTAGAGAGCACAATTAATACAATAAAGCTATTAACAGAACAAATTAAAAGCCGAAAGTCTATGTTACACCTAAAAGTACTGAGATGGTTTCTCATGTTTTGATAGAGGATTAGACTAAACTGCATCCACAAAGGTGAAATTTTAAGAAAAAAAAGCCACAGTTTGACCATGTGTCAATCCTAGGTAAACATTTTCTTGATTTACTGGAAATTCTTTTTGGATTTAAGGGAAACATGGAGAAAAATTCTTTTTAAACTAGTTCTGGAGATAAATTACTTGATGGCCTGCCATTTCATTAAATGTCAGAATATTTAGCATGATGAGAATTTTATTTATAATCTTTATGGATATAATTAACTCTTCTTAAATATTTTTTCATTTTTTTAGATATAATTTATGATTTCCTACTATGTATTTTGATAGCCTTTTTTTTTTCCTTCTGCTTGCATCAGGGTCTAGTGCCATCATATTATTAATGACATTGTCTCAATACATTTATATCATCAGTTATGGATGACTTTACATTTATATCATCTTATTATGGACGATTTTACATCAGTTTTAGCATAGCATATGCATGTGTAGGGAAAATATTAAGTACTGCTGATTGCGTTACCCTTTAAGTCCACTTGAAACAATCCTATCTTGCTACTGCAGGTGTTACTGGTTTTATTGAGGTTAATATAAGCCAGAACAAAATTCACTGAAGTCAACATAACTTTAATGAGCCAATAAAGAAATGGTGAGAAGAGAGAGTTATTCTTTTGTTTACAGTAAAGCATTAGCTTTATTAGTAATACATCCATTTTATTGTATGCCAATCCTGCTATTTCATACATCCTGTATTATAGTTCTCCTAATTCCTACTTATAACCATAGTCCTTCTGTCTGTAAATATGAATGTTTGTTGAGAACCAAAAAGATCTGATGCTGACAGAGCTTTTTCAGGTGAAGGATAAAGAGCCAATTTGTATATTTTGGTGCACACACCATCTGCACCCAGAAAGTCAATACAAGAAGAGTGGAATAATCAACAGGTTTTACAGAGGTATTTGCTTTTTCTTCCTTAATCTGAAAGCAGATATAGTTTGTAAGCCATCAAAAGTGACAGGCCCTGTAACTATTTTTCTCAGGGAATGGTGAAGGCAAAAAACCTATTGGGTTTAAAGGTAGAGGTCAATACATTTACAAGAGATTACCTGGTATGATTCCTTCTAGATACAAGAAAGGAATCTGGTGACCTGAGAACTGTCTTCCACTTCAAGGTTCTTAACAAATTTCATGGGTAGACCAGGGACATGAGTTTTAGTGGCACAAATCAGGAGGGCCATGTTGATGCTTTTAGTGCACATTGAAGTCCATATTGCCTGTTTGAACGTGTTCCTGATCATTGGTGTATTTCTGTACAGAGGGCCAAGTTAAACTTCTTGCTTTCAGTACATGATTTGACATAAATCATGGCTGCAACGGCATGTCCAGGACCTTTGTCAGACTGAGCATTTAATGTAGCTTAGGTCCTGAGCTAGTGTTCCTTACCCAGCTCCCACACTGTTTTTTTAGCACTAGCTTTATAATTTCTATTATAATTGCGGTAATGTCACTGAACGTCACCTTATCTTATCTGTGACCCTTTCTTCACCATGAACGTGCCAATCTCAAAGCCTGAAGTTAAATCAGGTGACCTGGCTTTTCTTTTGCTATGCCTGACAGGGAGATGTGGATGTTTGTAAGACTGTCTGTTTCCTGATTCACATTTGAAATTCACTGTCACAAATTCAGACTCTCTTGGGTGTTCATACTGCAAAAAAGGTGACTGTATTTCCTTCATCCTAGCTCCATCATATTTTCTTTTCAGGATAGTATACCCTGTGCGACCAAGTGTTAGTCCAGTGGTATTCGGCCATGCTTTGGGAGGTCCCAAAGGAAAACATTGGTGAAGCAAACTGCTGTGTGTCACTGGTGGTGTTCTTGTACTGGACAATGTTTGCTTTTCAAAGCCTGTGTTCAATAGAGGCAATAAATCATTTAATTGCTTTCTACATGTCTGCTGCAGCACAGCTAACCTCCTGCTTAACTGGCCAGGCAGACTTCAGCAAACACTGTACACAGGAGAGGTGAAAAGGGACCCAAACATAATGGCAGGAGAAAATTGGCAAAAGCAAATATTTCTCCCTAAATCAAATGCCAGCACAATGGAATCACCCCAAAATACAGTATATTGTGTGGCTCTTAGGTTTTAGCATGGGAGTCTGTGCCCTCATTGTTCTTTCCAGTATACCAGTAAGCAGTAGTGTTTACTGTACAATTTCCGTGGGTTCAGCTTTTGTGCCTAGTTAATTACAAGGAAGCAGCTACAATTTAAAGTCATTGCATTTCTGAAAACAGGACAAAGTGCTACCAGACAAAATTTTTATGTTCTGTAACTGAGCAAGTGCTTTTGAATGGCTTTTAAGGCACTAAGGACTTCATTCTTCCTATCCATAGAATCACAGAATCATAAAAGCGTTTACGTTGGAAGAGACCTTTAAGATCATCGAGTCCAACCGTTAATGTATCACTGCCAAGTCCACCACTAAACCATGTCCCTAAGCGCCATATCTACATGTCTTTTAAATACCTCCAGGGATGGTGACTCCACCACTTCCCTGGGCAGCCTGTTCCAGTCCTTGATAACCCTTTCAGTGAAGAAATGTTTTCTAATATCCAATCGAAACCTCCCCTGGTGCAATTTGAGGCCATTTCCTCTTGTCCTATCGCCCGTTACTTGGGAGAAGAGATTGACACCCACCTCTCTACAACCTCCTTTCAGGTAGTTGTAGAGAGTGATAAGGTCTCCCCTCAGCCTCCTTTTCTCCAGGCTAAACAACCCCAGTTCCTTCAGCCGCTCCTCATAGGACTTGTGTTCCAGACCCTTCACCAGCTTTGTTGCCCATCTTTGGACATGCTCCAGCACCTCAATGTCTTTCTTGTAGTGTCAGGCCCAAAACTGAACACAGTACTCGAGGTGCGGCCTCACCAGGGCCAAGTACAGGGGGACGATCACTTCCCTAGTCCTGCTGGCCACACTATTTCTGAACAAGCCAGGATGCCATTGGCCTTTTGGCCACCTGGGCACACTGCTGGCTCATATTCAGCCGGCTGTCGACCAACACCCCCAGGTCCTTTTCCGCCAGGCAGCTTTCCAGCCACTCTTCCCCAAGCCTGTAGCGTTGCCTGGGGTTGTTGTGACCCAAGTGCAGGACACAGCACTTGGCCTTGTTGAACCTCATACAATTGGTCTCAGCCCATCGATCCAGCCTGTCCAGATCCCTCTGTAGCACCTTCCTACGCTCAAGCAGATCAACACTCCCGCCCAGCTTGGTGTCATCTGCAAACTTACTAAGGGTGCACTCGATCCCCTTGTCCAGATCACTGATAAAGATGTTAAACAGAACTGGGCCCAATACTGAGCCCTGGGGAACACCACTTGTGACCAGCCACCAACTGGATTTAAATTCATTCACCACAACTCTTTGGGCCTGGCCATCCAGCCAGGTTTTTACCCAGCGCAGAGTATACCCATCCACGCCATGAGCAGCCAGTTTCTCCAGGAGAATGCTGTGGGAAATGGTGTCAAAGACTTTACAAAAGTCCAGGTAAACAACATCCACAGCCTTTCCCTCATCCGCTAAGTGGGTCACCATGTCGTAGAAGGAGATCAGGTTAGTCAAGCAGGACCTGCCTTTCATAAACCCATGCTGACTTGGCCTGAACACCTGGTTGTCCTCTATGTGCCGCATGATGGCACTCAAGATGATCTGCTCCATAACCTTCCCCGGCAGGGGAAGTCAGGCTGACAGGCCTGTAGTTCCTCGGATCCTCCTTCCGGCCCTTCTTGTAGATGGGTGTTGCATTTGCTAACCTCCATCCAACTGGGACCTCCCAGGTGAGCCAGGAATGCTGATAAATGATGGAGAGTGGCTTGGTGAGCACTTCTGCCAGCTCCTTCAGTACCTTGGGTGGATCCCATCCAGCCCCATAGACTTGTGTGTGTCTAAGTGGTGTAGCAGGTCACAGACCATTTTGCCTTGGACTATGGGGTCTTCATTCTGCTCCCCATCCCTGTCTTCCTGCTCAGGGGGCTGAGTGCCCAGAGAACAACTTCCCTTGCTGTTAAAGACTGAGGCAAAGAAGGCATTAAGTACCTCAGCCTTTTCCTCATCCTTTGTCACTATGTTTCCCCCCGCATCCAATAGAGGAGGGAGATTCTCCTTTGCCCTCCTTTTGTTGCTGATGTATTTATAGAAACATTTCTTTTTGTCTTTCACGGCAGTAGCCAGATTAAGTTCTAGCTGAGCTTTGGCCTGTCTAATTTTCTCCCTGCATAACCTCACAACATCCTTGTAGTCCTCCTCAGTTGCCTGCCCCTTCCTCCAAAGGTTATAAATTCTCTTTTTTTTTCTGAGCAGTCAAAGCTCTCTGTTCAGCCAGGTTGGTCTTCTTCCCCACCGGCTCGTCTTTTGGCACAAGGCCATGTCCAGCCCTGATTCTTTTTCACTATATACCAGTGGGCTCCATGTCAAAGGTGAACAAATTTAGGAGTTCAGTAAATTTACAAAATCAGAATAAGTGACAGGAGCTACCTGGGGAGTAGCAGATGATCTGTATGAGATCTGGAGAAGTTCTGTGGCCTGTCACTCAAAACACGTACAGTGGAAGATGACAAGGGCCAACACTGCAAAAAGGTGTTGATGCAAAAGGCTTTTAATGTGTTCATTGAAGATGATAATAAAGCAGTAATGAGACAAACCCAGGTCTGCTAGACAAGGACTGTTTTCCTGCAAAAATGACCCAGATTTAAAGAAGCAACTTAGTTGCAAAGACGATGGACTCATCTCCTCCCTTTTAAACTGTACCTCAAGTTCACAACTGGAAATGCTCCTGTGCAACAAACTTCCTAAGAAATGGGCTAAAACTAGCTGCATTCATGTTTTCTCCCAGTGATGTTACTAAAGATTCCTTATTTTTTTAGAAGAATTCAGCTTCTTTTGATGACCCACCAAGAGTGAGTCTCTGCAGAGCCAGATGTTAAGATGGTCGCTGGAGGGTTTGCCTCTAAGCTTGTCAGATGTATTGCGCATCACCCAATGTCCTGAATGGTTCAAGCATACAAAAAAACCACTCCCAGTGATGCCCCTGGCTTTGGAAAAGCTGCTGCCTAGTGAGGTTCCTCACTTTTTTTTTTTTCTTTCCTTTATATTCAGTCTGTCCTTTTCAATGGTTGTTTATAATTTTGCAACCATTTTATGTCTTGGTTCCCAGTTGATTTTTTCAACTGAGTTTATCAGCAAATGCTGGCTTGTTAAAAAAGAAATGTTTCTGTTGGAAACTAGTATGGGAGCACTTCTCTCATTTTACCCTTGACTTAAATTAAATGTAAATCCTGGAAAATAAACTAAGTAGTGAAACATCTCCCGTTCTGCTTTCTTCACTTATACTGGTTGACTAGTGAACTTACTGAAAGCTTATCTCCTTACAGAAGTGAATTTGGATTAAGGGTGTGTGTATGAATTTAAACTGTGCTGCTTGTTGTTAATTGGCTTCCTAGGTGATTGCTCTTTTCTGGAAATTAAGAGTGGTCTGTGCACAAGGCCAATTCAGAGTAAGACACTTTTTCCAGCTTCAGAAAGCCATTTTTTCTGAATTACATTAATCTACAAAGTACACCTATTCTGGGATAACAGGGTCACACGGGGAGTGAGTGTCAGTCCTAGCATGAGATGCTCAAAAGAGGTGGGAAGGGCTGGAAGACAAGGGCTGTGCTATTTGCCTTCTACAGCATCAAGCACAAACCTGCCACCTTTTCCATAACCTGCAAGAGCTGATAACAGTTGAGACAAAAGACATGTATTTGCTGCTGTTAAGCCTCCATATGCCTTCTATAAATAATTTAGAATCTTGGACAACATTTACAATTCTTCCTTGTTTGTGGGCAGTATGGTATTTATAGCATTTTTCATAGAGGTAGAAGTGTTAATGACCTGGCATCCTGGATATATTCCAGCATGTATACTTCCATTTTGCTTACCCATGTTAGCCCTGTAGTTTCAGCTGCTGTAGGCAAAACATTTGCTGCTTCTTGTTCTAAACTGGCAAATAATAGCCATGTTGTCAGTCTGTTGACTCACAGGGCAGGGCATTCCTATGGCTTGCACTGTTATTACATCTGTCTGGTAAAGAAAGCTTGTTATATCACCCATGCACAAAACATTTTAGCTAACATCGTCTTTCCCTCATTCTTTTAACTATTCAAACATTTACCTAAGGAATAGGCATTTTTGATGCTTGGCCAACAAGAGATTTGGGGTTTGTTTTGTTTTTACTGGAAAAACAGTTTCCAGACTTTGTTTTTCAGCAATGCAGTTTGACTTCTTCCTCTGACATTGTTTTCATTGTGAGTGATTGCCACTCTTTCTCTTTTCCCTATTTTCTGATCTTTAGGTATGATTAAAAGGGCCAATAGATACAATTAGCATACTAACTCTAAGATCACAAACAAAAATCTACACCAAGAAGAATAGAGACTGAATAAATCTTGACACTGGGCTTCTAAGCAGTGCCAGTATTGACTACTTTACTATCTACATTGGCTAATGATAATAATATACTCATAGATCCTAAGGGAGAAAAAAATATTAATCATTTCTCAGCATTCTCTGAGAGTAGCACAGATTCTGTGCTCTTATCCCCATTGCTCAGAGATGCTGAGGCAGTGAAAGCAGTGATGGGACACACTCTATTTACAATGGCTATGTGCCATACATGTTGGAAAGGATTTCACTGTTCAGTTCCTAACAAATTCCTCCAAAGCATCTGTGTTTAACCCTTGAGCAGTAAGAGAAAGAGGAATCATTCATATTAAGTTTGTATTGGAAAGCTTTTACTTTTGGATTTAAAGAAATATCCAGCTCCCTTAAACACTTCTCCATTATGTTTTAGTTTCTGATGCGACCGTCCCTGTGGACCTAAACAAAACTATATGAGCCTTGCAAGCCTGTCTGTGTTTACTGAATCAAGAATTAAGAGGACTTTTGTTAGTTCATCTACATAAAGATGTAGGGATTGTTCATTTATTTTTAATTGAGATACCTAGCTTAAATTGCCAGAGATCTATAGTCTAATGACGTTAAGCAGCATGAGCTACTTTTAAGAGTGTTTTTCCCAGGGCTGACTTCACATACCTTTCTTGAGTAAAAACAGCATGCACCTTCCCGCTTCACTCAAGACTGCACAATGAAGGCTTACCTCATGTTCTCTGCACACCCAGAGTGTCAACAGTAATGGCTGAATGGAACCATTGAAATACTAATATTGTTCATTAAGGAGTCTTTTTTCTGCCACTGATTTTTGCCTTGTTTTTTGAAAATCAAGGGAAATTAAACTTAACCGGAATGGCTGCAGCACTGAAAAGAAATGAAGAGTTCCCCTGGGAAGATTGCCTAATGCTGCAGATTCCTTACACATTTATTTTGGTGGAAAGCATTTTAAGCTCTATGGAGGAGTGAGCAGAGGCATATTTAACAGTAAAAAAAGGCACTGAAAATGCAATGGATTGGTACGAAAGTGAACCTCCTTATGTTCTAAAGCATGTTTTACAGGCAGAGCTGTGATGTCGGATACGTTTTCAGTTAAGATAGCATACACACAGTACAGTCACTTTATTTCATAAGAGCTTTAGGATTCTTGGTGAAGAAAGGCACTATTATAAATGCAATGCATGATTATAATTATTAATATGTTAACAATTGTAAGAATTGTTGCAAAGGAAGTGAGCTATTTGTTCAAACAATATCATTTTATCATCAATTCCTATCTATGTACAATATAAATGGGATTGAATCCAGTCCACAATAATGTCAAAGTCCAACTGAATTTCATTTACAGTGCATTAAGCAGGAAAGAAAGATAATTTGGGAATTGTGGGATGTTTGGACTTTGCTTACTTTGGCAAGACCCGTTCCTGTATAATACATTCCTGGCTCTCCCATTTTTGCAGTCAAAATCTATTTTTTTTCAGTGCCAGGAGATCGGAGTGCTTCTTACAAAACAAGGTTACATAATGCTCCTAGCACATGTAAGCCGAGGGGGAAACCCCTCTGTTCCATATTCTACAGCCTTTTAAAGCCAGTGTTGGTATTTTTTTTCACTCCGCTGTATGTGGTTAATTTTTTTTAACTTGTTGCAAGTAAAAAAAAAAAAGCAGCCCAGTGTTTTGAACGAGTGTATCTATCACAGAACTAGATGGTCCACAGCCTGATGCATTTGGGCTCTACACTGAGCCCCTTTGGCTCTAAGCTTCCCCAGGTAGATGAGGATTTTACTGCTGGCTTTTCCCTTTGTCCTTCAATTACATGTTCTTGGCTCAGCCTTTCTCCCAGAAGGAGTGAAAGAGCTCCAGCGCTGCTTTTTCATCACCACCCCTGGCATCACCAGCCAAATGGGTGCTCTGGATTTACAGCAAATCCAGTCAGACTTTGCTAAGACTTGTGAACACATTTCCTTTTTAAATAGCACAAAAAACTATATGGTGGGGTGGGGTGGGGCGGGGGGGGGGGGGTAGGTCCTGGATGATATTGCAAAAGCCTGCATGGATTGCCCAATCTCCTTTCCCTCACCAGCTGGGAGCACTTTCTGAGAATGATTCCTGCATACCCAGCTGCCTTGTTTGCATGTGGTAGGAGTGTTTGGTGGGGTGGGAGAGGGAGGGAAGGAAGTGGCAGCTGCAAACTGTTCAAGATTATCCAAGGACCTTCTTCCAGGCCATGGATTAATTTCTGGCAGCTGCAGGTGTAAGAAATACAAGCCACTACCTGGAATCCTGACCTTCTGGCAGTCCTGTAGGCCACCTCTACCCCTCACCAAATTACATCTAGTTACCAATTTCACAGCATGCATCCGCATGCAGACTTCCCCTCCCCCCCTTTTCTTTGGTACTTTGTATGTCACACAGCCTAGTTGCCTGCAGACAGAAATTGCTGTGGAATAGCTGAAGCCACAGCTATGGACCTGCTGCCTGTACACTGGCTCACATCTTGTGGGACTCCTGGCTACTGGGAAATTGGGGAAATTGCTCCTTTCCAAACTGATCTCCTCTTCCCTAAGGAGGTATGGGTCAGGCAACATGAGGAGGGAGGAGTAGGAAGAGTGGAGAAGCAGACAGTTGCTACTCCAGTTTGAGAAGGCACATGTGTGGTGGGACGCTGTAGGCCTCACGTGGCCCACAGGTCTGGCCAGTCCTACTGGGGGGTCATCAAAGTCCAGCTTGGTGGGCAACTAAAGGTTGTGCCTCTCCACTGCAGCATGTACAGAATCTTTTACCTGCAGCTGATCTCTTAATCATTGACTCGCTGCCCTCCAAATAAATTTTATTTGACCTTAGTTGAGTTTGTAGTCAGAAACATGGCCAAAATTTACTTCCTTTTGCCCCTGTTGTTATCCTCAGACATTCAGTATTGTAAGACCTCTCACACATATCTCATGATTCTGCTTTGGGAAAATTCCACTGCTCCAAACTCTAGCCATTTTCAGGAAAGTAAGTGAAAACTGATTACCGTAAATTTTAGTCATTGTTTAGTCTGGTCTTGGACCAGTCACTAATTGGTAGCTCTTTATACCAGTCTCTTTCAAAACCAGAGTTGTAGCTGCCACTCCTTTGCTGCTTAGTGCAAGAAGCAGGAGGTAGTAAGAGGAGGTAGAGACAGTTTTAAGACCAAAAAAAATTCAATCCTGTTACATTTACAGAGGAATTTCTCTGTTTCTTAAAGGGTCACAGCATGCAGTTCTGTGACTTCAAAACACACACAGTACCAGGAAGTTGATTACATTTTTGCTGATACCATATCAGCAGTATCAAGTGTTTGATGGACCGTACCTGTCCTGATCATGAAAAATCCTTAGTCTGTCAACCTATTGCCTTTATAGAACCTAAAGATGTGTATATTTCTGAAAAAAAAAGGACATTTTTCCTTTAAAAAGTTAATTACTGAGCTTCTAGCCCATCCCCTCTTGATTGAGGTATGTTCAAGAGTCATGGAGGGTTGGTCTTAAACAAATACCCCAATGAACTTGTTACGTCAAAGTCATGTCCACTCCATTGTGTCTAATGCCAAAGGTATTGAGGAAATTCCATCAATAAAATAATTTTCCAGTCTCCCTGCATTCATTGCCAAGAACAGCATCAGCACAGCTGATAACCAGAGTTGCTATTGGTCTGTAGCACTCTTTTCAAAGGAAAACCAGAGCAAAAAGAGCAGAGTCACTGAAATATAATATAAATGGAGCAAAAAAAGCTTAAAATGTCACTTTTTTGTTCCTCAGTTGAATGAGACTTTATGTGAAGTCAGCGGAACTTAGGCCTGAAGTGAAACAGATGCTAAAATTTTCTTCTTGAATAAAGACCCTGTCCTGCTTGGGATCTGCCCATCTTTGGTGTAAATAGGCCAGTTCAAGGATGTTCAAAACTATGCTGTAAGTGAAAGGCTCCTCAGGGTGCAGTGCCCTTCTCAACTCATTTCATGCATGATTGTTACCTTCACGTGATGTGAGACCCCTCCACCTCCCCCCCCATCCCATACAATTACTGTTCTCCAGTGGTCATTCCCGTTGTTGTTTTGGTCACTTCCATCTTGGCAGAAGAATAAGGAGGCTGGAATGAGATAGATAATCTTCCTTTGTATCAGCTGGGACTTCTCTCTAGGAAAGTGGAGAAGATTTAAAACTCGTGAAGTTCTAAGTGAGAGTAATTAGAATAGCTTTCAGTACACACCATCTTCAGTTACTAAATAAACAGAGGCCCTGTGTGTACACACACTGTTCCTTTTGCCTAAGGCCAGAACTCGTTCTCTCCCTCAAGCAAACCAGAAAGACTTCAGGTATTTTTCAAAGCAGATCCTGGAACCAAAACCAACCAAACATTAAGGTGTTCGAATTCTGCATTCTGATTTTCCATACAGGACATTTCCCTATTTCACGACTCCTCTAAAAGAGAAAATAGAAGGATGTGGCTTTGCATTGCAGAGGCTAAGCTCCTTTTGAATTGCCTCTCCCACTGCTTATCTTCATTCCTCTACTCATTCTTTCCTATATCATGTGCTTGTGATGCAATTGCAGGAACAGCACGTGGCCTCACAGCCCATGCTCACAGCAGAAATGTTATAGCCCCAAGATTACTGCATTTGTAGAGCTGGAAGAGTTAATGGAGAGTAAAAGGCAACAGGCAACTTGAGAGGAGGGAGAGATGTTAAGAATTGAGGCATTGTTTTCTGGATTAATGGTTTGTACACAGAGAGGAAAGTCAAAACTTTTCCTGTTATAGGCAGTTGGGATTGGTAGAGTCCGGTCACACCTTTAGAAAAAAAATATCTTAGCAATTTACTCCAAACAATTCCAAGTAAACCGAAACTTTCAAGGTTGTTTAGTCTTTCTCCTGATATATCATTCAGTGACGATTTAACACTTGTGATCAGCGCTGTAGTGTTTAACATCTGTGATTGGGTTGTAGCAATAGGAAGGGAGAAGTATGCTGGATGGATATATGTAAGCCTGTATCTTCCTGCTCATGGAGAACAGTAGGAAGTGACTGGTCGAAGCTGAAAGGGGTGAGTGTAACAGAAGGGTAACGAAAGCACCTTGACTTACGCATAGAAAAACCCAATCTTAACAGTGAATCACTAAAAATGGCTATCCATTGTATTAACATCCTCTTAAATTCCTCTTCTCAGAAAGTTGTTATACAGTTGGTCAATACAGTATTAGCTGCTATGCGGAACTATCTGTAAAAAGAAATTTATCTCTAGAAAAAGAAATGAGTGCAGCTAGAAGAAATATCTCCAGAAAAAGTGTTATGCAGATTCCCCAGTACTCAACAATACATGACTGTGTCTTCAGTTACTTGTTGACCAGTAGGTCTCATTTTTAGTCTCTTTCATCTCCCACACTGTGCCTTGTCTTTCCCTAGATGACTGCTTCTTCCTAAGGTAACCAAGATGATTTCTAAGTACTTGCATTCTTCATGAAGGTAGTTGGCAGTTTAGTTCCATAGGAACACTGATTTAAGCTCATTTAATGAGAAAATACAATGTGCTGCTTGACCTACACTGCATAATCATAGGTTAGCATAATACCAACATTAGTCACAAATTTTGTGGACCCTGATGTACAATAACATGTAGATCCTTGCTCCATCTGTTCCTATGTTTATACAAGCCAGGTGCCTAAGAAGAAGAGTTGGAGCACAAATTTGCTTGGTGGAGAAGCATGCTGTTTTGTAGCCCTGTGAAACAAGAGACAACATCTATTATATGTGTTATAACAATGCTTAGGCATGAAAGAAACTCCTAGCAGCTCAGCTGTCAGGTCTTAGGCAGTAGTTCACAGCTACAGACCTTGAGAAGACTTTCCTAGTTCAATGGGACTTCACATCAATACAAATTTTCTAGGTGTCAGGGATTCATCAAATTAGATTTTGGTTCCTATGATCCTCTTTGAGTTTTAATCTGTATAAATGAGGTCAGACTCTGAATACCTCAAATGTCACCTTGGACTTATACTACCTAATTTCATCCGTTTAAGTGCATTAGTGAGTTAAGACCCTTAATTGTCCACCAAGTCAATACCGCACCAAGGCAGTTCAGCCCATTAGAGATACAAACCTCATTGTGTTACTCTCCATTGATTCAGGTCCTAATTTAAGTACCTCAGTTAAGTGCCCATGCCAGACTGAGTGTATTTAGGGCCCTCACATTTTATTGGCAGGTAAGCTTTTGACATCCATTAAAACTAGAATTTGCTGTGAGTAATCACTTAAATATACTCAGCAGGGCTCCAGCCTTGACTTACCGAGCACAAAGTGTTTCTCAGCCCCCCTACCTGTAAACCATCAAATGACTGTGGTCTGATATGGAGAGAGATCCCATCAGGAACAGGCCCCAGATTTGACCTTCCATTCTTTATCCTGCAGTTTATTGTCCAGATACTTTGCAACTACTTCTATGTGCTCCTTGGGGAACTGAAAGCTTTGTAAACCTTCTTGTCCACAAAGCTCAGTCTAACCTGCATTTACATTCAATCATACAGCAATAGACACCAAATCCTGAGATGGGTCTGCTTGGAGATTACAGACTCTCAGTGAAAATTGGAAAGACAGCATAAAAATGGTAGTAACTTCACGATCAAGGAAATTTTCCAGAACTTTGGGGAAGCAGAGTTCAGTTGTGCTGTCAGCAAATGTCAAGTTAAATATTAGTTCAATTTCCGAAGGCAGTCACTGATTCCATCTCTTAGTCCTGCAAAGCTGCCCAATCCTAGCATCACCCTTGTTATGTGTGCTTTTGTGATCAGTGGCATTTCATGGAAGGCAGCTCAAGTCAGCAGACACATGAGCTTCCAGGAAGGACCATATTTCAGCATCTGGGGATGGTTTCAGCATCCTGAGCGAAGTAGTCCACTTAATGCAAAGCGTCAGATCTCAAGGGCAGAGAAGTCAAGGGAAATATCCTCTCACTGACTACAGCTGGGTTTGGATCCCATCTGTCACCTTCATTTCACTGCGTCTGGTGATTTTGTGTATCAGCTGACACAAAGGGAAAGACAGAGTGCCAGGAGAGAAGCCCTGTGCAGGGGCTGCAGGAAATCAAAGGACCTTCTTCAGCAGAACAGCAGGAATAACTCAGCCACAAAGAGTCAATATGAAAAAGGGCTTGTGCCTCCACATCTGCACTTAATATCCACTGCTGGTGAACAGTGGTAGCGGTTGTAAACATGTAGGAACTTCCTATAACATGACTAAAATTTATTATAAAGAATAATTATTTTTGCAAAATATCAGGGGTCTCCAGCTTTATTAGCATCAGGTCATCCAGCTTGTTTGTATCCCATAAAGAACTTTGCATTGTGAATTTCCCTCCCAGCTCTCTCTCTTCATCCTATCCATCACAGCAAGCTTACACTTACTAGGTTACTTTGTTGATGTTATCAGGACACTGAGGATCTTCATATTGTATTTCATGCTGCTCTATGAAGTGTCACTTAATGGAAGCTAATTCTTTTTTAAAATATAGGACCCATCTACTAAATTCAGCTGCTGGATTTTTGTCCTACTTTTGGCCTCTACCTGTTTACCAACCTTCCACAAAGCCTTTAAGTAAAATAGCAGGGACAGTCAATATTATAAGGCCCAGGAAAATGAAACCATTCTTTATGGATTAAGTTTTCCTATCAACTCTGGGAAATAATAGCATAGGGTACTGTTAAATTGTTGGACTTATAAAACAATATTATTAACCCACCATCTTTACATGTTAGGATTTTGTTGTTTCTTCAGCCACAGTTTCAGAAGAACACTTCTTTCTTTGACTTTGTTTCTTAGATTAAAAACATTCTGATTAAGTAGAACTTAAGAAAATATTCCTACAGTTTTATTTGATCACCAAAATGTTACGCAAAAGTAAATGTGCATTGATGAATGCTAGTCACTTCCCTTTGGGGGGAGATGAAGACATAGGTAAGTAAAAGGGAGTAGTTAGATAGCATTTCCACAGTAATGAAACAGTAGTTGTATGTTGGCATAGCGGTACTCAGACCAGAAGATTACCTTTGTTGGGACTGTTACCTGTTTAAAAATAAACTTGTTCAAGTCTATACTAAACAGTCTGCTTTGACTGACTGGATGAAGCAGAGCCAGAGGTAACCCCAAAGGGATGATCGGGGTTGCTCAATTTAGACCTAATCAGTTCTTATAACTGGCCAAGGAGGTGGAGGTTTAGTAAAGTCTGCTCTACCACTTTGAGTCCCTTCC
Organism: Phoenicopterus ruber ruber; assembly: GCA_009819775.1. Lineage (NCBI taxonomy): Eukaryota > Metazoa > Chordata > Aves > Phoenicopteriformes > Phoenicopteridae > Phoenicopterus > Phoenicopterus ruber. The sequence goes on from CM020219.1 coordinate 53,370,553, forward strand.
CTATCCTGCCTCCCTTAATCCACATGAAGATACACCTCTCCTATCCCACATCCTGCTTTTACATAGGGATTGGTGAGGAACAAGAGAGAGGGTGAAGTTACTGAGCTGTAAGTACCAGATTTCTCTTAGCAGTGAATGTCCCTATATAGAATTATTTTCCTAGGAGGCATCTCCTTATTTTTTAAGATCACATTTGTGCTGCCAATGGGGAGCACAGCAACATTCACTGGATGGACATTCAAGGCCAGGACCCTTGCAGCAATGGGTCAAGGTTGGAAATCCTACTGATACAGAAGGGATTGAAAAGGCTTGAGTAGTATCAGCAATGAGGAATATGGAGCTTACTGTGGGACACTGCTGCCAGGAAGAAATCCTTGGCTTCTACTGCAGGAATGACTTCAGAGTAAGCAGGGCTGGAGATGAATAAGAGTAGGGACAATGGTCAGCTGTTATATCAAAATGCATCAGACACATGTCCCAGAAAAACAGAAGTGAGGGAAACGTGTTTTATTGTAGGTTGGGGAGGTTGCTTTTTCCCCCAGGGAACCCTTCCCCATAGCCTAAATAGTTAAAATGCACAGTGTATTGTTTGCTTCATAGTGGCTACTTACGTGACAGTTCTCAGGGTTAAAGTACCATAAATGATACCTTTTTTGGGGGTCAGGATGCTAAAAATCTGATATAAACAGGCTCCTGACAAAAATGTTACACCACTGGAATGGCCAGGAGTCATTGATTTTATTTGTTTACAGCTTCTCTTCCCCATATTCAAAACAATGCAGTTTACAGCTAAATGTGAGTTGTCATGGGAGCTATTTCAAACTTTAAAAGCCAGTGATATCAATGGTTTAACAGTGACAGACTAGCTAGCTAAAGAGAACTGAGGTGCTTATTCCTTATGATAATATTACCCATTTCATTCCAAATTATTTTTCCAAATATTTATATGAAATCATTAACCCAAAGAGTAAGTGGCCCCTTACGTCAAACCAGTCTCAATTTGTGCTGGAGCTGTCATAGCACCACTACGGAGCAGCACTAGCAAGTCCACAAAGAGATGGGGAAGGTAAAACAGCAAAACCCTGATTACAGAGCAGCAGAAAATTTTACCCAAAGGATTTATCTTTTTCTACATCTAAGAGCCAGGATCCTATTTTCTATTAAACTTAATAGGAGGTAGCAGTCCAAAAGAAAAAGTACCCCAAAATCTGCTGGTACAGCTGTTACCCTACGGCTATTTGAAATGAATGGGTTAATTCCACATGTGAAAGTCCCAGTCCTGCAGATGCTAAGGAGTGCGTGGAATTGAACAAAATCTTAAAAGGTTAAATTCCAGTATAAGCAGAGGCATTTTGCAGATTTCTTTCAAAAATATGAAGAGGGTGTTGATTTGGCTGAATTTATGGTAGTGTAGCATACCTGAGGGGTTAGGCCACTCTGTGTGTGCATGTGTGTGTGTGTTTGGAGTGGGGGGGAATGGGACAGAAAAAATCTAAGCAATAGATTGATGTTAAAGAGCTAGCAAAAAATATGCTGACCTTAGTTATGTAAGAAAAATAGTATGTTTAGGAAATTACCAAATGCCTGTGTATTCCCACTAGGGCTCTCGGAAACCTGGCAACCACGTAAGAAGCTTTTTGTGTTTCCAACAGTAAAATACAGATTGTTTTATTACAGCAAAGATGGAAAGTTCATTTGGAACCAATGAATAAGTTTCAGAGTCTATCTGATGGTGGCATAACAAGATTACAGACAAAAAAGATAAAGCATTTATAACAAGTTACACGCCTTAATGGTGCCTTATCAGGTTATATGAACAGCAAAGATCAGACAAGTGCCAGTTAAGAGTGCAATAAAGTCTATACAATATTAGGCTTTAAATGTTGACACTTGCAGAAAAGCAGAAGGTAGGTTGTCTTATATATCTTAATAAATCCCTTTTCAGTAAGCACTGTTTGCTTGTCATAAAATCAAGTCACTAACACAGCTGTCTGTGCAGAATACTATCCACACGGTTTTGGATAAAGAGGACTTGTATCTTCATCCCTCAGTTTTCCTTGACAAATGGACAGAGTCCCTCTTCAGCAATTTGTCTTTTGTCAACACCTTCCGAACTATGAAAATTTATAAGCAACACAGTCGACGAGTTTAGCTGCTGGGATTTCAATGGGAAAATTAAACCAGGAGATACCCAACAGCCAGATTGGTTTAAAATGAGTTCTTTGGTGTTGTAAACGAGGGGAAAAGTAATTTTTTTTCTCAGTTTTCAGTTTATTTGTTATAGTATTATAGTTTTAATTTATTCAAATGCCGTCACATACAAGCATACAAGCATACATATACATTTCTCTTAGTATTAAATATAGTCCACGTGTTTTATATTGATATTTGCCCATAACATAAAACATAACCAAAAATTAATGCAGGTTAGAGCCACAAAATGTGACTCTAAAGCAGCATTTTTACCTTGCTGAAACAACTTTTTCTTGATTAAAAGTGTCATTTTCTTTAACACGGTCTTGCAAAATATTTCCCTTTTTTTTTTTCTTTTCAAGGCAAAAATGCTTCAATGCCATTTTCATTAATATTTTTCAGATTAGCTCTGTTTATGACCTTTGAGTGATTTTGCCTTTAGTATTCTATATTTACACAGCAGTTTGGGTTAAAATGATAGTATACTACTACTATATACCACATTCACTCCAAACTTCTGCTAGATCTTCTGAAATGGTAACTGGTAAAAAAAAAATTGGATTATGATTCCAAAGGAAAAATAGATGTTTTATACCTTAAAAATGCATTCATTTAACTTAACATGATAACATCATCATTTATCCAACATTATTGATGGGTAACTAGTGCTCTGATAGTCCACTAAAATGCTCTGATGTGCCTGGACCTAGTACAGGGTCCACCAGAGTGTGCAATAAAGCTTAATGCCATTCTGTAGCTTTCCCTTGGTTAGGAGGAAGCCACCCGATGTGTCCATATCATCTTTGAACACATTTTCCAAAAAGTACAAATCTTTAAAGTTAATATTGGTATTGTGCGTTGATTTGTTTAAATCCCCCTAATATGCATACAATTCAATAGATATCACGTGGTTCAGATTTATCCTACACACAAGGAAGAGAATTAGACTTAGGAGCTTATGTAGATCACTGTATAATCACTAAACAATCACTATAGAGATTATATAGATTTCCGTGGAAACCAGAGGATAAATCAGAGGATCTACATCAAACACTGTGAATGTCTGCTGCGGTGTCTCATCAGAGAGCTAACTCTCCAGCTGCGGGCTGCAAGAAGATAAGAAAGGGCTCAAGCCATAAAATAAATCAGATCTGGAATTCAGACACTTTGGAAGAGTTTAGTTCCATTTGGCTTATTGCACTGACAGGGTCCATGAACAAAACAAATGAACAGACAAAACCTACCTAAAGCCAAAACCCAGATTCAAACGCTCCTGGGTATGATGTAGGTTAAGACAGAATTAAAAAAAAAAAAAAAAAAAAGCCAAATCTCCAAGTGCTCTCAACTAATGCCATTCCTGTGAAGACATCTAACAAAGTTTCTGATTTTCAGTCATTGTCCAGAAAGAAAATAATTGTTTTACCTCATGTAGGTATTTTCTCACTGCATATGAAAGCAGAAATTTCTTGACTAGCTGCTCCTGTCTGGACAGAAATTACTGAAGGGTAATGAAGAGTTAGGCAGTGATTCTGAGTATCTTCTAATATTATAAATGTACAAAATTCCTTGCCATACTAAAACATCATGTTCATAGCTTTTCTGTATACATTGAGACAGGTCATTGTGTAAAATCTCTGTTCATATGGAGAGAAAAACAAATGTGTGCATAAATGCACTTGTACATATACATATGCGTATGTGAATATAAATACGGATGGCTTCATTTCTTTTCCCAGGTCTTTCACTCAAACCTTCACTTGTCTAATCTGCTCAATCTTTCTCTTTTTCTATAACAAACATGCTTTAGCATGTGATCTCTTTTTTCCCGAGTTTCTTGCTCAAAAGGAGTAAGGACTATGAAGTAGTTTATTAAAATAAGTTAAAACAGTATAGCTTATTTAGCCAAAGATTCAAAGGGGGCTATGACATTCCTTTGTATACACATAAAAGGTTTGAATCTAAAGTGGGGAGAAGAACAATGCAAAGAGAAAGATGCAAACTGGAAACTGAAGTAGGCAGTGATAAACTGGTCGTGACCTTGAAAGTACCAGATTTGGCACTGGTCTTCCAAAAGGCTATTAGAAAACTAAATAACTTGAAGACGGAACTCAAGCCCTACAGAAGGGTCAATGTAAGTTTGGATGAGAAACCCTGGAAATAGACTTTACAGTTGTGATACCTCCCTCCTCCCCAGTCCTCGCAGGGAAGTTGTTGAAGGACAGAGTAGGAAGCAACCATTTGCCCCATGTCCCTTCATGCATGACTTGGCTTCCAGGTGTGTTTTTCAGACTCTGAAGTCCTGGAGACTGGGCAGAGCTAAGAGGGTGCCGCAGTGCTGGTGTGGCATTGCCCTCTCACAGGTACCCAGCTGCCGTAACCTGTTTGCACACAGAGAGTTAAACCAGATCTTGAGCAGAGAGGAATTTTTTTCTCACTGAAGTATATTGGAAGGAGTTGTTGGGTTTGGAGGATTTCTCCTCTTTTCTCTGATATGGGTGTGATTCATCAAAGTTGATGTACATAGCAAAACCTACATCCCATTCTTTTCTGTATCCTTTGCTCTGTTCCTCATTATAGGATGTCTTTGAAGATATAGGCTCTGGCTAGGCTGTTTTGTTTATGCTTGCCTGATTTATGACCTCCAAGTGAGTCTCCTCTAGGAAAGCAGTTTTTCAAAGTTGTGCCTTTAATGTGATATCCATTCAAGAGGCAAGGTAAATGTTTTTAGGAAATAAAATATAGAAGGGCATTTGAAATTTATGCCATCTCCCCTGTGCAGCAATAGTGACAAGCAGACATCTGCTCCGGCATTTCCATGAGGTCTTCTGCCTACATAGCACTGTTTATTTTATTGACAGCTCCATGCTCACTTTAGAGTTTTATCCTACTATCACTGCATTTAATGGAAAGTTGAGATTTTTGTGCAACTTCTCAACATCAGCTATGTTTGCTTTAAGACAGGCACCAGAGGACTCTGAGGCTTGTCATGAAATAGTGAGTGATACCAAGTCTGGCTTTAAGCATATAGTGTCTCTGACATGAGGAAATTTTATGCAAGTGGAACCTATTCCCTGTTTTCTTGGCAGATTTCTGATAGGTTCACTGTGCCCCGATCGATTTGTCTTTTCTTGTGTATAACAGCATTACCCGTAGCAAACTGGCTAGCCTCTACAAATCATTTGCTACATGTTCTTGGAAAGATATCAAATCCAGAAAGAAGTTTAATCAACCTTTGTGGTCAAGCTGATAAGGCACAAACTTATTTGCAGCAGTAACACTGGCGAAATACAGATGGTTAAGCTTGATGAGGACATGAGCCGTCAATATGTCCTTTGAGCTTTTACTTCCCTCTACGTATCATTTTGGCAGTTGCCTTTTATGATATCTCCCCTGCTATGAAATTTTAGATAGATGCAAATTCCAGGGAGGTCTGTGGCATGCAGTTTAAATCTCTGCATATTTCTACCCAAGGAATGAGAAATTATCTGATGCGTTCCTCTGGCCTCATTTTGCTGTTTGAATGATGATGCTTCTGGCATACATGTGCTGGTGAATCCTCTTGGGAATCCTTTTGGCTGAAAGGTATTATCCAAATGTAAATTTTAACTTGTTAGAAGTACCACTTCTAAGTTTGTGTTAGGAATTTATATGAACAGATGTTTGAAAAGCTTGGCTAATTCCCTTTGAAATGCAGGGCATAAGCTAGTGCTGTTGCCTGCCTGGTTTGAGCCTAGAATAATAGGAATTCAGGGAGCCCAGGAGTTAAAAGCTAGGAATACTGGAAAAGACAGGCAAGGTCTGTAAGAGTCCCCATCTCCTACTTTCTCTTTTTTAGGAAAAAAGAGACATCATGAAAGAAACCGGTGGTTGTCTTCATTCAAAGCCTATCACATTCCCAAGGAGTCTCGCCACTACCTTCATCAGCTTTGTTTACAGCTTTAGATTTCCCATATACTTCCACTGCTTTCTTGATAACGCAGCTTCCAGCAGTCTCCATCTCCATCAACCCTAGGAGCTGCTGCTCACTGAATTCACTCATTTTGCACCACTGAGAACAGGATGCTGCTGCATCTGCTACATGTTTGAAAAGACCTGACTTATCCTAAAGAGTTGAGTCATTTTTACTATGTTCTTTAAGGATGCATACACTGATTTATAAACACAGGACTAGAAACAATCTGTGTGCTAGAACTGTTCAGTCTTATTTTGCAAGTAGATTAGAATTGGGCTTCAATGCACATTCTTTCTGCCATTGCCAAAGAATGAAGATCACTTAGAAGTCGTCTCTGCTGATGTTCAGACTTGGCTTGCTTTGCATCCCACCAGCCACCCTCCCCCATTTACATCAGGTCCTGTATCCTGTACTGAACCCATACATACTATGTGCATTTCTTAAGTCATCACCGAGATTCCTGCCAAAGACCAGATGATGCCAAAGGGGCATCACCTTGCCATGTGATCTCCATTCCTGTGAGGAAGATCTCTGCAGACACTTGCTTCTCCTCCATACATCTCTCTACTCCATGCAGAATGCGAGAGATGGTATGCTGACAGGTCAGAAGCCAGGAACAAGGAATTGTGCAATTCCTGTCCATCGGCTTTCTGTGTTAAGATCTGCATGTGGATAGACTCCAACCCTGCAGACACTGGCTGGAAAGTCAGCAGCAGCTGGGTCAGTCTGCTATGTGGTGGTGACCAGATCTCCCACCACAGTCAGGCTCCACTGCTGTTTGGGGTCAAGTAAAAAAAATTAGGGTTGAGATGAAAGGCAGATAGGGGCCCAAGGCCAACATTAAGGACAATGTAATTTCGATTGCAGATACAGCTTTACTGACATAGCAGAATTATGCAAAACCGTGTAAGAACACACGTACGCAGATTCTTCACTGAATGCATTCATTGGGTGACCCCACTATTTGCAGTGGTTAAGCTTTAGGCAAAGCAGCAAGGTGTTGACTTCCTCCAGAAAAGTTTTCCCAAGTGATAATCTCTACTGTTGACGTAACTGGAGAAAAAAATGCTGGTCTTTCACTTCCCTTAATCCTGCTAGTCTGTAATGCTAGACAGTTAGGACAAAAATGAACCAGAATGAGAATGAAAACTACTGGAATAAACATTTCTACTGTCTAATGTGCAGCATTCTCTGCACTTCAAGCACATACACACCCCCAGTAGTAACACTATCTCACATTAATTCAGGCCTAGGTGATTTCCATTTGTAGACAATGCAGAGCACAGAGAAACACTGCAGAATAGAGGATGATAATAGTGTTATGTTTAGTTGAAAATATAAGGTAAGTTTTCGAGCCATGAAAATTCCTCCAAACTGGAATCATACCACCATAGGATTAGTGTCTTCTCCTTTACTGAATTTACCTCTGATCATCAATTTTTATCTGTATAATTGTTCTTTCAGCAAAACATCATCTTCTAATGATATGCACGATGGATGGGAAACAATGGTCTAATGCTGGGATGAAAGGTGAATGAGTCACCTACTGAATTGTTTATGCCACCCATTAAGGGTCTCTGAAAGGTGCTACTCAAATACAAAATGGCTGAGATTATGCTATCAGACTGTATCCAGCAAAAGTAAGTACAGGAATCACAGATATCATGCACACTTACTGGCATTGAAAACTAAAGTAGCAAAATATCAGAAATCTTTGCTAAATTCAGATATGCAATTGTTCTCTGAGGTTACTTTCCTGGAAGTATAATTACTTCTTCTTTAGTAATGTTTTTATTAAAACTTCATGTCCTTCATGACACTGGGAAACTCAGAAATATACACATGAACAAAAAGATATCTAAAACAAAGCTCTTATGGGCTGGTTTTAACAATCAACATCTGAACATATCTCTCGGGTCTTTGCTCTTGTAGAGTCCCTTTAAAAACCTTGTGGTTTTTGACAGTTATAATCATAGTGGTTCTGCTCTAAAACACAAGTGGAACCTTTCCATTGACTTTATTGGCATTTTTATCAAGGCCACGCCGCCTAAGATTTTGCTGTATTTTTCCATTGGAACAAATGAGAAAGTATGTGATTTTGTATGTACATTACTGACTTTTCAATGGATATGAGGCAATGACCACTTCTGCCTTGCTTGACCAATTTTTGATAGTTCAAAAGTCAAGACTCCTGGTATTTTTAGCTGCTGCTTTATTAGACAAAAAAACAGCTATGTGGCAAATTACTCTAGAGTTTGAAGTAGTGTTCCGAATTTTTAACGTATTACTGGTATAGTGAAAGTATACTTAGGAATGTAGAGATCATCTTGAAGATATCAGGTGTTACTCTACTATCTTCAGTGATTAAACCTTAGAGACCCCAGAAGAAAAATGAGCCATATGGTCAAAACTTCCTTCTAAAGACCTTTCCCTAATCTCTACTACGGGCATTCATTTTGACCAACACACACTGCCATATAATCTCTATGGATATTTACTTAGGCCTTCCTGTTGGTTCACTGTTTTTACCTGGACAACAAGATTCATGGAAACATTCACATACTATAATCTAATCACAGATGAGATACTGTAAATGAGCTTTGCGTGACTGTACTAGATGGCTCAACAGGTTTTGGTCCATGTCTAGTACACTTCTGAGTGCTTTTGATTTACGGTGACATCCCATCAGATTTCCATCCAGAAGGGCAATCTAATATTGGTTTGGAAACTTCTTACAGCAACCAGTTCCTACTTTGCCTCAGCAAATTCCTCCTATAATTGTTTTATTTATTTATGTATTAGTCATATGTAGTAAGTAGTGTTTTGAATAGTGTTTTGAACAATTTGGAAGATCTTTTAGTGTTTGGTTTGGTGGTGTTGTGGGTTTCTTCTTTTTTCCCCCTCAAATTAAAGTAACTGGTCAGTGAATTAGCTGGATGCAATCTTCCTTGCAACTGTGTTGACCTGTTTTCACAATAAACTTTCAGGTGCCTGCCTGTTACTGGCCGAAGGGTGAGAAACTGAGCTTTACTTCCTCAGGTGGGACATGCTCCAAAAACCAGTAACTGTGCATCTTTCCGTTGTCTTCAGTGAACTTATTGCACACAGCTCATGCATTGGCCACATGTCTACTTATTGATCAATGCCTTTAATATGTTACTGAACCAAAACGAGTTAGCAGATGTTCTCTCTACATCCGTACACAGATGGACCTGGTAGCTGTGCATCAGGAAGATGAAAAGAGATTCAAACAGACAATTTTTTGTTGAAGTTAATGAATGTTTCAGTATTACCTAAGTTAGAGGAGTTTCTCTTTTCTGCCAATCAATTTCAATCAATGTTTCTCAAGACCTAACTGAAATCCAGGAGGCTTAAACAAGTTCAGGGAAGGCTAATGCCCTGGAGAAATTACTGACAGATTTGTTTGAGGAAATGGAAGTTTAAGCCCCTTTGGAGATAATCTCAAAAGTATGATAAAGGTTTCATGCAATTAGTCAAAGATATAAGCAGATAGAAATATGTCCACAAACACTGAGGAAGCTTGGGTCTACCTCTTGTGAAAATAACATTTTTACTGTAGACTGTTAATCACCAAAAAAGATAAATAAATCATCATCAGAACAAGCTAGATAAATGATCTCAGTTTGTTTCTTTAACTGCACTTTCAGCTAATTTCAGTTTCTTGGATTATATGGAAACAGGACAAAAGTGTAATGAGATTGTACAATCTTTGAGAAGGTCTAGCACTACTGCACTCCTTACACAACCTCTTTTCCATGAGCCCTGAGACTACAACTTTTACAATAAAGTTCATCCAACTTTCTTTCTGTACTATGTTAGGAATCGTATTGTGTGAACAGTAATATAAAAGAGCCCATTTCTGTCCAGACATTGCAAAGGAAGGCATAGGCATCCGATACAAACACTGCAGATATCCAACAGGGGGTAAGATGAAGTCCACCTTTTTTCTTTTGTCTAATTAATTACATTCTAGAAATAGTAGCCATATCTGTAAACTGTTATCATTGTTACAGATCTATTGGGAGGTGCTCCTTTACGTCATACCCTTTCATTCAATATTGTTAACGAAAAAATATGCAATACAATGTAGTGAGGTTTGTTATGGTTACTAAAGATAAAGATCTACACATTCACCCCCTGCCTTTTTTGAGGCAACATTAGCCTGATGCTTTTGTTCCTCCACACATGGGTACAGAATCTCTTGGTACTAGTGAGTCAATGGGGTAAATACTACACCAAAGGGAGAATGATCACTATATGTGACTATCTTTAAGTGTCATGAACAGTCAGAGAAGCAAGGGAGAAGCTATGTTTCCCTTCTACACTCCTAGCACAATGGATCACCACATCTGAATCTGGCTGATCCGGTTTGCAACAGCATAGAGTAATTTGTAAAGCCCCATATTAAATCACTCCACTAGTAAGAATTTTTGACGAATATCCGAAAGTCTGTAATGCACATATGACTTCATCACATAGAAGCTGAAACTTGGACTACTTGATGGTGTGGTGCAGAACAAATTTCCAGGATTTTCTTGGATTATGTGAAATATGTTCCCCCAATAAAAAGTAAATATTTTAGATATAATAGGAATAAAAAGCCAGTACCCACCTCAAGTGCTGGACAGTGAGGAGTAAAGGTACGCCAGATGGGTGACTGCCCAAGTGAACTGCACTGCAGCCTCTAGATAGGTGAAAATTCATTATTTGTAAGTATGCCAAATCATTTGCCTTTTTTATAAAATATCAGTGGGCAAGTTCATGTGGAGAAATACTCATCACTTCTATTAAGAAAAATAATGGGCCATATTCTCCTGTGGCCTGATTTGTCATTCCTGCACCAGTACAGTCCATAGTGTGACCATGATTATAGCAGTACAGAGGTATTACATGTTATTGTAAGTGGTTCCCCTTAGTGCAGAAATAAACACTATGAACACACCACATGTATACCACTCAAATTACAGCCATGCTATATTTTCTGTTCTAGTAAAGGTGTACGACTTCTATGGATAGACAAAGTAAATCTGAAGGAAAAACAACCAATCAAAAAACATTGCCCACTTGGAGGGATACATGTAAAATTTAACAAAATAAGCAAGGCTACGAGGAAAAAACCAACATGTTACATGAGTTGTGGTTTCATACAGATCTGCATTATTGGTGATTAGTTCATGGCTTCTCTGATAGATAACAAGGGTTGAGCTCAGACAATGGCCTTTCTTTTAATAGGGACATTTTTTCTTCTACTTGATGCTCTATTTTCATGGAGCTTGCAAGAATCTAGGGCCTCTAGGATCACATACCTCTGTCAGATTTCACTAAAATCAGCCTCTGACCTCAGATGTTGGCTCGGAACAGCGGACGAATAGACAGACAGACCCACACTGCATCACTGAATGACCTTAACTCCCACAAAAAAAACTGAAGCAAGAAGAAGAAAGATTTTATTCAATACAGTAGACAGATGGAAGAAGCAGGGTTTTATACTCACTTAAATGTACATTTGTCCAATATTCTGTTTTTCTGTTCCTCCTTCTGTTCCCAAGTCCCGTATATCAGTGAAATGGAGCACCATAATCTGGGATAGAAAAAGACCTTAAAGGTAGAGATGCAAAAATGCCCTTAGCACAGCTGAATCTGCAGAAAGGCCCTGTGGCTTTCAGCAATCTGTGCTTTCTGACAGGTCCTGCAGCAGAGCCAAGGAAGGGGTGACCAATGCTGAGCAATGAGGTGTAGTGCTGATGCACAGCTTTCTCGGCAAGCCTAAGGGCCATCATGTAGAGCAGCAGGGGAGAAGAGCCTAGAGGTGGCTGAGGAGCAGTGAAGCAAGATAGCAATGAAAGGTTTCTTGCTTTGCCTGAGCAAGAAGGAAGCCCAAGCTTTCCTCCCACACCAACTCTTTGTACACTCCTGGGCAATGAACTTCATGCACCTATGCAGAGTCCCTTTACCTGGAAAATCACACAGCAAACTTCTCCCTCACCCCAGGATCAATTGCCTTGTAGCACAAAGGAATGGTGTAAAAAGCCTTGCTGGAGAAAGAAAGAAACCTTTGAATGAGAGAAGCCCCAACAAAGGATGACCGCACCGTCAGCTCTGTGCCATATGCTTTGCACACCTGGTGGGTGCATCTCTTCCAAACTCTCCTTCTCCCCAGGCAGTATCTTGACTCACAGTGACAATGGTCAATTGGCATATGCTGGAGCAAAATAAATCAGCTGTAATGTGGCATTTCCCTCCTAGCATCCCCTTCAGTCTTGTGTGACACAGAAGCAAAACAGACTCAACAATGAGGACCACTCCTTTCAGCCCATCCTCAACAAATAGCTTCAGTTCCTCATTTGTTTCCAGGATGTAGAAGGGACAACACCTTCCATGTGGCAGCTGCAAGATGATACCACTCTGTGTTCTGCCATCTGGGACTGTTTCAATTGCAAATCAATTATTTATCAATTCTTATCAATTCAAAGTATTTAGGTTGTTTAAAAAACCAATGTTACAACTTTAGCCTGCCAATGCTTCATATCTCTTTAGAGTACAGAGGTAGCAAGTAACCTTATATATCCCATGCCCTTTTAAATCCCAATGGGATATAAACCTGTAAGATCCTGACTAGGTCTTACCATCCTGCAACACACTTGCCATGAGCGATTGCCTCAGTATCTTACATCTTTCTGCGAAATGGGCTGCAATTGCTGTAATTTGATTTGAGGGCTGTCAATGACCAGCTTTAGGACAGAAGGAGTGGGAGTGGGAAAATTATTTTAAAAGTCTATTATCATTACCTTGGTTTGGGATTTTGACTTAGAAGAATTGCAGCAGGTCTCAAGGATGAAGCTCTGTAGAGGCACTGAACCTATTGACTAAGGACATATTTATTGCTGAGGTGTTAGATTACAGTTATTAGAAAAGACGAAATGAGTTTTTCTGGTCAATACATAAGAACCTTTCTACTAAGACATAAACAAATCCTTGTGCAATTGCCAAGTGACTTTTTTTTTTCCCATGTCTGTGAAAGCATTTTGAACATTACAAGTGGCCACTTTGCTGACATTAAGAATATATCTCACCAAACTGGTGGCCACTGCTGAAACAGCAATCAAAGCTTTGCTTGGACTTCCATCCAGCAATAAATAAAACAGAGGGCATGACCACATGGACAGCATGGTTCTATTTCTTGAACAATCCAAGTCTAAAAATGACATCAAAAAAGGAGGACTGCAAGGAAAAATGATTTTGTGGTGGACTTGGTAGTGATAAGTTAACAGTTGGACTCGATGATCTTGGAGGTCTCTTCCAACCAAAATGATTCTATGATTCTATGAAAGGATCAGAGTATAGACTGACTGAATGTGATTGTACTAGGTCTATATATTCTTCCAAGTGTAGGTACTCTATACAATAACTTACAATAATATTGTTCCCAGCTTTACTACTTTGCTGTCTCAGCTTTTCAGCAAATATAACTAAACTATGAATATTTGCCATCAGCTGTCACCAGAACACAAATACTTTAAGTTAGTATCTACCTCGTTACAGGTTTAATACTTCAAATACTGCAAAAAAAAAAAAATATTCAGCATCAGTCCGGTGACTGCAGTGTAACTGTTAATGCTGATAAAAAACAAAGGGAAAGTTTTTGACCAAACTGATCAAAAGAAAAAAAAGCTGGAAATACAGAGAAAACTTTAGCTCATAAGCTAGCACATGGTGTTTTAAAAATACTAGCCTGTTCCTAGGATGCCACAGTTACTCAGTAAAAATTGTACCCAGGAATGTCATTTTCACTTAGTGGCTTTTGGGCTTCTAAGCCTGGGGCTTTGTTAGAAGCAGGGCTCCTCCAGCCAGTTCTCTGGCACTGATGGATCTTTCCAAAGGGTTTCAGGTTTACATGAAAACAATATACTATACCATTTGCTTTAAAATGTTTCAGAGTTTCGTTTTGGATTGGAATTCTTGATCATGAGCTTGTCAGAAAAGAGACTTAAGAGGTAGTTGTTAAACTTTCCAAGTTAAACATTTTACCTGCACACACACACAATAACAATGGCCATGAAAGCCCACAAAAACATCTGTTAAAATGCATATTAAAGGTCACAGTGTCAATACATGCAGAATATTAGGGATGTCAGGAATATGTATAGGGATGTCAGGAATACTCGACTTTAACAAAAATCAGGGATTACCAACATGGGAGATGTGGAGTAAAAGCCACACATTTAAATAAGGTTTTCAAACTATTCAAACTATTTAAAGTCAATGATATAGAAATACATGCATAGAAAGTTAAATAATGACAGGTTAGTTAAAAAGCTATTTTTTAAAATCAGTATCATGTTTCAATACAATCACAATATTTGTTACAGTATAATAGGAACTATTTTAAGCAGTCCTAATACTCTAAAAGCTTTCAGTAATAACATCATATCACAATATTTTTTTTTCTCATGCTCACAAAGTTTTTTGCTTAAGAGAAGCGAGAATAGCAGATGTTGGGAAAAAAAAGTTATTTGATTAATTGTTTTGAAGGGGCTTGCATTGGTTCTGTATTTTATACCCCTTATTTTATTGGTTAACAGTATAATTACATCACTGTTGTATTATTAATATCACTAGAAACATAATGTCAAATATTAACTTTGTAAATGTCCTGAAAAATACTGCTGGACTTAAAAGGATATTTGATGCTAAAATATCTTTACTGTGTAATTTATAAAGATTTCACTCTTACCACATGAATGCACTACAAGATTAATTGCTCATATTATTCCTTGAAAGGCAGCCATGTAACTGTTCTTATATTAAGGTAAACCATAATATACTTATTTTATTCTCATCTTCAATGCTCATACCTTCTTTTGTCTGTCCGAGCAATTATGCAGCTTTTAGCAAGGCCTCTCAAACATTTACTGGTTTCTGTTTGCACAGCTCTATGGCCATTAGAGTTAAAAGCTTTAATATAGTGAATAAATACCTCTATATGACCAGCTGACTGCCTTCTACATTCATGTACTGATGTATTAAAAAGCCTGACACAGGCTACTAATTTCAGCTCTCGTTCTGTATGTATGTGCACATCTTCAGCGTTGCATCAGACTCTGTTCTTCACAGAACTGTTAGGACCTTCAGTGGGACACCAAAAGGGGCCTTATTGGGCTCTTGTGTCACATGAAAAACTGGTTTAGTCCTGATTTGCAGGGATGTGTGAGTGCACAGTAACTGAAGAGAAACACAGAGCAACCACATTGCAGAAGGCTCTTTTCACCTGACTTCGGGGATTTGAAGTTTGGGCACATAAGATCACATAAACACCTCACTTCCCCTATCCTAGTCACTCCAAGAGAGAGGAATCATCTTCTAGAGGTGCCCATCTCTCTCTATGGGCTATGGGAGATCTATATGAATCCATAAGGCCACAGAGCTGTCTTCACATGGCTCAGGTTAAGTGAAAGGAGTTCTGCTTAACATGACAGCATATATCCTTAGAGATTTTAGCTTATGTAAAAAATACAGATACTTTTATAAACCAGCTGCAGCAGTACAGGATAATTTAGTTGCATTTTACATAGGTTTTGTGGTATGTCTGCACTTTGCTGCTGTTGAAGTGACAGCAGGGTAGACATGCCTTTAGGAAACAGGATGTCAGTTTGTTCGATGATTTATGCAAGGCGTTGAGAGCCCTGAAGCCTTGACAGTGAATGTGCTGCATGTAGGCTGGGTATCACTGGGTGTACACTATTCAGTACTACTTGAGTGGACTACTTGTTTAGTAATTTATAATGCTTTTTAAAGTAATATGAACAACTGAAAATAAAGCCATGATACAAACTGGACACTACATAATGAAAATCATCATGTTCTAGGCTCTTTCTGAAATTCTCAGATCTCATTTTTAAAAAAAAAGCAGTTGATTTCTGCACATCTGCAATATTTTCTAAAGTAACTGGTACGGTTAAAAAGGCAGCATAAAATCTTGAAGGCATTGTTTCCCTTTCTTGGTCACTCAGTAGAAGGAATTAGAAATTATCCCTGTTTATCTGGTGTTTCTCTCAAACATGTATGAACCACCAAAAGTAAAAAGAAGCTATTTGTAGAGAACAAATATCTGTTTCCTTATCTACTTTTTCTTCAGGCCACTGAATCTTAACTGGCAAACAAAAATGGTTTTGTGACTCTGAGACTTATCAGTCTTCATCAGAAAAGTTTATTTACAAGCAGTTTCTCGAAGTTGACTGTATTATATGGTAAATTCAAGTGTTTTATAAGCTAAGAGTCAGCACTTAAGCAAACTGATAAAACACCATTTACGTGAACAGTAGCACATCTATGCTTTTGACCCAACATGTTTACTTACAGCCAGAGTCTTAGTCTCAGTCTAGAGGTTTCATTACACCACAGTAGCAGAATTATTTCTGAGATTGACAAACCTAGCTCGGTCTAGCCCCAGGGTAAAACATCAGGGATCCCTTTGGTTCACTAGAGGTACGTACAGAGATTCGTACAGAGCGTGCTGTGTCTCCATCCTTCCTCGCTCATCACCCTGAACTCCACCAGAATTACCAGCCCCTGCTCCAAGCTCATCACCCCGTGTCTCTACTGCTCATTTGGATACCCTTCAAATCCACCTATTTTCCTCTCTTTGGAATATCACTGAAGACCTTTTACATAGGTCAGCTACCTGGCAGCTACATCCACATCAACAGCAGTAAACAAAGCTGCTAGTTCATCCCACAGCCCTTAACCCCATGCACCGGGTGGCCAGGTTTCTCTGGCTGGTAGACAGATACTGAAGATATCATTACACAAATCTTCAGGCTCCATTGCCTGAGGAGAGGTAGGAGTAAATTACTCTTATTGGTGAGCTGTTCCTTTTCACTGTCTGTTGTGAGGTTTCTTGCACTTTCCTTGGAAGGCGCTACTTGGCCAGTCATTGCCAAAGGCAACTTACAGGAATTGCAGGCTTGGCTGCCAGAATTAGTCTGACGCACCTCTTTGTAAATGTGTTCTTGGTGTTTTCCTACCATAACTGCTTTGCAGTAATTCCCAAGATATCACAGAAGGGCTTCTTGGACTGCCAGCACTTGAGAAGACTGTACGTGGAGTCTGCCAGTACCAATTCCTCTTATTCCAAGAGGAAGGGTTATTTTATACCCCAGAGAGATGAACTGTGCAGAGAGGGAAGAAGGTCCTGGGAGGCTAGCGCGTGGGTAGGAGACAGGCGCTTCCAGTCTGTGGAAGAATGAATCCCTGTGAAGGAGGACATCTCCCTTTGTGAGCACTGAAAATGACGTTGGATTCAGATTAGAGTTCCTTCCTCCTTGAGACACCAGCAGTTTTCTTTAAATTTGAACAATGTCTAATTTAGAGAGCTAGGGGATACAAAATATTCCCTTTCATAATCTAATGTATTAAAAATATGCAAATCAAAGGCATATAGACTGAAATTAAAGTAGTATGCAAACTGATGTCCCTTAGAAGCTTTGCCGGTGCGTACAGTTAATTACAAATGCAGATCCAAATCTATCAAGACACTGAGATTAAAAAAACACTGCAGAAAATGAAAAATCAGCTTGAAAAATTAATCTAACAAGAAATCCCAGTCTCTTCAAATCTTCATATTTTTGGGATTTTCAGTAGAAAAGCTTTTCCATATTTCTCCTTTTCCCCTATATTTACCTTAAAACCCACCTCCCTGCTGTTTCTCTGGGGATGCTTATATTCCCAAATTCTAACATAAATAATTGGTCGTCTTCTGCCCATCTAGACGTAGTTCAGCAGTATTGTAACTTGCTTTTCAGTCTGTCAGCGCTGCCTTGTGAGCACATTTGATTGCAGAGGTAGATGGCAGAGTTGCTCCCCTACTTGTCTCAGTGTTATTTCAGTGACTTTCTCTTTAGTCAATACAATTTCTGAAACACATATAGTATTTATTAGAGACTGTCATATCTTCGTCTAACAGCCGCAGTTAACAGTCACAGCAGTCACACAAACACAAAACTAGAACCAGGAAAGAAGTTGCACTTTCCTGTTAAGTAGTTTCACCATCAGCAGCAGACCCTCACAAAACCTCTCAGTGGGGAACTCTGACATGGAGCTCATGTCCATGAAACATTTGAATTTAGAGGGTTAACAGACCAGATCTTCCACTAGCTAAAACTCAAGGTAAGCCTAGTGAAACTGAAGCGGCAGGGGTTGCTGACGACAATTGCAGACACAGGCTATTCAGGTGCCTCCTTCAAGGCATGCCCATTTTTTTTTACTTTTTTGACAGAAATGAGGTAGAGAGGCCATATAAGCCAGGAAGGATCTCCAGGATTCCCATGTACCAAATGATTTTATTTTACTGTGGCAGAAAAAAGTCAAAGGACAAACTGGATAAGGGTTATAGAGTTGCATCCACCTAGGCATGCTGGAGATTAACTCATATTTTACATATCTTTATGTTTCTTGTGTTTACTTGTCTCACGTAATTTTTCCAATCTTCATATGTTGTACTTGTTTTCTATTTGGTAATTTGTATGATGTGTTGCCTCCTTAGCTAAACAGATAGATAAAATAAAAAGTTGAGAGGAATAGTATAAATAAGGTTATTATTATTTAATAAGTGAGTCACAGTTATATGAAATACAGGGGCATGGAGGCATCAGCTATGTATAAGTCAGTAAGGTAAATACAATCTTGGGCTTCATTACACTAAGAAGAAAAATAGTATTAGTCACCTCCTTCCTACCAGAAATAGAAAGACATTATTTCTTATCAAAATGAAACTCATTTCACTATTAAGTTTCCTAATTTTTTGATAAGCAGAAGGTCCTTTTTTGGAAAACCAGATTCCTAACTCTTTTGCTTACTTTTCTCATTCCCATTTTTGGAAAAAAAATCTTCATCTCAAAGGCCATAGCTTACAAAAAATCTGAAATAGGGAAGAGGGAAGGAAACACAATCAATTCTAAGTCCAGCTCTTGCAAGCTGCTCTTCCTCCCAAAGCCATGGCCTTTTTTTTTTTTTTTTTAACCGTCTTACTGTTTTCTTTAAATATGAGTGACCCAGCAGAATTATTCAAGCCAAGTGTGTAGAGGAACATGTGACTCACTCTATGAAACTGCAAACTTCAGAATTTGGAAGCTGCTCTGGGAAAGAGAAACACACAATCCATTTACTGCAGGTTTTGCTCTCTTTTTTCAATTCAAATCAGTTTTGAAACAGCTTTCTTAATTTTTAAAGCTGCCTCTGAATTTGTCCCATCTATCCTCAGTTACCTGGTCCCCGACACACTTTGCTCCTTGCCTATATTCTCCGAAAGCAGAAAGACCAACAACCCTTGTTCATTCCCCATTTGCCCCTTCCCACCTTCTAACACCACAGGCTGTCAGACTGTACGCTCCACTACTGTGCTAATGTCAAGGGAGCTCGGCTTTAAAAAGAAAATCAGGACACCAGATCTGGAAATGTCTCCTGGAACACATCTTTAATAAGTTAACCGGAGACTCAGAAGTGAACTGAAGGAAGCTGGAGCTGAACACTACCCATGCTGAAGTTGTGGAGTTAAAATAGTCTCCCAGGTAAATGAAAACAAATAAATTGTATTATTTCCTGTACTGTATTTTCCAGAAAACCTTTTTGTTGTGACTGAAACACAGCTAGAGACTTCCTTCTCAGCTGCTGAAGGACTTACTGTGATGGCCCTTACAAACGTGTAACTTTGCAGAACCAGGAAGACAATCTGAATCCCCACGTGACACATAGTCTACACTGCTGGTAATGCAACCCAACATCCCCTCCCCCCCCCCCCCCCCACCGGAGCATGACAAAGACCAATAACTCATGTGGTGTAACACAATATGTCACATTACTTGACAAATCCACCAGAAGGACTGACCCTCATGTAGCACTTTGATAAATCGTTCATGAATAGATTTTCTTTAACCTTTGCATGTGGATTAAGGAGAGGGGAGAAAAGGGGAAAATGTGGATGTCATACCAGGAACAACACAAATGAAAATGCTGTCACATGGAGAGCTAAAATTCCCCAGTCTGCTTTCCCAATTTCTCCAGGAGCCATATGTGCATTTGAGATGGTCTGTCTGTTTGCTGCCTTTTCCGCCTGATATGCCGACAGAAATGCCTGCATCCTGCCCACTCTCCATCAAGCATTTGACTGAGGAAATAGTACCTCTTCACCTACAGGTATTTAAACCTAAGTTCCAAAGAGAGTGTAAAGTCATTTTCTGTGCACTATGGGGATGACAGAGCAGTCCCTGTTTCCTGAAAATGTTGGTCAATATGACTTAACTTTCAGGTAGTAGCACGTTAAAGGGCTCTATTTCTTGTACAAGGCTAGAGACTGGCAGGAAGTCACCTATGGGATTGGGCTTTGAGCATGTGAGAAAGCCAAAATACTGTCCAAAAGATGGCTATGGCTAACTTCAGCAAGGAAGGAAGACCCCAGTTTGCAGGGAGACAAGGAGGGCTCATGCAAAACCCCTGTGTACAGCACTGTGTTGTGCGGGTTTTTGTTTGGGTGAATGTCATGGTAGATACTTTCATGGATTCACCTGGGAAAAACTGCCTGGGAGACCAGCAGAGGCTGCAGAACCTGTGTGCTGCTCCCACAGTTCCCCCTCTACCAGAGCTATCACAACTTGCCCAAATAAAGACCAAGCTTACCTCCAAAGGTCCCAAGTCTACGAGAAGAAACTTTGGACCAGGTTTGCAATGCACTTATCTTGGGAGGAAGAGCAGCTGCCAAGAGCTCCATCTCAACACACATCTGTAAGAGGAAGCAGCGCTCACTCTCTCCCACAGACAGGCCTGAGGGAGTATCCTCACGTCTGAATTAGGTCCATCATTATTCTTTTTACTACAGTTTGCACCCTCATGGTAGTGCACTGGATTTTGCTCCTCAATATTTCACTTTGAAGCCCATCCTTGTGATTTTGTGCAAATGATTTCTTACTTGCTGGGCAGAGAATCTGCTAGGGTATTTCTGAGAAATACACCTTTCAACACGTGGCTTAAGAAACAAAAAAGCTGAGAAGGGGCATGGCAGATGCCTCTATTCAGCTGTCAAGAGTCACTCTGAATTTGACTGTATTTGGGTCTGAACTGTTTCCTAAATAAGATGCATCTAGAAAAATAAATAGAAACACAAGAAAGTGACCCCTTTGGGGAAATGGAGTGGTAAGACTCTCTATAAAGATGAAAGATTTCTCTCCATAGCTACAACTGACGAGTGACAGATGAAAGACAATGAGAAAGCAGTCTTATTTCTGATAGTGGCAAGTTCTGATGCACTGTGTGGGTTTTACCCTGTTCGTGAACGCAGCTGGAGGAAGCCAGCTCTGAAACTGTATTGCTTTTTTTTATGGGATTTCTCAAGTTTTATATGTCTCAAAATAACCTCCTAAACACACTGGTTTTAACCTTGTGACCCAAAGACAAAACTGCAGAAGAACTGACTGAATACTGAAGAAACAATTTTGAAATTAAGAATTAACAACAAAGAGTTTGCCAAAGAAGAGAAAAATTTGAAGTTCAGACTGAGTTCATAAAGGAGGAGTAGCAGCTCAATAAAAGTACCAGGAACAAAAACCTGAAAGTAGGAAGGTGAGCGAAGCTCTCGAAGTCACAGACAAGCAAGAACATTATCCTGGTGTGCACAGATGGCAGAACAGAGCACAAGAGATAGTTCAGACAGCCAGGATGCTCTCAGTCTCAGAGAGAAGGAAGAATGAGGAAGAAAGGGGAGCTGAAAGTGCCTTCATGACTCACAATGACTGGAAAGTACATGACTGCATAAAAAAGTACACCTTTTTTTTACAGCTAAAAGGGGAGTTCGTTCATTCCTCTCAGAACAATAGTGCACACTGAGGGATGATCACAGTGGATTCATTCAGTTCCAGGGCAAAAAATCTCCTGAACACTAGTTCCACAAGCATCAGACCTAATAAAGTATGGTTTCCTAGAGGGTTCTGTCTTCTTGGTCCACTGAAACTTTAATTGAGTTATACTAAATGGAATTTTAATTGAACTACACTAACATTATTCATCCAAGCTAAGACTGTTATGAATGCGCCAGCTTTCAATCAATATATACATCTTAGTAGACATCACAAAATCCACCTGTCAGGTCAGAGGTTTTTTAAGATGTGGGGCAATGAAGCCTTGTTTCCAACACATAAGCATTTTGATGTTAAACTCTCATGTTGATTCCCTGTGCAGTAAGGGGTAAATTAATACCAAAGCTTCTCCTGCAGTAGAAGGTCTTTAACAGAGAGATCCTAATAAAGTTTATTTCTTTTAGTTGGCTAACTAATTTCTCTAGCCTTACAGAAACTTGCAGAAATTTGAGACATCTAGCCATCTGCCAAATTTGATTGAAATTGGCTGAAGGTCCAGAGAATGTTCTGGGGAACAGACAGATGTTTGCACCAAGGAACACATTATTATTGTATAACAGATACTGAATACATAAGAGGTTGTTATTTTAAAAGAGGATCTTTTCTAACTCCTGATGATAAAGGTTGGAATGATTTGACTGACCAGGAATATTTCTCTTTTCTGGACACATTCACAAGACTTTGGCAAGTGCCCTCAGTAAAGCAGAGCACACGTCTGTGCATACTCACTGCTGCATCTGGAAAATACTGTTTCTGCAGTCACAGGTTGGCTACTGTTCAGCAAGGCCAGAAAACACAATCAATTTTTGCATGTTCACAGGGTCAAACATTTGCATAGCTGGCATATTACTCCAGAGGGGGCAAAAAAAAAGTGAAAGCATTTGCAGGAGAAACAAAACTGCAGGACAAGAACGGGGTGTGTATAATTTGTAAAGATCTCCACAACTTCTGGACTCCCACACTCTACTTTTGATTAAGCATTTCCTTACTGCTTAATTCCAGAGCCAATAAATACGGTCTCAGTTCTCTATGATTTCCATTTGCTGCTTTTGCTATAAATGTACATTGGCCCTCATTTGTTTGATACCAAGGTCCTATCGTGACTCTTCCCTGATATTTACTTCTTGCAAAATAGAAACTCTTTATGTCTGCAATATTCCTAGTTCAATTTACACTGGAACGTCTCTGGCATCAGTTTATCACCCACAGCTGATAACGAGTGAAAGGTATGTCACAGATGGCTCATCTAACTTAATGTGCCACCGCCCCCTCTGGATATTTTGCCCAGGATAAATCAGATAGTACATCTTCTACCAGTTATGGCTAATGATTGCTTTTCAATGCACTATTAAGCAGTTTGAGATCCATGCAGACATGTGGTGTACCTGAAGGATTTCTCACTGCTACCAGACTATAAACTTACCAGTGTGACCATGCTAATTAGGGAAGTCGTCATCTTCTTTACAGATTTGTCAGTACATTCCTCTGTGCCTTTGCTTGTACATATATGTGTATATATTTACATGTATCTATTAGATATGATATGGTATGGCGTGATATGACTAGTATAATCTCAAAGATGCCTGGTCCTGATTTCACCAGACTGTCTCCTTGCCATATGTCCTTGCATCCTGGTACAATTCTGGGCAGGGCCCATCGTTATGGTACTCGTGCCTCAGGTCTTATATTGATGTCCTGAGTTTGAATCTAGTTTCTGTTGTGTTGCTGCCCAGTCATGGGTGGTACTCTCATCCAGAAGGGACAATGTGAGCTACCTCATTAGCTTTCAACTGCATTTGCCCACTATCTCAGAACGCTTTTATTGTATACTGCCCCACCAATCCATGTACTGCCAGTACAATTTATGTCTTATCAACCTCCTGGGCTGCATTGGGCAGAGTGTTGCCAGCTTGTTGAAAGGACAGATGCACTGGTGAAGCACATCCAGAGTGCCGTGTGCAGTTCTAGGCTCCTCGGTACAAGAGAGATATGGAGATATTGGAGCAAGTCCAGCAAACAGCCACAGAGATGATTAAGGGACTGAAGCATCTGTCATGTGAGGAGAGGCTGAGAGCTGGCATTGGTTAGCCTGGAGAGTCACAGAATCACAGAATGGTAGGGGTTGGAAGGGACCTCTGCAGATCACCTAGTCCAACCCCCCTGCTAGAGCAGGTTTACCTACAGCAGGCTGCACAGGACCGCGTCCAGGCGGGTTTTGAATAACTCCAGAGAAGGACACTCCACACCCTCCCTGGGCAGCCTGTTCCGGGGCTCTGTCACCCTCACAGTAAAGAAGTCTTTCCTCATATTCAGATGGAACTTCCTGTGTTCCAGTTTGTGCCCGTTGCCCCTTGTCTTGTCGTTGGGCACCACTGAAAAGAGTCTGGCCCCATCCTCTTGACACCCGCCCTTGAGATATTTATAAGCATTGATGAGGTCCCCTCTCAGTCTTCTCTTCCTCAGGCTAAACAGCCCCAACTCCCTCAGCCTTTCCCCATAGGAGAGATGCTCCAGTCCCCTAATCATCTTTGTAGCCCTCCGCTGGACTCTCTCCAGTAGTTCTCCAGATGGGGCCTCACTAGGGCAGAGTAGAGGGGGAGGATAACCTCCCTCGACCTGCTGGCCACACTCTTCTTAATGCACCCCAGGATGACATTGGCCTTCTTGGCAACAAGGGCACATTGCTGGCTCATGGAGAATTTGTCATCCACCAGGACTCCTAGGTCCTTCTCCACAGAGCTGAAGAGAAGGCTCATGAGGTGCCTTCGCCTTGTGTATAAATATCTGATGGTTTATTTTCTTGCTGGTTATCATGTTCCAGGAAGTTTCTAAACTGCTTATTGTAAGGTATGGCTGAGATATCCCAAAGGAATAATACATCTTACACGTCCTGTAATATTCTGTAAACCTCTTCTGCTGTTCACTCAGTTATTCACACTTTTTAGGTTCTTAAATTTTAAGTAGAATATTTGTTAGACCATAATGTCCACATTCTTGGTGTAGGTCTCTGTTACACTTCTGGAGATCCCACAGATATTCCTTTGGTCTGCACTTCTGCCAGTAATGGCAAGCAGCTGTTCTGATCTCACCCCTGCCTGATCTACCTAGATTGTAGTTGGTATCTGACATCATGCTCTCCCAACACTGCAAGAACTTTTCTAGACACTGTCTTCCTTCAAGGCCTGCTGGAACTATCAGCTTTTCTGCCTTTAGGCTCTCACATAAATTATTCTGAAGACTATTGTAAAATTATGTACTGTTCAAACATTTCACTGAGGCATGATTGATGTATGAACACAAAATATTTAAAGATTATTGTATAGTTGTATATATTATTGTATATATTGTAGTTCTATATATTATTGTATATATTGTTATGGCTGCTACTTGTCTGTTAACAACTGCTTTTCTGATAAGATGAGTCAGCTAAGGGAGGTTTTGTCCAAGAAATGACAATTCTAGTGTCAGATGTCTGCAGATACCTATTTCACCTAAGCATTGCTTGGGCAGTGTGACATTTAAGTGAATATACAGGTTCAGGAGACTTGAAAATATGAAAGGGACCAGAGGTAAAAAAGGCGTCTCTGATTTAGATGAAGGACATGACCTAATCCACACTTAATCTAAGAATGGACACAGGACTTTGATTGTCCTGGGAGGTCCTGGGAGGACTGAATTTTGATCCAACAGTCTTTGCCTAGGAGAGGGGATGTTGTTTAGTAGCTTCTAAAATAGTTGTGAAAGGTTTCTATCAGAGGAAACACTCTCTAAACTGGGTCTCAGCTCATCAAGTAAAACTGTAGTCATCCTAACAGCAAAAGCCAGCTCCGTAACAGGAAGGTTTTAAACAGATGGGTTTAAATCTTTTTTTAAAAAAAAGGGGGGGGGGGGGGGGGGGGGGGGGGGAGAAGCACAGTGCTTTCTGGTTTGCCTGCATGTTATTAGGTGGGGTGGAGGCAGGCTTATCCTGAGCCCCAGTGCTCCACTAATGGCTTCCAGAAACGCCTGGATCTCCTGCTGCCACCACAAAACACTGCTGGTTACCAAGGAGCAAAAGCTCACTGCTACCTACATAGTGCTAGCAGAAGTTTTTTTTGTTTAAACTGAAGCAGAAAAAAGGGACACATGTCCTTCCCACACAGATGCTTTGTTAAGGGCCGTGTTAGTAAAAGTTCAACACTGATCCTAAGATTAGACAGCCAAAGGGCAGCAACGAAAAGAGAACCAAACTATGAAGTAAACTACATAGCATTTTCCCGATAGATGTTTCCACCCTTGGAAAAGGGAATGCAAGTCCTAATAGTATGTCTCACAATATGTATCAAATTTTCCATTACTTTGTGATAGTGATGTGTGACAATAGTTTCATAGAGGGAACAGTTTGGCCACGTTGTGGGAATAACGAATATATTTTATGATCTACAGTTACTGGATTACGTAAACAAAGACAATCTTTCTTCCAGTTCTGGATTTGGGAATTTTTCTCAAATTTGGTATAAATCGCTGACATTTCTGGTCAGAGAACTTATAAACCAGCATGTACATGGGTGATCTTAAAACTCAAGTTTCTGTATTATGGTTTTCTTTTTTCCTTTTCCTTTTTTTTGACTTCTAAAGATGGCAAAAATACAAAAGTCCTAAGGACACTCAAATGGAAAATGAACCTTCTGATACCAAGTCTTTAGAAAACTGATCCCTACAAGCAGATGGGCCCCACCTTGCAGCAAATTGAACAAATAAAGAATAATTTATCTTTAGGTGCAATAAGCATCATACGAAAGTTTGCCAAAGGCTGGATAATTCCATAAAGCTGCTCAACAAGAAGCCAGAAGTGATTAGAAATGAAAGGTCTCACAACACCACCCTGAGTACTCAGCTCTTAATCAGGTTATCAGACAGCAGGGCTTTTCTTAATTGATAGAGCCTTTTATCGACTGAGGGTGTTATCTCACTGGTGAGGTCATAAAATATGAGTCACACAGAGTCAATAGGATATCTAGCACAAAGGCGATGCTATGCATTATAGAGGCTAAAGATATTGTACGTATTGTAGGTGCTGTTTACTTAAAGGCAACTAGTGAGTGTTGTGGCCCTTTTCGACCTTCAGAAAAGCTGTTTTAACCTCGTTTTAAGCTATGTCTACTGTTCAGAGTAATTCTGCTAATCATGATTTGATATTGTTGCCTTGGCAATGCTGTGTGACATTTTGAACCCAGGGCCTAATTTCTCATAAACAACTGTAGTTCCACTGATTTTCAATTGCCACATAGCTGAGATTTTGATTTAACCAAGCTGAACGCATTCTCTGAACACTGAGTTTTGTGTGGTTAAAAGGGTAACCAACTCACTCATATTAGGTAAAGAAAAATGAGCATTATGAATGAAGTAGTTCGCAGTTTTACCAAAATTTTTTCTTCAGAATGGCTGCCGGTCAGCACTGGACTTCTTATCTTGGAGATCTGGCTGTGGATAACTCCTAGTTTCATACCTGAATTCTTGTATGACTTCTGGCAAGCCTTTGGCTTTGATTTTCTACAACTCTTATGTACTTAACTGTTTGGTGTTGTACTCCTGCGTGAAAACCAGTGCCTTAGAGTTTTCTTAGCTTCCTTTTTTTTTGTCTTTATTAACAGAGAATGAGTCCATAAACAAAACCAAGGCATTCAGCTAACACTTGGAGAATCCTAGCAAAACTAGCTCATAAAAAAATACTTCCATACTAGTGCCATCATCTAGCTGCTAATGCTTTAAGTCAGAGAAAACAACGCTGTGTGTTCCAGGAGCCAGTCACAAGATCAGCATGCAAAAATTTTCTTTCTGAAATTATTTTTTAAACCAAACCAAAAATCTTTAAGTTGATTAAAACATCTTGTGTACATATTAGAAATGTTTTGTTTCACTTTCAGGCCCTTAATAATGCTTTTAAACATAGAATTATGCAAATATAAAATGCAGAAAGAAAGGGGATTTTTCTTACCATAGAATGCTTCAAGTTGGAAGGGACCCATAAGCATCATCAACTCCAACTTATCGGTGTCTAATTCATCGGTGGTGGTAGTTAGGAATGAATTTCAACCTGACAAATACACACAGGGCAGAAGTGCCCAACTTGTTGTTATAGTGTGCTGGGTTTCATTGTACAGCATCCCTAGCACACAGAGTACACAGCAACTCAGCTTCACTGTTTCATTACAAACACCATCAGGGGTTGGTTTACCAAGCTCACTGAGACTGACTTCTCCCACCTTTCTTCCCACTTAGTTACTTAATGCAATAGTCTGGTCAGCCACATCAAAGTGTAATGTTTTGTCTTATGCCAGACACGGTGTTAAACATTATGTCCAATGGATAAATAACTTTGTTCTGTTAAAAAGGAGCAACAGCAGCAGGGGAATGCTTCCAAGCAGCAATGCAACAAGAATGACCAGAAGAACAGAAGGTATCAGCTGACACAGGAAATTAATAAGCCTTAAATATTAAACCAATTATGTTCATTATACATTTGCAAGAAAAAAGCCCTCCCAGTGTACCCTACAAAATTATCTGAAGCTTCAGCTTCAAATAAGGTGAAAAACTGCAAAAGACCATCCCACACAGTACTAAAGGAAACAGGCTGCAATGGAAGCATTCACAGTTAACATAGATGCCTCAGATCCCCAATTGTATTATCAGAGAATCTGAACGATCTTAGGAGAATCAGAAACCCTAAGCAAAGAGCTTCTCCCTGCCACTAACTTTGAACAGCTTAAGGTTACACCGAACAAATTTCTACCCTCCTAAATCCCAGCTATCACCTTACTGCCATTAGATCCATTCTGTGCATACTGCCCTCAACAGATCAGGTTAGTAGAGCACTGTTTAAGTCAACATTGACATTATTGATGAAAAGATTGTGTGCAATAAAAAAAAGAGATCATTCAGCTAAGAAGCCGAAAGTTTAATTTGAATGTTGCTTCTTAGATTTGAAAGCTCCCCTGTCCTTACAAAGGCACTCCAGTAAAGCTGGAAATCGATTCCCTGTTTCATGACCTATGCATATGCACAGGAGTTCATTGTATCACTAGGTAACTGTGTCAGGCGCCTTTGGGACAATATTTACAGCATCAAACTTAGCATCCTGCTATTCTCCCCTAGCAGTGGAAGAGGTGGGATACAGCTACACAAACACAGGCACCCAGTGCCCTTCAGAAGTATCTGGCATCACCTGTGGTTGCAGAGGTGGAGGGGCACAAATTCCCCATTCATGCCTCTCAGGTATCCTGGGCCATTTAAAGGGCCACAAGGCTTTTTCATTGGCACTATATTCAGGCAACTAAATCCTATTTCTGTGGTCTAAAGAATGATGTCCAAAATCAGGCTGTGCCTGGGAGTCCCCAGTGATCCCAGGTGCAAAAAGATAACGAAATGCTGAGGGAGGAAGCATTCGTTCTCATTCTTAAGTAACAGCTCCTTGCTAATGTACCAAGTAGTTTTTTTGAGTGATAACAGGTTCCACTTTCAGCCCTATTTGGAAAAAAGAGAGGGCACAAGAATGTACAAAAATGTATAAGAAAAATATGATGTGATGCATTATCTATAACCATAAAAATGGTGCATCATCCATCCAAGCCCAATCTCATCTGACCCACTGTCAACAGAGCCCATGGAAAATTCCAGCTCCTGTTTTCAAGCCATATAGACAATAACAGCCTAAAATTCCAAGCCTAAGTTATTGGAAGTCGCAGGTACAGAGTAATGAAACAGATACATCAAGAGATTTTTTTTTTAGTTCGTTTGTCAAAGATGACAAATGCTTGAAGAATGAAACAGTCACTAGCTTTTTTTCAGAATAGTAACATGTGATGTCCTTCCAATATGCTTGCTAAGATGCATACCAAATATAAATTATTGCTGTTTAATATTTATACTTTTATGGCACTACACTTGCTGCACTAGAGGGTGCAGCAAGAGGAGGAATCCCACTCTTGGTATTCTACCTCACTGGAAGATATTAGCTGTACAAGCACTGTGAGTTTCCACGGCCTTTGAAATTCACTTTGCCTTGGGCAGGTATGTCAATGGCTCATACCTGCTGAGCTTGAATTCTCATCCAAGTACAGGCTCACTCCCTGTACAGTCTGGGAAACTCCTTCTGTAACCTTTGACAGAACTGCAATAGTATCCATGGTCTATTGTAATTATCCCGTGAAAACATAAATTAATTGTATCTACATCAACAAAGCTTGCAAAATGAAGTGATAAACAATTATTCATGGAAAGGAAGCTGACAAGCAATACCTTTACCCTTCTCTTACACCAAGAATGTAAGAATATACAGTATTCCATTCTTTGAGCCTGTTGTTTCCATTTTAATATTACAGGAAATAAACAAAATTGAAGTACCTTTTCCATTCTTTGGTGTATACTAAAATTTACACCGCTAGGTAGCTAGGAGATGCTATAGTGGTCTAACAAATGCAACATCCTGGTGCAAAAAATCTCACATCAGCCAAGTAAAAAATAGCTCAACTACACTGTAAGTTTCTATCTAATTCCTGTCAATTAATAATTAGCAGATGTTCTGAAATATGATGTGTATAGCTTACCTAACAGAACTGAAGACATATTCATTGTCCATATAACTGAGCAATTAACGTCTTTCTGAATTCTACCTTACTTGTAGATCTGACTTTTCTATCATTACAAACATTTTCCAAATCATACCTGACTTCATGATATGAGAGGAAACCTTCAGCTGGCCACTAATGCTTTAAATTCTCTGTGTTGGTGAATAAAATACAATGTTTTCTTTTAGACTGACTCTTGTAAGTGTATTTTTAAAAGGAGGAAGTCACATTTTATGGATCTATAACTTTATTTTTCACCAGCTTGTTATTTTTCCCTTATCTGTGTTTATTCTCTTCTTTATCGAAAAAGATTTCATGAACTCAGTATAGCCACTCCATGATAACACCTTCTGATGTGATGACAAGGCAATGTACTTGCTCTTGGAACCGTAACGATCTACTGTATCATCAGAAAAGCCAGTCACATAAAACAAAGACAGGATTCCCATCTCTATATGAAATGTAATGGTTCCTTAAAGATCGATCCAAGCGATTTTCCACCAAAATGCCGTAGCTTCAGCTTTGAGAAACCTATCCACATTTCAGTGAGGTCTTTAACCCTATATGTACATATATCATCTTGGGTCAATTGGGTGCTGGATCTGACTATGAACTTTTCTTGTCACTAAGATAAAGCCTGAAATCCACTGTCAGGTATGAACACTGCAAGCACCTCAAGCTTGAAATTAACATGAAGTAGTAAAATGAACATTCTCATTAAAGAAAAATAATTTCCTCTTGTTTTCAGGTCAGCTTGCAGGTAAGTTAAAGAAAAGAACTCAAGCTAAGAAACTAAAGAGGAAACATAAAGTCACAGTAAATGACTGGGAATGAGAACTGCTCATTTGAAAACTGCTGTGTTATTGAGTTGGTATGTTTTACCACATCTGCAGCCACTAGAAAAAACTACAGGCGTGTGCACTGTAAAGCAAACTGGATCTTACAAAATATCTCCCTATTTGCTACCTCACATCTCATGCACATTATAATGAAAACTACCCGACCTTTTTTGAGCAAAGCAGCATATGTTTCTTTATTAACAGTGACTCAGAGCAACAAGCTGTTGTAAGAATCTATAGGACCTCATTTTCATGTTGCTTCAAATATTTGCTCATACTTGACCAAAAAGAAATGGGGATTTCCAGGCAGAGAGATACAGCAATAAACAAGACTGTGTTTAATGGTTCAGTGTGTTTGTCACCTGGATGAAATCCACTCATGGATTTGAAAAGCCCTTAATTACAGTTCAGCCTAAAGACTAATAGGGCTCTGCAGGCCAACAAAAGTTGGCAGGTGGGCAGTCTGCCAAAAAATTCAACGCAAAACAGAAAAAAAAATTATGTTGAAATTGTATATTAGCAAGTCTAATTATTCCACATCCCTGGTGCCATGAACCTGGGAATTCAGACGTTAGCTCCTCCCTTACAAGAAATCTAACTGAGTTTCTACACCCTGATACTCATTCCTACGTCCTGGTTTCAATTGCTCACTCCTGTTGCATATGTATGCCAGCTTACTCCCAGGCTCTTTTCGGAAACAGCCTAACCCCACCCAGGATGAAACCTGGATTTGAGGGATACCTCCATTTGAGAACCTCCCTCCCGAGGCATAATGGAGAAGCCCATGTTAGGATCAGCTCCCTCTGACCTACATGGTCCTTTAGCATTATCCAATCAGGTCTTAAATCATCAAATGTCCTAGTCCCATGCCCAAGGTTCACAACTCCAGTCTTGGGCGTCACGCTTTAAGACACCCCTCACCCCACTCATTGATTTGTGCACTTTAGACTGAAAAAGGCCCAAACCAAACACAGAATAATTATGTTTTAGTGCCACAGAAGCCCCGCATAGCACCTAGAGGAAATCCAGGTCAAGAGCTTCCCAACAATGTGGCCAGTCTGCTCCAGAGGAAACTAGCCCTCACAGTCAGAGATTGTTTGGATGATGTTTTTAGCTGTGAAAGCATAGTATGGTGTTTATGTCTACAAACTAATTTCACTCTCCGCCGTAATAATCACACAGCTAAAACTTGGCATCTCACATTAGCTTTTGATTTTCTAAAGCCAAATACTTTATTTTTTTATATATTAATCTCCACAGTTTTAAACATGTACACACACACACATGCGCATACAAGCCTATCAAAAATTACACGTCTAAAGTTGTTTTACACTGAAGTCTAACATACTTTCATTCCTTCAAGCATACTTAGAAAATATTCTTCTGAATGTTTCAAATGATCGGATTTTTGTTTCCTCCTTTGACTTCTTTCCCTTCCTTTCTACATCTCCAAGCCCTTCTTCTCTTTAGGACAAATATAATAATAAGAAGACAGAGGTTCTTTTACTTTCATATTTTCTCTTGTACTTTTGGGTTTATATCCTGTTACTTTTCTGCGCAGTATTGGCATAGTGATGTGGCAGAGAAGGAGTTTCACTTTCCTTTTGCAAGTTCTGATAAGTGGCAAATGGAAAAATCAATAAAGAAACAATCCCATATATAATTAATTTTAGAATAATCAGTAGAAAAGGGCTTAAAAACTTTTTATAATGGAATTAAAGTAACTGAAATTTTTTGATATTTTGGTAGAAAACTGGAACTAACTCTGTTTTCAGACAAGAAGAACAGCCCCTCTTTTTTTTTTTTTTTCTCTGTGGGGCTGCTGCATAAGAGATAGATATGTCGAGTTGTCATTCACGAGCCTCGGCAATATTGGCAGTTGTGGAGGTCAGATCCCAGCTATGGGACATCTCCAGCCTTCCCATCAGTTGTGGCAGCCCTCATTTGGTGTCATGTGGTCATGCACATGAGGACAATTGATTCCAGCACTACCGTGCATGCCTTTAACCAGGCTGTGTAGCTCACCATTTGTTTGTACAGGAGGAAGCATTAGGTGGTGTGGGCATCACTTACTTCCTGCACAGCTGTTCCTCATCTCTTCAAGGGAACCAAGCCAAATAGGAACAACCATGAATGTGGACTGTGCCAACAGGATGCAAGTGGCCTATCTGCAGGGACACCATTTTTTTTTTCAGGGAACTGATGTTACCATAAAGGAATATGGCTTGCCACTGGCCATACTGACCCCATCGGCTCTGATTGCTGACACCAGCCATGCAGAATTGAATCCTATAGTCTCCCAAAAGATTTCCACCTCCCCATCAACCCTGAGTGATGAGGGCTTTCTGTTGGTGGCCATGCCCAAGGGTATCAACATAAAGATTCTTACCAACTGTTTGGATATAGTCCCTAAAGGCATCACTGTTGTGGTTTAACCCCAGCTGGCAACTAAGCACCACACAGCCGCTTGCTCACTCTCCCTTCCCCAGTGGGATGGGGGAGAGAATTGGAAGGGTAAAAGTGAGAAAACTCATGGGTTGAACTAAAGACAGTTTAACAGGTAAAGCAAAAGCCGTGTGCACAAGCAAAGCAAAACAAGGAATCAATTCACTATTTCCCATCGGCAGGCAGGTGTTCAGCCATCTCCAGGAAAGCAGGGCTCCATCACGCGTAACGGTTACTTGGGAAGATGAATGCCATCACTCCGAACATCCCCCCTGTCCTTCTTCTTCTCTAAGATTTATATGCTGAGCATGATGTCATATGGCATGGAATATCCCTTTGGTCAGCTGGAGTCAGCTGTCCCGGCTGTGTCCCCTCCCAACTTCTTGTGCACCCCCAGCCTACTCGCTGGTGGGGTGGTGTGAGAAGCAGAAAAGGCCTTGTCTCTGTGTAAGCACTGCTCAGCAGTAACTAAACCACCCCTGCATTATCAACACTGTTTCCAGCACATATCCAAAACATAGCCCCATACTAGCTACTATGAAGAAAATTAACTCTATCCCAGGCAAAACCAGCACAATCACAAAGGCAAAGCCTTTGCTGCTTTGGAGTAAATAAGAATAAGTAAGAGTCCTATTATTGACTTTCCCAAGGTCTCTCTCTCTTGAACAAGTCAAGTCAATACTTTAGGGAGATGACTTTATATAGGTGGTTAAAAAAAAAAAGAAAACTCATTGTCGTGGTTTAACCACAGATGGTAATCCGATACCACGCAGCCGCTTGCCTTGCTCCCTGGTGGGGTAGGGGAGAATAATCGGAGAGAAAGGAAAACTTGAGGGTTGAGATAAAAACAGTTCACCAGGACAGCAAAGAAAAAGATAAAAATATATTAATAATGATAATGATAATAAAAAAATATAAAGATAATAGAATATTTAAAACGAACAATGCACAATTTCTTATCACTTGACGAACGATACAGCCCTTCCCGAGCAGCAGCCAGGGAGCAGGAGTATTCCCCCCCCAGCTATCCCAGAACAGCAAGTTCCAGAGAGAGCAGGCGAGGGAACAAACAGCTGGACAAATGAATGAAAAGGTCTAAACGAATGAAAAGAGGGAAAACAAGGGAATAAGAAGGCAAGTGGCCCACTGACCAACCCTCACTTATACCAGGCATGACGTCTATGGTATGGAATACTCTCTTTGGCCAGTTTGGATCAACTATTCTGGCTCTACCCCTCCCAAGTTTTTGCACCTGCACATTAGCAAAACCTGGGAAACTGCAAAATGTCCTTGATCGTTCAGCAGCAACCAACAACATCAGTGTACTCAGGCAACTTTCCACCTTTGATGTTTTCCTACAATACTACAGGATCCATCAGTGAACATGGCATATCACTTCTCATCTTCTGGCAGTTTATTGTATGGTGGGGCCTCTTCAGCACGTGTCACCTCCTCCTCTGGTGACATTGCGAAATCTTTGCCTTCTGGCCAGTCTGTGATCACTTCCAAGATTCCTGGGTGACTGAGGTTTCCTATTCGAGCTCGTTGTGTGATCAGTGCGACCCACTTACTCCACGTAGCATCGGTTGCATGATGGGTAGAGGGGACCCTCCCTTTGAACATCCAGCCCAGCACCGGCAGTCAGGGTGCCAGGAGGAGCTGTGCTTCAGTGCTGATAACTTCCGAAGCAGCTCGAAGCCCTTCATATGCTGCCAAGATCTCTTTTTCAGTTGGAGTGTAGTAGGCCTCGGATCCTCTGTATCTCTGGCTCCAAAACCCCAGGGGTCAACCTCAAGTCTCCTCTGGTGCTCTCTGCCAGAGGCTCCAGGTAGGGCCATTCTCCCCGGCTGTGGTGTAGAGCACATTTTTAACATCTTGCCCTGCCTGGACTGGCCCAAGGGCTACTGCATGAACTATCTCCTGTTTAATTTGTTCAAAGGCTTGTCATTGCTCAGGGCCCCATTTGAAATCATTCTTCTTCCGGGCCACTTGATAGAGAGGACTTACAATAGAACCGTAATTTGGAATATGCATTCTCCAGAAACCCACAACAACTAAGAAAGCTTGGGTTTCCTTGTTAGCTGGTGAAGACATAGCTGCTATTTTGTTGATCACACTCATTGGGATCTGACGGTGTCCATCTTGCCATTTTATTCCTAGGAACTGGATCTCCTGTGCAGGTCCTTTGACCTTACCTCGTTTTACGGCAAAACCGGCTCTCAGAAGGATTTGGATTATTTTCTCCCCTTTCTCAAATACTTCTTCGCTGTGTTGCCCCATACAATGATGTCATCAACGTATCACAGGTGTTACAGAGCTTCACCCTTTTCCAGTGCAGTCTGGATCAGCCCATGGCAAATGGTGGGGTTGTGTTTCCACTCCTGGGGCAGTTGATTCCAGGTGTACTGTACACCCCTCCAAGTGAAAGGAAACTGTGGCCTGCACTCTGCTGCCAAAGGGATTGAGAAGAATGCATTGGCAATATCAACGGTGGCATACCACTTAGCTGCCTTTGACACTAGTTCATATTGAAGTTCTAGCATGTCTGGCACAGCAGCACTCAGTGGTGGTGTGACTTCATTCAGGCCACGATAGTCCACTGTTAATCTCCATTCTCCATTAGATTTCTGCACTGGCCATATAGGACTATTAAAGGGTGAGCGAGTCTTGCTGATCACTCCCTGGCTTTCCAGTCGACGAATCAGTTTATGGATGTTCAGGGAGTCTCGGTTGGTGCGATATTGCTGCCAGTGCACCGTTGTGGTAGCAACTGGTACCTGTTATTCTTTGACCCTCAGCAACCCCACAACGGAAGGATCCTCTCAGAGACCGGGCAAGGTGGACAGCTGTTTAATGTCCTCTGTCTCCACAGCAGCTATACCAAAAGCCCATCAGTGTCCCTTTTGGGTCCTTGAAATACCCTCTCCTGAGGTAGTCTACGCCAAGGATGCACGGAGCATCTGGGCCAGTCACAATGGGGTGCTTTTGCCACTTGTTCCCAGTTAGGCTCACTTCAGCCTCCAATAAAGTTAACTCTTGGGACCCCCCTGTTACTCCAGAAATAGAAGTGCATTGTGCCCCTATATAGTTAGAGAACCGTATAGTGGAAGAACCATTATTTGTGATTGTTTTCTTTTTCAACTTACATACCCTTGCCTCTAGGGTCGAAGTGGTTTTCCCATCCCACTTCCTCATGTCTTCTCCATGGTCACGTAGGTAAAACCACAGGGTACCTCGCCGCGTGTACCGTCTCTCTTGAGCAGGGGAAGATTTTCTCCTAATAGCTGAGATACTGGTCCATACAGGTGGGAAATAGGACCTATCCTCTTTGAGTTGCTGAAACTCCCAGCACAGCTCTTCATAGTGGTTCTCAGATCTTTCGGCCAGTCTTTCCACAGCCAAGATGCAGGCCCATAGATAGGAAGAGAGATTGTCTTCGTACTGTCAGAGTTGGTTAGCCACTGCACGCACCGGTGTTGCCGCACGCACCGGCATTGTTGCCAATGAGTTGGCATACGACAATGGTGCACTATGTACAAACTTCTGCCACATGCGTCAAGTACATTGGATTTCATCTGGATCTATGGGTGTCTGCAGGTCATTCAGGTCATGACAAATCAATTCCCACACAGCTAATTCCCTCAGAAACTGGATACCTCCCTCCATAGTGATCCACTTCTTTGGGTGGCATATAATATTTTCCTTGAAGAAATACCTGTCCTTCACACCTGACAGGAGTCTCTTCCAGAGACTGCGGGCTTCTGCCTCTCTTCCAATTGCCCTGTCAATGGCCGCTTCCTTAGACAAGGAT
This sequence comes from Phoenicopterus ruber ruber, assembly GCA_009819775.1. Lineage (NCBI taxonomy): Eukaryota > Metazoa > Chordata > Aves > Phoenicopteriformes > Phoenicopteridae > Phoenicopterus > Phoenicopterus ruber. Next base: position 53,408,322 of record CM020219.1, read on the forward strand.
CCCAGCTGCCTGGCTTCCCTGCCCTCTAGTTCCCGGCTACTGGGCCTGTGGTCCCAGCATCGGAGCAGCCAGGTGACGAGCTGCTCACCTTGATGACGGCTGAAATCTTTACAGATCTCTCACAGCTCAGTCAGGGATAGGGGTCAGGTGATTATTTCTGAGTCTGGCTCCCCCTGTTCTTGTGATGTCCCTGGTTCATCCTCATCTTTCGTGAGGCGAACTGATTTCTTTGCACTTCTCTTCTTTTGTGTAGGGGCACGGGTGAATCTGCAGTACCTGTCACAGCAGCCACGGTGCTCATAGCTGGGGCTTGAACAGCCGCGGTGCCCATGACGGGGACTGGGGCAGCCGCGATGCCCATAGCAGGGGGTGGAACGGCCGCGGGGGCCGCATCAGGGACTGGGGCAACCGCGACACGCGTGGCGGGGGGCAGAGCAGCCGCGATACGCGTGGCGGGGGCGGGGGCTGCGACGGCCGCGGTGGCCGTGGCGGAGGGTGGAGCGGCCGCGTTACCCACGGCGGGGGGTGGAGCAGCTGCAGCGCCCATGGCGGGGGCGGGCGCGGCCGCGGGGGCCGCAGCAGGGGCTGGGACGGTCGCGGTACCGGCGGCGGGGGCTGAGCAGGGAATTGGGGTGGCCCTGCGCCTACGTCTGCACCGGTTTCTGACCTTAAGCAGCAAGATTAGACCCAAATTCATTCCTACTGATAGGAATAGCAAGCTGGTCCGAGTATCCCAAAGGTATTCGAAGTGCTCATAAGCTCCCGTAACTAACCAGGAGGGGAACGAGAAAGCAAAGGAAGGCATTTCTACCCAGAAGGGGAAAGGGAAAGCAAAGGAAGACGTTTCCCCCTGGTGACCCTCCGAGGAGGAAAAATAAGAAGTATAATTACTGATAGTCCCCATCAGATTGCTCCAGAAGTATGGAGCTGTAACTGCTGCTGCCGCTCTGCTCTGCGTGTTGCCCACCCCCTCCCCCCCTTGAATATGAATACAGGTAATAAAATGGTTTCAGAACTAATGATCTTATCATTTCACAAGCCAGTGCCACATAGCACAGCAAAGCCATACCGCTAATCCGACGGCTAGAACTGAAAAACTGCATATAAATTGTGGAGAACAGCACACACGGCAAATAGGGTGCTATATAACACAACTTTAAGAACAACTCTAAGAGCACATAAAACAACATTGTGACCAACAACAACTAAACTAATATAATGGATGCTTATAACAAATTGTGTTAACACACTCTGGTCAAATCAGTTGTTATCTCAACCCTCTGAGCCTGACCAGGGGCTTGAACCCTGGACCCTCAGTCTGATGCCCTCTCAGCTGAGCTGGCTGGACCCCTCTCAGGCCCCAAATTGGGTGCCAAAAAGGACTGTCGTGGTTTAACCCCAGATGGTAACACAATACCACACAGCTGCTCGCTCACTCCCCACCTCCCCAGTGGGGTAGCGGAGGAGAATCAAAGAAAAAGGAAAGCTCAGGGGTTGAGATAAAAACAGTTCACCAGGACAGCAAAGAAAAAGATAAAAATATATTAATAATGATAATAATAATAATAAATATAAGGATAATAGAATATATAAAATGAACAATGCACAATTTCTCATCACCCGATGACCGATACAGCCCGTCCTGAGCAGCAGCCAGGGAGCAGGAATTTTACCCCGCAGCTATGCCAGAACAGCAAGTTCCAGAGAGAGCAGGTGAGGGAACAAACAGCCAAACGAATGAATGAAAAGGCATGAACGAACGAAAAAAGGGAAAAGAAGGGAAACAGAAGGCAAGTGGCCCACCGGCCAACCCCCACTTATACTGGGCATGACGTCTATGGTATGGAATACTCTGGCCGGTTTGGATCAACTATACTGGCTCTACCCCTCCCAAGTTTTTGCACCTGCACATTAGCAAAACCTGGGAAACTGCAAAATGTCCTTGGTCATTTAGCAGCAACCAACATCATCAGTGTGCTGCCACCATTTTTCGCATACTAAATCCAAAAGACAGTAGCTGTTGGAGACAAAACTAGCTCCGTCCCAGCCTAAACCAGGACACTCATGAAAACTTTTATCTTCTTTTTGTGACCACAGATGTCTATTTCCTGTAATACATTTTATATGTTGTCAGGAATATAGACTTTTAAAAATTGAACTGGAAGCTTGATTTGGGGCACAAGAAAAACATCTGGAAAATGCTAATTATTCTGTCCAAAGTGTGGTGGGCTCATCACCTTCTCTAAGTATACCATTTGATCCTGTGGAGGGTAACATGTAGCTTGTTCCCCCTAACATGATTTCCCCAAGCAGGTATTTTCTCTGATGTGTTTGAGTGCAGACTATTGTTGCTGATACTCCCCCCTTGCTACTAGGAAGAGGCTGAATGGGCACACAAAAAGTAGCCTGAGTTGCATTCCTCTTTCACCGTATCATTTGCTTGGTCAGACTATGCTGCAAGAGACAGACAGTGTGGGTAATAAAACCATGTAAGTAGCAATGGGAAGTAAAGAGGGGGCAGGGGTTGGAGGGGAGAAAATGCAGGCTGTTTTTTTTAACAGTTCATCTAGCCAGGGGCATCAGATAGATAAACATAATCATTGACACATAGATTTGTTGAGTTGGAACATCACCCAGACTTGGTTTTTGGTATCGGTATAGGAAGAAGTCAGATTGTCTGACTCAGTAACTTTGAATGGATTGCTATTTCTCTGGTTATTAACTGGCATCTGAGAGCTGCTAAATCAGTAAATTGTTAGCATATCTGGGTCTGAACTCAGCAAGCTTGACTTGCTTATCCGGTTACTGTTGCATGTGCTTTGACATCAACTTGAGCAAGGAAGAGGATCTAAACCAGGAACTCCTATAAACAATTTTCCTTTGAAATCAGATTAGCAAGTCAGAAATGCCAAGTGATAAGAGAAGACTTTCCTTCACAGACTTCCTTTAACAGTCTTGAGCCAATTGCATCAGGAGGACACAGGCCTTCGTATCCACCCAACCAGGTAGAAAAGTTAATTCACTGTCGTCATGAAAGGTATAATTTTAGCTTCACTTCAGCAAGCTATGGAACATAATTAGAGATGTACTAAAATTAGACATACCTTCCTGATTTTAAAAAAGAAAAGGTATATTGTGCTTGGAGGAAATGTTCACCCCAAATCTGGATGAAAAGAAAAAGTGAAAATATACAGAGGAGGGAATCAACCTGTAATGTCTTTGCTTGCTGGTTTTGACATTAAGGCTCTTTGCAGGCAAAAAATGAGCCTTCTAAGCAAGCAGATGGAGACCTGCTTCATTTGGGAGGGAGGGGGGCGTGGGATAGAAGGGCAGAGTTGTTTCTTTTTTGGAGTGGACTGGTTGCTAGAAAGATCTTTTTAGCAAAATTATCCTGGCATAATATTTCTGACCGGTTCTTCTAGTAGCAGCCCTTGTATTGATAGGAATCTAGCAACTTAGAGATGCTCAGCAAGAGACTCAGAAAGGCCTATGCTTTGAGGTGTGATATGCTGACTATGTAGTTGCGCACTGGCATCACACCTACAAAATATGCTCTTTGAAGAGCCAGATATACTGAAGCCTGTGGTTCCTCATCAAGCAGGTATGCAAGATACACTGAGGAAGAAATATTTAGTGAACATGGGAAGGCAGTTTCTCTTCTAAAAATAACAGAACAGTTTCCCTTTCTTTTCCTCTGCTGAACTATGATGATACTAGCCCATCTCAGACTTGACATCCTTTTCTTGGGCTGGAGCTCCAGGATGAAAAGTCAGAATGAAAGCAGGAGGATATTATGAGCAATTTAGGAACCTGCGAGTATCCAGACTGCTCCCAGTTGAAGAGAGAGTTGTCCAGTCTAAGAATTTTCATCCTTATGTCTGTTTTTTTCCATCTTTCCCTCAAAAATTTACCTTACAAATATCTTCAGACCATTGCCATTACAAAAACACTGCTGCTACATTTTTAAACTTCTCTGTATAGCAAAAATGCACTAACAGTAATTCCAAAATGTAGGATATTTCTACTATAGGCATCACATCAAAACCTCTGTCATCTATAAAACTGGATGGGTTATTTTCCAGAAAGCAGTTTACAGAATGGATTTCACATACATTCTGGTTTATATTGGTCTTAACAAAACCTCTCACACCTAGCCCATAGCATCCTACCCAAAATGGAATCAGGAATTACACAGAGGAGGTAAAAAACTCGGAGTGTGAAATGCACTTAACTGAGTCTCTTAAATCCAGCACTTTTAGTTTCTTTGTCCTTCTCTATTAATAGTGGAGAGAGACACCCCCGGGAGGCCATTCAGCCCACCTAAAATCTGACTGGAACATGTACTATAGCTATACCTGAAGTTACCATTCTGTAGCAAACACCATTAAAGCAACATTCCGAAGTAGCTTCTGACACCTGACCCAGGAAGATCAGTGTTGCTCCTTTGACTTGATCAATTTTAACTCAAAAGAAGAAAATACATTATACTGCTGGAAAAATGGAGCTAAAAGTCCTGTACATCCAGTATTTTCATGCACAAGCTCTAGTTAGGGCTGTTATCTGTCATCAGTGTGGTGGGTCATTATCCACAGGTATGGTGTTTCTTCTGTCAATATTTGTTCAAGTCTGCAAGTAAGTGGATTGCCTGCATGTAGATGTCTCTGTGATGGTTTGCACGTTAAATTTGTTGTTACTAGATCACAGAGGGTGTAACATAAATTTGACTACATTCATTTGCAAGAGGTAGGTTCCTTTCTCACCCTGGTGATTTACCACAGACTTTTCACAGTAATATCATCTCCGGGACAGAGACAAGATCAAAAGATATAAAATAAATGACAGAGCAGGAAAAAATTCTACTTCTTTTACTTTTCTAGGTATAATATACAATAACATAGTCAAAAGATTTCTCATCAGAATCAGTTTTAAAGCTAAAAATGGCTTTTTGAGTGAATGTGAATTCACTTTAAAAGCAAAAACAAAACCAACCAAACAAAACCAAAAAACAACTCCAAAGGAAATGAAAAGAAAGAACTCAAGAGAGATGACTTTTTTTCCATTCTCATTTTCATAAACATCTGAAAGGTCGGGGAGAATAATGTACTGAAGATGTTAATTCGACACCCCTTACACATCTTTATTACATATCTGGTGGAAAAAGTGATTTTCCACCATGCTTTCTACTCACTGTATGAATTTTCTTACAGCAGTCGTTCCTACTTTAAAGTGAGCAGAGCTTTAAGGAGAAAGTGTCACAGAGGTGAACAGAGGATTATACATTTTTCTGTCATGCCTGGAAAACAAACTATAGCACCTACCTTACTAAGCTGTCACGGAAGCCAGAATTGTGTCGAGTCATCAAACCAGGATCTTCCTCTCAATGGGAGAGTTTAGGTTCCTTTGAGGTTCCTGGTTCAGTGTTCACTTCCATTTTCAGACAGTAAATGGTGGGGTTTCCCGACTTCAAAGGAAATAAGTATTTGCATACATATCCTAGTGCAAGAATGGTATAACCCACTGATGGGGAGGGAAACTCTATTTGGACTTGACTGTGAATATCCATTCTTTCGAACCTATAAAGGGGACTTTCAGTCTTAATGCTTCCTTGAGCAACACCTGCTCTAACTCAGAAGTAAAGCCAAGGAATTTGGCAGTTAAAAGGATACTGAAATGCTGCACATGAAATGAGCAGCAGGTTGAGACATGTAAGTTCCAAGTGGATGATGAAGTCCATTTTTAATGCTACACAGCACTACAGTTAAAGCTACCCATAGCAGGCATTCAGAGAAGCACTTGTATGTGCTTACACTACTTTATGATAGCACTGAATATGAAAAAAAAAAAAAAATATGTACTTCAAAAATAATCAGGTGAAAGGAGTGGAGGAATGGAGGACTTTGTAAGTCTATAAAAGAAAAATAACCATAATTGTAACTATCATCTTTACTCCTGTACATTATTTTTGTATATTTGCTTTTAGTTTTTCTCTGCTTCCTGTTAATATGAAAACAGTGTCTTTCACAAGCCACTTCCATTAGTTTTGTTCCCAAAGGAATTTATTTCAAATCAAACTATATTTCTGCTTCTTTTACCCTTTTTCTTTCCTCTGCCCATATTTTTCCTTTAAAAAATTATGAATTTCCTTTTCTAATTTATTTTAAACCAGGCAACATTCTGCTTGGTATTTTCTTGGCTAATGCCAACTAATTTTTTTCCCTCTTCTTTGTAAGTCCCTTTTTGTTTTTATGAGCTTCTGGCTTGCTTTCTTCTGATATACATATACCTATCTTAAGCCCCTTTTTGTAACATTTATGGATTTCATATATATATGTACTCTACTTTCTTTATATCTTTTTTGTGTTCTCTTTAAAGGAAAGTACTTCTCTCTTTACTTTTCCACACACTGCTAACATTTTTATTGGCCAGATAGAGAATATGAGCTCTACTTTGACACATTAGTGTGCCAAAAGGAAGAGTAAATGAGTTTGCTTTTGTTTTATTAGGTATTAAAAGTGGTTTACCTGTTTCTTAAAAAAAAAGTTGATACTTTTTTCTCTATACTGCATCCTGTTATAATTGTCTATGAAGTGTCCATGGTGCTATGGCTTTATATCTCTTCTGGTTTTGGCTGCAATTCTAATATGCAAATGGCCAAACAGCTTATTCCCAAAAATCAGGTGAAACAATCATAGCTGGTAGGCAGCATAACTTCTGTCTTTTTAGAGATATTTTAGCACATCAGCAAAAACAATTGTTCAGTGGAGGTCTTACATGCTTCAAGATTTTTTCTGCTTTCTCCCTTCCCACTACTGGTGATGCAGCTCTGGGACTGCAGGAACCTGTCACTAGATGCTGTGCCAGGTAATAGGCTGAAGTGTGGCTTCTGCTCCTCTGCATGGTGAGTACAGAAATACAGCACAGCCCTGTGTCATGGTTTAACCCCAGATGGTAACCGAAATACCGCGCAGCCGCTCGCTCACTCCCCACCTTCCCAGTGGAGTGGGGAGGAGAATTGGAGAGAAGGGAAAACTCATGGGTTGAGATAAAAGCAGTTCACCAGGACAGCAAAGAAAAAGATAAAAATATATTAATAATGATAATAATGATAATATATATAAGTAAAATAGAATCTATAAAACAAACGATGTACAATTTCTTACCACCTGATGACCGATACAGCCCGTCCCAAGCAGCAGGCAGGGAGCAGGGGTATCCCCCCCAGCTATCCCAGAACAGCAAGTTCCAGAGAGAGCAGGCGAGGGACTGAACAGCCAAGCGAACGAACAAAAAACAAAAAGGAAAAAAAACCCGGGGAAACAAAAAGCAACCCGAAGGGAAGCTTAAGGATTAAGGCAAGTTAAGGGTCTAAAAGCTAGTGGCCCACCGGCCAACCCTCACTTATACCAGGCATGACATCTATGGTATGGAATACTCTCTTTGGCCAGTTTGGATCAACTATTCTGGCTCTACCCCTTTGCACCTGCACATTAGCAAAACCTGGGAAACTGCAAAATGTCCTTGATCGTTTAGCAGCAACCAGCAACATCAGTGTGCTATCACCATTCTTCACACACTAAATCCAAAACACAGTAGCTGCTGAAGACAAAACTAGCTCCATCCTGGCCTAAACCAGGACACCCTGCATCCTTGGGAAGGTAAAACTGTTTTATCCAATAGCTTTGGGCTTTGGATCTGAATTTTGGGAGGAGCTGCTGGCTAGGAGACTCTAATTTTGAGAAATGCAACTGTGAAATCACAGGGGCTTCAGACATGGTTAAGCTGGAGTGTGTTACATCTGTTAAGGTCTATGTATCTTTTTGTTCCATGGAGTATTTCTTGAGGCAGTGTGATTAGTGCAAATTCCAAAGGGATAAACCACTTGCAGAAGCTCAGCTTCCTCTCAGAGATCTGCATATGATCCACCACTCATCTGCATATGCACAGGACTAATAGGAAGATATAGACCTGTGTTAACATGGAGCAGGGATTCTTATAGAACTGATATAATGTTATTTCAGGAAGCCACTGAGCAGAACAAGGATCCCATACAGTTAATTGGTGACCTCTGACTGTATGTCTGTATACAGGTGGAGATGAGTTATTTCTTTATGAGCCATTCTCGTAATTACTCTTTATGATCAAAAGGTATTGTGAGAGCTGACTGCTCACCGGTGAACAAGGCCATTGCATCTGAAAGAGCTCAGCACAGGTGCTGAACCAAAGTTAGCTGTGCTAAGTCTTTGCTAAGGTAAGAAGTTACTGTCACAAAAATTCTGGACTAGGAGGGGCAATGAGAAGTCATGTTTGGAGATATCTTGAGATTTGTTCTAGGGACCGTGAAGAAAGCCAGAGGAAGAGAGGAAAAATATGTGCCAATTCTTGACTGCTACATTCTTGATGTATATTACATACTGAGAACTCTAAACATTTTCCTATGATCTTTGTTCTGAAATATCCAATCTTTTTTTTTTTTTTTTTAAATGAGAAATATGCTGTGTAACTGGGCTTCAGAAAAGAACACATAAACTTAATATGCAAGGCTTATGCCTAAGAGCAACTAGTTGAATACTAGTCTCAAGCCAGTAAGAAATGTAGTTGATTGCTAGCCACGATCTGTGATTTTGAAATATTTAAAAACATGTAATTGTGAAAGGCAAGAATAATTTGGAGTAAGACCTGCTTAAATATTAGTAATCCACCAAACTTTAGAAATTAATCATAAACCCGCCCTAACACTAGAACTTTTCCTCCTTTATAGTGTGGGAAGGATGGAGTAGGATATCAATAAGGAGAGGAAATTTGGGAAATTATGCAAACTAGTGGCTGTAACCACACTAGGAGATCTGCAGTCCCTCCTGAATTCCACCACAGACTTATGTGAAAGCAAAGAACAAGCTACACGACTGCTCTTTCTCAGTATTCACATCTATTCAGGGTGTGAGTTGGACAAGGGAGGGACTAAATTTCGCTCTACATATGTGTGGTGCTCGGCATTATGGGGTTCTAACCTGCAGGTCTTTAAAATGATAATAACAAAAAAAAAATCACATACTGCTGTCCTTTTTACCTGAACTGAACTCTGTTCTGTTCCAGATTGCCACCCAGCAAGATCCAAGAGCTTTTCAGCAATTCAGAGCTTCTCCAAAAGATTTTCATCTGTTTGCCACAAATGAAAAGCATCACACTAGTAAAACACACATTCACAGCTCTTCAAAAAACTTTACATGGAAAGCCAGCAATTTCATTTTCATTGTAGCTTTTGAATCCTTTTTTATCTGACATCCTAAGTAAGTGTTTACAGATATATCAGTGAATCCCACTACACTTAAAAAAAACATTTTCTGTTATCTCGCTTAAATCACATCACCTTTCCCACCGCAGTATAAAAGCAGCTAGTTTCCAGCCTTTTTCATTGCTGCTACATTCTTCTTTTTCTTCTTACTCCTTCCAACCCAGCCACTGTTTCCTTTCTCCCTCTCACCTCCTGGCTATCTTCCCTTTAGCCCAACCAATTTCCCTGCTCCTCTGACCTCTGCAAAATCACCACAGCAGAAATGCCTGAAGTCTGGGGACAATCTCCCAGCCTGCACTGAGAAGACCAAAAGTGTTTATGAGGAGATTGTTCTCTACTCCAAATCTCATCTTTCCTGTTGGCACAGCAGACTTGTCGGGAACTGGTGATTTATGTGGCACTGTCAAATCTGCTTTTAAGAGCATTATCGCAAAAAAAAAAAGAAAAAAATTAAAAACAGAAGGTCATTATCAAGACCATTCTCCACTCTGAACATTGCTCTCTGTTGACATGGCTGTTGAAGCAGCAATAAACAGTGGCTACCAGTGTGAGCACTGGTTGAGAGCCTGTTCCGTCAGCACCATGATACAGTGAATATGTCTTGAAGGAGGTCCTCGTGGACCTCCACATTCACTGAAGAGCTGTTTCTACAAATGGTACGTGTCTTGTCTAGCTCAGGTCTGTCATAACAGAGAGAGAAAAAAAAAGGAGAAACATTAGCTGTGGGTGACTGATTGAACACAAATAACTGGAGGGTAAAGAGGTTTAAAATGCAGCTCATTTCCCTCCTTGACCTAGTCCCAGCCTTAACTGTAACATATTGGAGGTAAATGTTCAGAGGGGGCGGACATTTTCCTGCAGGGTATTTTCATTTTGCACGCAGTTTCATGAGTTTCTCGTTTTATGAGCATCTTATGAAATGCCGTGAGCCTGGCAGAATGGGCTGTGGCAGGGGGTTTTGGCATTTTAGTCTCGCACTTGCTCCTTCCAATCGAAGGAATGCCTCCAAAAGAACAGGTGTGTAGTGGCTGAACTGATCAGCCGATCTCACACACAAGTCCACTTTCATTGGAACTGGATAAATATCTGCAGTAATTCTTTGCTAATATTTACTCAAAGAATTGTCCTCTGTGCACATTCCACGGAACAGTTGCTTCCACACTTTCTAGCGTTTGCACTTGTTTTAAATTAAGACCATTTTCCTATACAGTATTACTTGCATGCCTGTTTTGGTGTCGTTTTGTTCTTTGGTTGCAAGACGTTTGTGTCAGAGAGAAATATTTTGCCCTGTAATTGCATGTCTAGCAGAGCAGAGGTTTGGCCTGAGACTGAGAGATATATAGAGAAAGAGAGAGAGAGAAAAGAAGGACAGCAGTTCAGCTTCTCTTTATATGTTAATGACTTCATACCACCTTCCACAGCAACTTACTCAAGACTGGCTGTAGGTCACCCAACTCCTTCTCCTTCTTTCTCAGTTCATTGTTCCTGTACTGGGTCATCTTCCTTCAATTCCCAACACTTCATTTTTACTATGCACACAGTCTGAGCCATGTATTATAAAATAACAGACCTTTGCCTGACATAAATGTGGAACATGCAAAGCCCAGTCTGTAACCAGAGGTACAAAAAGAGTGTGATCCAGATCCAAACTTTCTCAGGCTTTTGGAAGACGTAATTATGGTTTCAGTGTTAATGTTCAGATGTACATCTGAATCGCCACAGTGGAGGGCAGAGAATCCTAGTTTAGCATCTCTTTTAAAGGTTAGCTCTAGTGGCTGTGTGCTCCTCTCTTACAGTACATCATGGGCTAGACTCATAATTAAATCAACAGAGCTAGATTTAACTAAGTAGAAATGGGTTGTTTTACAGTACCAAAGAATTTACCTCCATTAATTTTTGGTAACTGAATAGAAATTTTCCAGCCAGGTGCTTCCAAACAATGGCTTCCTATGACATTAGATGTAAATATTTATTTAAATTAATGGCGATTTTTCAGTTTTGTGGGGGACAATTTGTACCAGAACAGTATTACAAGACTGCAGGACTGTCACAGGTGTAGGAATAACACATGCTATTCTCATTGGCTTAAATTTAATTTTCATGGATAGACAGCAAAGAATATGTACCCTGCAAGAATCCTGCTTTAACTTAAATACTTAGAGGGCTTAAGTGTGAGACTGAAGTGTAGCACAACCTTTGTTCTGAAATCTCATTTAAGGGACCAATGTGATCCACTGTTTAGGGAGATCACGTATTAGAAATACAGGTCTTTTATAGCTAGGTGTTCACATCCAGTGGATTTGGGATAAAGGAAAGGATTCCTATCATCTACCCTAAAGCATTATTTTGTCCTTGAGTGGTTCAGAAATTGTCTATCCACTGATATAATAATCATTCCCCTCTATAGAGTAGGCTAAACACAAACCTAGTTCTATGTGCTCGTAAACCAAAGTCAGTGGATTTATGCCCATTCATAAAAAAATTGACCTGGCCAATAGTTATGCCGCCAGGTCTAACTTGCAAGTTTAACTGAACTTTACCTCAAGTCCTAGTTTGACTTACTTTTTCAGTCTTTCCAAAGGACTCATCTAAGTTATAAATATCTTTGTCTTATTTTTAAGTATTACGTTATTACACAATTAAAAACCAAATCAAATACTGTCAGCAGGATTTCCTCTAAGTCACTCTCTGTAAACATTCAGCAATGGTCTCAGAGATGACAGCTTTTCAAAGGTTGCTGTCTCTTGTCTTGCTGGCTGCAGAGCTAGTGCAGTGGCCAGATACCTCTGGAAGGCTGGTTATCAGCGGGGATATTAAATGAGATCAGCAAATGTCACAGGAAACAATTTCAGAAAAGAGCCAGAGGGTCTGAGCTGGCATAAAAAGCCAGTGTTAGCTGATCCAGGACACTGCCTTCCTTGCTTCACCTAGTTAAGGGTCAATAATCAAACAGCAGATGAAAACAGAAACCTTAAGAGTTCTGCAAAGAAACCTACTTCCATCCCACCATTCATATGAAAATTGCATTTCTATGCAATGCATTTCTATGCTTTCATATGAAAACAGCATTTCTCTAAGGTTTTGTGTGTTCCCTTCATCTTATTTGAGACGAGGTTGATTTTCTTCTCCTCAGCAAGAGAGCTGCACGACTGATGTGCCTTCAGGCAGCCTTTCTTGTTGCCTCACCCTTTGGGAGACCAGAGCTCTCCTTCCAATTTTTTGCACTAGTAGTTGCTACATGCAGCAAAAGACCGAGGTGCCTTGCCACAAACAATAAGTACTCCAGCATCTGTCCTTAATTGAGTGGAGAGATGCAGCACTTGCAGGCAATTCACCTTTTGCCTTGGAAATCTCTGCTGGGCTCCTCTGCTTCTTTCGAGCTGGATCTTACTGGCAAATCCTGTTTCCCTCTCAAACAGCATTAAACATGACTCTCCTATCCCAAGGTGGCATTATAGTGTGGAAGGTACCACTTCCACCCATTTTCCCAATGTAAGATTCATGTTAGAAATGTAATCTATATTTTTTTCCGTGATAAGGTAGGTGTTATTTTCTGTACTTACCAAAAGCCACTTCTCAGCTGGCACCTTGAACAAAAATGGAAACCTAAACAAATAAAAGTAGACAAATATTCTATAACTTCCAAAGATGGCAGATACAAATAGGTGATCTGGAAGCTGTTCATTGAAACAAATAATTGTCGGAATAGGCACCTCTAGCCACAACCATCGATCGTTAAGTTCATCTGAATGCAGATTTTTTCCTTTAAGTGGTATTTGAAAATGAAATGAATTATAGTGAAAAGGGTCAAAACCTTCCTCGCCCATTTTCTGACCCTACCAACTAGAAAACTGGCCTTTTTCCCCTTTATGCCACAAACGGAGTCTCTTTCATCCAAGCTGTCCAGTTCCAACTCCCTCAGCATCATCACTCTATTCTCACACAAGCTTTGCTCCTTGAATCCCTGCTTCACTCCTTGCCAGTACAGAAAAGCAGCTAAAGAGAGACTCTGCCTTTCCCCAGCGGCGAAGAGTCTTACTGCCTCCCTATAGCCCTGCTAGGAGACATAGTCAGGACTCATCAGGCAAATCTCTGCCAAACAAGTGGGAAATGGAACTTGGAAGAAGGCTTGATTTGGACTGAATTTCACTGGGACAGCATCAAAATATTCTTTGAATTTAAAGTACTACTTTTCCAAGCAATGAAAATGCATGATCTTGTCAACAGGAAGTCGCACACTGCAAGTAGTCATATTCTCAAACAGCCAAGCAAACAATCAGAAGTCACGGGATAATTACACAGAGGTTTGATGTAATTAATTACAAGGACTATAGGGTCAATATATTTCATTACTTCAACTGCAGATTTTACTACAGATAAAAACAGAATACACTTCACAATCTGAGGTTTAACCTGACCACGATATTTTGGTTCAAAATAGAGTTAAATTTCCTGACTGAAATGTGTTGATCTGCAAGTGAATGTAAGTATGGAAAGAGCATGGGGCATGCGCAGTGGCAAGACGGATAGCTGAGGACTCTGTTTATTTCCTGCTGTTGCTGCACCATAGCTATCAACCAGAACATGTCCTTTCGGGTGTGTTCCTCCATGTTTAGTCAGTCAAGAACAAAGCTCGTGCTGATGTTCAGGGTCTTTTCCAAGGACCTGTGACAGATACAGTAACATTTGTCTCTTCTGTTTTGTCAAAGATGCTGTCTGACACCTCCAGAAGCCATATGTAAACTAGCATGCTTAGCGTATATGCTGGCTGAGTGTGGTATTCAGCTCAGTATATTTAAACCCCTTATTGCTCCACAACACCCACCAGGAATAAATGATCCTTCTACTTACATTAGATTGACCAGGAGACCCCTTCAGGTAAAATTGCAATTTTGTTTTTTGCAGTAATTGCAGAAAAAAAACAGATTTAACCTTGTGTGCTTGACACGTGAAATTTTGGCTGAATGTGAATTTCAAATTTGGGACCTGTATGATTATGGGCTCTATGGTTACTATCAAGAGAAAGCCTGGTATTTATCTGGGATAAAATGAACTGGGAGTTCTGTACTTTGTTTTCACTGAACATGAGAAATTTCCTTTCAGATACCTGTCTGCATAGCACAGCTTAGTATTAAACATACATTTCTGGGTGGAAACCAACCAACAAATGGTGTTCTTTGCAATTGTTGTTGTTCTCCTAGGTAATGGTTTGAACAGGCTAGTCTTTGTTTTCACAGATGCTTAGCTCAAAGTTGTTCATTTAGTGTTTTGGCACCAGAGACACCAACTTTTTGGCAGTGCTGTGCATCCTTTGTGGCTGTGTACTTGTTAAATATTTTGTTTAAAAATACTGTCATGATAAGAATCCGCTCTTCACTCCAATAGAAAATACTGACATATTCAAACAGCACAGATTTTGCACTAATAACTAACAGAATGGGAAATTGCTAAGACAGGAATCCTATAAATTAATAATTTATTACACTAATATAGCAAATTATTAGTATATGTTATACTAATATCACAAATCATTCTAGTTCTATATATGAACATTGGTATCTGTTCTGGACATAGTTCCATTCAGTGTTTCATTCAGGATTTGGATAATGGCATTTCTTGATGATATCAACCTTGGATGGCCAACAAGTACTCTGGAAAAAGAATTGGCATCAAAATTATCCAGACAAAATAGAAAAATATCTAAAATTAAGACCAGAACATAAAAAATATTTGAGCAGTTGATTTTGGGTTGGCAAAAGGAATTTAGGAATTGCAGAGGGAATTAGGTGCCAAAAGCCAGCCAGGAAAGTGGCATATAGTTTGCTATAATTTCCAGTTAGCAAGTTAGTAAAATAGCATCGTATCACTTCCATTCAGTTATTTTCTGTTTACCATTGAGTAAGTTTGAAACTCTTATGCTTCCAGAGCACTGCTGCACAATCTTATGTATGCAAGCTGCCAGGAATTTATACTGCAGCTTCATCCTTATTAGAGAAATTCTCAAATCAGACTTCAATCTGTAACTACCAGTGGTTCTTGCAATGATTACATTTTCTGCTACCAATAGTAGAGCATCAAGAATCACCATCACACTTAAGGCTATCCTCAAATAAAGCAGTCAAGGATATCCTAATGAGACCCAAATTTCTGGGGACATGCGGAGCAATTGCCAGTAAGCTGGATAGCTGCATAACTCTCTGAATACATTATTAATTGTAAGGGTAAACCTTCTCTTTAAGCTCAGAGGTGTAACTTGCAGGTTATGGTAGCAACACATGAAGGAAGAAGTCTGTTCATAACACCTTCAGTTCAGCTCAGCCCCTCCCAATTGCTTTTTCAGAAGTTGCTCTTTTAGCTCACCTTAAGAAACAGTGTGCTGTAAGCAAGTCTCTTTCGTGATTGTGGCCAGAGCTTAAGATGCAACATTACCATTCTACAAGATACTACTAACAACTATCGTTCCTTTCACTTTTCCTCCTTTATCTCCCAAAATTGCCCTGAGAGGGACACAAGAAAATTCTCTGCACGCCCGCCGGAGCACATTCTGTGGCAGGACTTCCATCAAGGGTAGTTTTATTCTTTGTGGTTATTGGAATGAAGAGAAAAAGTAATGCAGAGGAGATCTTTATCTGGAGCTGTTTCTCCAATACTGTGTATCACACTATTTCTTCCCTGGTTTGAATAGGCACACATCAAGAAGGCTGCCAACAAAAGCATGGTTTCAGACTTCCAGTATTTGAACAAATACTGTTTTCACACTATGAAATGTGGCTCTGAGTTTTAAATGTGCCTTGTTTTCAGGGAATGGCAAAGGGAAGGGTGATTGAACTCGAGCACCCAGAGTGTGGGCACTTAAAATCATCATCAATGCCATAGCTCTGGCCTCCACCCTTTCTAAGAAACTTAACCTGTCATCCTGTGTTATTAAATACTGAGCTTTGTTATACACTGCCCTAGACAGTAGCTAGGCTTGTTGTGTATTTAAGATTTTAATGGGATTTGTCCTGGCTAATCGTATATGTTGGAACTGTACAGTGTAAAACAGTCATTGCTCTTTACATAGGGAAAGTGTCCTTAGACCCATTTATTTACCTATTCATTTCCAGTTCTGGCTCTGACCAGGTTTCTTAGGCGTTTCTACCCTACCCCTTTATTTACCAAGGTGGGAACCAGCACAAATCGCCACCCCTTCAATGCCTCTGATTTTTAAACTTCTAAGCTAGAAGCCAACTGTGCGTATCTATTTTTACTTACCACCCCCACCCCCCCACCTTTTGCAGTTTACAAGTTAAAAAGACTCATATTCCAAGCCTATGGAATTTTCCCCTAGGTTCATTAGTGGAAAAGTAGATTGTCAAAGTAGATTGCTTATCAAGGTGGATCATCTCCCAGGACCACTGAATTTAATGGATTGCACAACACAGAAATAATCATTACTTCCTGTAGACGTGAAGGCAAGCCAAGCAAAGGTTTTGCTTTTGGCTTTCAGAACAGCACAGTAAGTTTTGTGAATATCTGCAAAGGAATCCTTCAGTGGACAAAGTTTAATTGAATTATCAGAAGAGATTATAGGTCAGATAGACTGAAACCTGTTTCTACAACCTAAGAGTCTAGGCTATTATAATGTTGCATGAGAGAAAATGTACAAAATTTGCATTATGAACTCTTAGTAATACTTAAAAGTTCAGCTTGGAACCACTAAAAGGGAAAGCGATTGCAATAAGAAAACATCTTGTATTTCCTCAGCCAGCTTAATCAGTGCAAATACAATAAATTCATGTGAGCCGTGACAAGCTGGTTCAAAGGGGGGTCTAGCTTGATGGAGCTTCAAGCCATAATGTGCATAAATAGCTCAGTAATTACTAAGCGTTATACAAATTGTAAGACAGAACACAAAATAATTTAAGCCTTTTGATATGTAGCAGTTACAGCAAAGCTGAAATACACCACAAAGCCTAAAAGAGTATGCTGAAGTGACCATTGTACAGCTCCAATGTGGTCAAAACACCTCTGGTTACAAGCAAGCCAAACGATTCCTAACACAGTGAATGGCTTCTCTCGCTTTTTTCACCTACAGGCAGTATTTTGTCTTGATCTGATCCACCTTCACTTGGTGTGGGATAAAACTGGACTGAGTTCCTGGGAGCTGAAACTCTCCATGAAAAACAAGGCAGTCAAACCTGTTTTAGCCAAATTTTAACATCAATCTTTCAGTAAACTGACTTAGTGCTCAGCTGGGCAATGGTTCAGCTGCTGATGTATGTATGCTTCCTCCCCTCGACTCTTCCCTTAGAAAAACAAGACTCTGTCATTTAGCAATGTTGAGTATATAACAACTAGAACAGCTTATTAACAGATGCAGACAATTCTCTGTTATTGGGAATCTCTGAGCCAAGAGGGGATGTTTGCCTAAACGATTTGCCCTAAATCAAATGTAAATTGGTAAGTTACATGAAAAAAGTACAGGATAAAAAGTGTGTGAGAGTGTAGTCTGGGTTATAGAGGAGGTCTCGTTCAACAAAAATTATCACAATGATCTCTGATGGCTTTAAATCTTTTGAGTCTTGAAATGTACAAGAAGTAGTTTGGAATATCATTGAAAGAGCATGGAACTCACATGCAGGTTCACTTTTGTGCAGCTCAACTGAATTCCGCTGAACTACTTGGAAAGTACACCGGCATAAGAGACTTGAGTTTCCTGGAGTCTTGAATTCAATCCAAAATCTGTAAGAAAAGAAAGCACTCCCCACCTGTTTGCAAGAATGATTCAGAGAGAACAAATGAGCATACAAAGGAGTTCCAAAACTGCAGGATCCACACCATAAAAGCAAACTTACTTTTCCTGTTTCTCTTCTTGTTGGACAGAAACGGAAAATGGAGATGGATAGCCGTCTGAATTGTGCGTGTTTCAGAAAGCTTAAGAGCTCACTGTCTGCCATGAACATATGTCAAATTTTTCTATTTCTGTCTAAGGATTGTAGTAGACTAATTTATTTGTTCCTTCTTGTAAAGACAGAAAAAATGTCTCCTCATTTCATGACAACATTTTCTCTATCAAAAATGTTATTGCATTGATAAGGCTAATAATGGAAGACAACCCTTTGTGTCAATATTAATCTGAGATAAACTTCAATAAGAAACCCTACTTCACTTTCAATTTCCAAAAATGTCAACCTTTTACAGAAATTTACAGCCATTTTCATGATCATGTAATTAGTTCTACAATGGACAAACTTTCTTCAGATCTCTTCAGCATCCACTGCATAGAGATTGTAAGAGTGTCAGTTCAGATCTGCATTTGATGCATTCATTATTGCGTATCTTATTTGCTCTAATGCCGTGTTTTCTATCTGTAGTGTCCAAAACACTTTCCAGAAACAGTAACAACATTCCTATTTTATTAAGAGGGGAATGGATAAAAGTGTTTGAGTCAACTATCAAAAGCTTCCTCTCCACAAAATTTCTTGAATTTATTCAACAACAGGGCTTAGTGCTTTCACCAATAAGCACGGTCTACTATTATTTCGGTCACGAAATCGAAACTTACACAAATAATATACTGTGGCCAATAAGTTAAATACATTCTAGCACAAATTAGTCTTGTTCTATCACATACCATATTCTCAAAAGAAGGAAAAAAGGTCCTGGAGACACATGAAAAACTGACAAAGGGCTGTTTCCCTAAAGCTAGTTGTGGGGCAATATAAACAAGGGATAAATGTGCTTTGTAGTGTCACAAAAGGAACCATAGCTCTTCTACTCTGTGCTTGTATAATGGCTTCAGTCCACAAGCATGTGTCAGAACTAACCACACACAGAATAAGTCTTAAGATAACATAATGTAGGACAAAAGTATCAGGAAGGTAAAATTTGACAAAAAAATTCCACATATTCCACCTTACCACAATGGCCACTGTGTCACGAGATAGATGAGATACAGAAGATCAAGTGTTTGAAAAGCTAGAGAAGCAAATGAAAAGGTAAATCTATCCTCTAGAAATTCAGTACTTGAATACCATTTTTATTATGAAAACTAGGTGAATTTGACACCATCCAGGGAATCTAGAAATATCATTATTTTGATTTCTATAAACAGTTTAATTTAGTCTTACTTTTCTAATCAGCAGCTCACCAAACTCTGCTTCGGAGCTGAAGTCTAGATGGGATTCTCTCTGTTCACTTTATTACTAATAATGCAGACTCTGCCTTCATTCAGTCAGAAATATTGTTAGCACTCGAAGGAGCTGCAGAGTTAGAAGAAGTACTCTGTCAAAATTAGACAATGGCTACAGCAATCACTACCAGCTTACAACATCATACTCCTACTGAAAACTGTTTGACAGTCAAACTGCTATTCATAAAGTTTGCCTGATTATGACAATAGAAAGGAGCAGAATCATCTTCTACTCATCCATAACTCTGGCAGTCATTTGAGGTCAAGGGAAGAAATTTCAGTCAGTACAGTTCTTATGTACAAAATATGAGCATGCAACACCAGTTTTCTGTCACTTGCAGCAACGGGTCAAAACAGATAAGGATTTTCATAGTTTTCAGATCAATAAAGCCGAAAACTGACTATAAAAGAGGTCAGCAGACGAATTCATCCACTGACGTATTGAATGTTCAATACAGTACAAGTCTAGCTGCTCAAGTTTGACAGCATTCTTGTTTTATATCATACTTCGGCATTCCAAAATGATAAGGAGGCTGACAGCTCAGCTTAGCAAACCATGCAGACCAATTAGTCACGTCCATGATGCATAGAGAATATATGTAAAAACCACAGTCTACGATAACTTACAACATAGAGCCCAGAGAAACGACAATTTCTCATGAGAAGCTCTCTACTCGCGCAGACTCAATGAGGAAGGATTACTTACGTGAGTAATGAGTGCAGGCTATCTGAAGTCGTAATGTGCCATCTTTGTGCGTATGCAGTATTACACAATCTCTAAGTATATGGTTGGATCCTGCTGTTCTCCACTGGGTTTCTGTTTCACTGGGTGCACATCAAGCACCTGCTGTAGGGAGGGTGAACCCGGATTTGAGGTTGAATGAGAGCATGTTGTGAGCGTGATGGTTGTCCACAGTCCTCTCTGTCATTGCCTGAAGAATTTGGCTGTTGCAGAGTGAATGTGGCACACAGGTGTCACCATGTTGAAATAGATTCAATTTCTCCCTCAACTTGAACACTTCTTTTGTGATGCTGAGCATATCTGTTTAAACTGCAATTTTCACAGTCAGTGATTTGTTTTCTTCTAGATGCCGTGCTGGACACTTCAGCATCTCAGCTGCAGAACTGTGGGACCTACCCGAAGCCTGCACTCTAAACACGCACACTACCAAAATAAAGCTCAGTACTTTGAAAAATTAATCCTAGGAGTGTTAGACTGTTCACCCGAAATTACTGGATACCCATACCTTTTCTATGCCTCATCTATCAATATGTAAAATAAAGATAATACACCCCAAGTATTTTCAAACGTATTTTCAAAAGCAATACATTACTATTGATGAACTTCTCAGGTACTCCTGTGATGGGCACCACAGAAAAGTAACTGAGGAAACTGATGAGTCTATATTCAGAGTAAGATTTGAATAACACACAGTAACAAAGTGTTAGGACACATAGTTAAAAATAACTGAGCAAATGACTGAAGATACTCATTATCTAAGCTCTGTCTAAAAAAAAGCAAGAACCCTCTAAGAAACATAGTATTTCAATCATGTAATTTAAAACTATCTCATGAAACTACACTGATGATCTCAACACCAATACCTACCAGTGTTTTGACCTTGCAAACTTAACAATATTTTGTAAAAATAAGTAGAAGCTTTGCAGAAAATTTACTGAACTAAAAATAAAACAATCGATGAAAACAATGTTAATATAAAGCGTCATGCCAATAACAACAAGTGAACATCAGGATTGTCTTCAAAGTACTTATGGTCTTGACCCCTGCTACTGCAATAAGGTCTTGCAGAACTGATGGTGATCCTTTGATGCTTACAAACCTTATCCAAATTTCCAAGTGAAGTTAATTTGTGGCCAGTTTGTACCTCCCTGTATTTTGTCCAACATCTTCCATTAGTTTAAGTCTTTCTGCTGCACTGTTATCTAAGTTCATAAACTGAAATGCTAAGCATAGAAAAGGAACTTTCAAAAGTTATTTTACAACAGAGATTCAACACACACGCGCGCACACACATACCCCCCCATGCAATATGTTCTCCCCTCAAGAAGGGTAACAGAACAGAAACTTTAATTATTAAAATGAATGGCAATATCTGAAATTAAATACTAAAGAGGTCTCTGCTAACTTTTATACCACAGCTATAAATTTAATTAATTTCTCAGAGTCTTGAATGGACTAAAAGATTTTGTTTCCTTCTCCATATCTGTCTTTGTTTACATGCACTTGATTATATTTTCTGTGCACTTTCTGGATAAAGAAAGTCTGCTACAGATTTAAGCTAAGGGTATATTTGAAAGGGTCCAATGGAGGAAGAACCATACAACTTCCACTAATAATAGGACTTGTGACAAAACTCACCACAACTCAACACAGTCTGTTGTTTATATTATTATATTATCTGAGAGTCATTCAGTAGAATGATGTCCACCAGAGTATTCTAACATGTAGACTTTTATTGAGGTTGTGCATCACTAATAGGTCCCTTTGAGGGTTTAGATATACTGCTTAGCTCAGCACTCCATTTCACCCACTTTTTTACTAGTTGTACCATTTATTTCTTTGAGCCTGCAAAAACTTACCAATTGCTTCTAAAGACTCATTTTTGATTTTCAGGCACTGTGGCACTACGTAACAGAGTCCAGCTTTCAGCTGGCTTTAGGCAGTGTGGCTATGAGCATATGGCACAGTATAGCCGTAGGTAGAGACATCAGCTCAGATCCCAAACACAATGTTGCGGTGTCAGTATCTCAGAGAAAAGCAAATTCTCTTAGCTGCAACTTCATATCAATGTAGTGACACTATTTCCTATTATAAATTTACCTTGGCTGTTGCTAGCAGAGGGATCTCTGCAACATGCACCACTGCACAATGTAAATATGTCCTCAAGTATGTGTATGTACAGCAATTTTTTAGTCTATAATGCCAATTGCAAATATTAGTATGCACAGTTGCGGTGTCTATGTATACAAGCTATAAAGAGGCTTAAGTGTTTATCCCTTTTATACACAGAGATATCCTGGACATGTTCAGACAACATGGAAACCTTACTCTGGCCCCTATGTTCACACTCCTCATGGTGCAGGATGCACATTATTTTTTCTGCAGAATCTTCTCTTACTCGGAGCATTGCACCAATCTTTCTGGTAAAATTGTCTTTAAGATTTCCTACTTTGTTCATTTATTTGTTTGTTTGTTGCAGAACTTAAATTTGAAGTGACTGAATGAGGGAAATGCTGAAAAGTGCAAGGACAGTATCATCAAGCTGCTTGAGTGCCACAAACTTCATTTGTGATGCCAGTTAAAAGATTTATATAAAATTATAATCATAGTTTTTAACTGTGCAGTCTTCATTTTCTGGACCATCAGCTTGAAACACTGAGACTGAACGTGCAGAAGTGCTGAGCATTCAGTTACTGCTGGAACCAATGGGAGCCATACTCTGAACATACAGCATTGTACGTAACATCAAATACTCTGGGGGGAAAAAAAAACAAAAAAAACCAAAAAAAACCCCCAACAAACCAAAACCAACAGATCACAAGTTTTCTTCAACTGGGTATGTCAAGAAGAAGATAAAGGACACTGGAGGAAGAAGAGGAAGAGAAGAATGCAGAGCAGCACTGGTTGCAGGTAGATCTGAAGCAAAGAAACAGTAATAATGCAGATGGCAGAAGCAGCCAGTCATGAGAAGGGTTATTCTGTATGCAAAAATCCTGGGAATGACAAGCTGAAATTTGGCACTGGAGTTGCGGAAAAGGTGTGAAGCATGGGCTAAAACAATGCTGTTCAACCTCTGAATGTTTTATTACAGGGCAAACACCTCATACCAATGCAGAATTACTCTGGGAACTTGTGGTAATCTCACATTAATGTGCTAATACTAACACTATTGTCCACTTGACCCAGTCCACATCAGTCATGACATTTCAGATCTTTCCTAGGAAAAGGAACTTGGTTAGTATAAGAGCATGGGTATATTTGACACACAATACTTAAAATGAGGTCTCTTTACTAACTTTGCATAGGTGGAATGTCCTGTTTTACAGTAAAGCATAGAGGCTGCAATGGAGATCAAAGCATTATGTACTTGGTCATCTACAATGTACACACTAAAAGACAGCAGGAGAACTACTCATGTTAATGAAACAGGGTTTCAAATCTCAGGTATTAATGTGATTTGATTTTCAATCAATGAGTTTTATCTAGGCATTTGGAAGTAAAGGAATGGATCAATGGCACCATGTTCGACTAAGATCTAGTGTAAAGGACATAAAAGGAGTTGTATCCCTATTTTAGTCTCTAACTATAGCTTTACATTAGATAGACTATATCGTATTGTACTATAAAATACCTACTGCAACTATTTGAAATATGCTTCATCTTCACATAATCAAAAGAACACCTATAATGTTAATGAACAACTTTTGAGTAGAAACTGATCAGGTGCCTCACTTTTCCATGAAAATATTCAGATAAAAAAGGTGGGGTTGAATTTGCACAGATCAAAAATTAGGGACAATCAAAATGGTACTGCAGCTGAATGCAAAGCCTAATGTCCCAGCACCAATTCTGGAGCTTAAACTCGGCCTCAGAAGTGGGCAAATGACCAGCCAGAGAAAAGCCCAGCAGACAGATCCTTGCTAACTTACATTTTAGCACTGGCACAGAGGAGGTGCCATAGTTTCTATCAATTACAAATGTTTTCGTCCTTCCCTCGAAATGAAACTACTCCAATATAGCACGAGGTAGACTAGACACCTTCTGCATGTCTCTATGAGTCTATCATCCTATCTCTTAGAAATATAAATGGAGACACTGGTTTCAATCATTACTGCGCCTGTAAGTTAACCAAATTTGCTATGACATTTTATTTACATTCTACAGAGAGGATGTATGAAAATAAGATATGACAGTCTCATTTTTTCTTATGAAGAACCAGATTCAGAAATCATGAGTAAGATGCATGAATAACATCATCACGATGGAGCACTTGATCATGTAGCATTAAAAAGAACAGATCTGAAAATGCTAACAACTCTTTTACTGAAATGTTTCATTCAATTTAATATTGCAGATGCAGAGAATAGGAATACGATCCCATGAAAAAGAAAGAGAAGCTATAGAAAGAAGTGTCAGCATTTTCAGATCAAATGCAATGTCAGAATCCTTTCTCTTTTCTGTTAAAAAAATAAAAAATACGTACATCAATAAATTTTTCTAATATATTAATACTTCTGCTTATGCAGTCAACTGTACACTCATTTGATCATAAACAGTTACACAAATCTGGACATGTTACTCCAAATCAATCTTAAAAAAGTACTCTCCCATGTCACCTGTGTAGGTCTATTGAGTGAATGGAGGTGAAATACAATTTGAAGAGGATTTTTTTTTTTAATAATTAGCAATACTACTAAATTAATTTATGACAAATATTTGGAAATTATTTTTGCAAGTCTCATATATTTTGACACATTTTATAATAATTTCTGAAAAGAATCAGCACAAGATAATGGAAGTTAACGTGGCAAGAGGATTAATCAATGAAGTAACCACTTAGGAGTGTAAGCATAATGTGATCCATGACATAGAAAAGACTTGAGATTTTCACCCCAAAATGCAGATAGAGGGTACCACTTTTGATGGTGCCTTAAAGCTCAAAGGGATTAAATTTAAGTGTAAACCAGTTTCAGCCTAATTTGTGATGGCCATACAAAGGGAATCATTAGTAGTGACCAAACTGGGATCTCTGAGAGGTCATAGTACTTCCCTGAACATGCAGGAAATGTTAACCTGTGTATATGAAACCACAGCATAGCAACTGTTGATATGAATTGATTTTTCAGTGGTAAGCAATGTAATGATTCATAAAACATATTTTTATTCTCACCAACAGAATCACTTAATAAGCTTATGTGTGTTACCCAGATGAGTTTACCATATTACTTTATAAATACTTTAATTACGCACCAGTTATATCTGTTAAAATTTTTCTTTTTTAGATCTTCATCTTGGAACTTTGATAATAACTGTTAGAGGTGACAACATTTCCCATAAATTTTCACTGCATGTATTTCTGTATATACAAGTATCTTGTAGTCATCTTCTTTTCCTCATTTAAATAATACTAAGGTAAATTCTACAGACTTATACATCAATAAAGTTGCCAGAGGTATAACTCATGACTGAAACTGACCAATTCTTTTCCTCAACACTTCCAATTTTATGTAGTTATGTCACTTTTATTTAAATATTAATAACCAGTTGTACTTTTAAAATGTTCAGGAAAGACAGCATCTTTTCTTGCTTCTGTTTACTGCTTAGGCAAAAAAATGTGCCTTTTATTTCTCTCTTAATGTTGAAGTTACTTCCTCAAATATAATTGCTCCAACAGAGAGAATACATATTATTTTTCAGAAAAAAACATAGAAAATCATATTTGAAGGAATCTCAAATGACCTTTTAGTCTGTTCCCCTGCCCAAGGGCACTATCAACAGCACTTACACCATTCTCAGGTAGGTGTTTTTCTAACCTGTTCTTAAAAAGCACCAGTGATGGAAATTCTTGGGCAACCTATATAAGTACTTCACCACCCTTGCAAAAAAGAAATTTTCTCCCCAATGTCTAACCTAAACTTCATTCCCAGTTGTAAACCTAATTATGTCTTGTCCTCTTGCCAGAGAATATGGAGACCATCCAAGTACCACCTTCTTTGCAGGAACTTTTTGATCCCATGTGGGTTTATGGAATCCGTCCTCCTACTGAAAGACTGTGTTTCTCAACACCCCAGGTAAAACTCTATAAAAGGTTAATTCACCAAAATAATATAGCTGTAAATAAATATATTAACATATTCACAAAACATTGTTCACTCTCTCATTGTTCCAGGAACGTTCCAAAGGACATTCTTGCAAACCAGTCTTTTTGTGTCTAGGAACAGCAATCACCAAGAAAATATATATTTTTTTATTGTAGGTAGAATCAGTCCAATTTATTATGGTGAAATCATGTTTAGTCAGAAAGGAAACAGCTGAAGTAACCCTAAAACTGCCCATGTGAGAAGAATCATCCCTCAAGGAAAGGTCCATATTACTGACTCTGCAATGCTGAAGGATTTTCACCACATAGTCCTGTGTTGTGCCTGGCCTGTGGATAAATGCTGACCTTAGATGGCATTTGAATTCTCTGTTTTCACAGGCAAAGTAGCTACATAGACAGATGCAAACTCATTAAAAAAAAGCTGTGTCAGACGGAAATTCCTTGGGTTTTTTGAGAAGTTAAGTTGCCATCATTTACCATAAGGAGGAAAGTAAAAAAAAAGTGAAGTAATTCATTCCAAACTCCTGCTCAAAAGTCACTCAGAAGTCCCTTAAATTGTATTTATCCCATAATATATAACAATCTGGGAAGACTAAGCCAGAGTAAAAATTCTTCCTGCTCACTTCTTGACATTTCATCAAGAAGACCTGTAGAAAGAAGACTCCTCCTAGAGTGCAAATACCTGAGGGAAAGTCAGAGCATCCTCTATTTACCTGTGTACCTGCAAAGGAAAACTAAAATGTCTGAAGCCCCACCTTTTAAGAACCTTGTGAAACAATCTGGGAACTGAGCCAAAACCTACTCTCTCACTATATAAGACTCGGGAGCAGACAGGTATTTCCTCAGAGGCAGGTTGTTCGGTAGTTTCTACCGGACTTCCAGAAGATGGGCACAGGTGGTGGGACGCGAATACCACTATGGATATCAATACTAGCATTTACCTTCATACAGATCAAAGGTAGGAAGATTCACCTACTTGGCGTCTTTACTGTTTTAAAGAATTTATAACTTGCTTCAGAGTTTGAAACATTTTTTTTTCCTTGGCTTTGTGAAGCTAATGAACCTATTACCTTTATGCAAGATTTTCTTTTCTATTACAAATACTTTCCTTCCTAAGAAGAGGAAATCAACTGTCTTGAAAATTTATATTGTAGTCCATGCTCTCATCCTATTTTCTCCAGTCGATATCTGGAAAAGCTCCACTGAATTCAGTGGCGCTCACTCGGAACTCACATTTCTACCAAAATGCCTCAAGATTTGCATTTAGCTTTTGATATCCACTTCAAGGTGGTAGAGCATTTCTAAATGCACAAACCAAAAGGTGCAAAAGTGGCTTTAGGAAGGAACAGTGGAGTCTGTCTGCATGCATTATTAAAGATTTTGTTTGGTTTATCAGCTGATGATACAGTATTGAAAAAAGGAGGGATTTTGCTTGAAAAACATTGGACAACAGATTTTAAAAGTTCATCTATTCTTGCACATGAGGTTGCGTAAAAGCTTAGAGCCCAGGCTTGTTTTTTGATGGGGTGAAAACAAATGGAGTTGCCTTAAATATTCTAAGAGGGCACTTAATACTCACAGATGAGTGGAAATCTTTTTTATGTATACTTCACCTGTTATTTCCCTTAAAATTTAAGGTAACAACAATGTTAATTTTTAGTGCATTTTGATCTCAGCTGCAGATCCTATTGTATTATTGTATTTTTTCCTACTTCCAGGTAATTCCACACTAACATATGTTAAAAAGTGGTAGTGTCAAAGAATAGCCCATCAAAAGACTAGCCGTAGCATTACCACATCGTGCAATGGAAACGGGAATCTGCGATGCATATGGCATGAGGCAGTGTTGGAGCCATACGGTGCATGGAGAGAGAAGCAAAAAGCTCTCTGAGGCTAGGCAGTGGAGAAGAGGAGCCCAGAAGCACTGAATGGTTCATAGCTTAAAAACGGGCACAATGTGTCCTTCCAACACCAGCTGCAGACCCCCAGCTGGTGCAAAAAGGAAGGGACTTACGGAGCTCCTTGCAGCTCTGATTTCAGCACTAGCCCCTCTAGCGGTGCTACCCACAGACTGTCCTGGTTGTGGGATGCAGCAGAGGGTGAGCCTGCCTTTTCGGTTTTCTCTGGCTAGCGTAGCTTCCCCTGCAACTTGCCCCCTGATGAACTCTCATTAAGTGGTGCATTAAAAGCCCCTCTGGCCCCTGCAGATTTTGTGTGTATTCCTATTCTGATGCTGCAATGGAATGGAAGGAAAAATGGTTTCTTTGCTGGAAACAAAAAATTTTGCTGTGGGGCAAAATCAACAGTTGCAAATGTATCTGTTGGAAAGACCTGTTTCTTTCTGTGTGGCTTGTGCATTTATTTTCCTTCTGCTGCTTAGCACAAAAAAGTGCTTGAAACTGTCAAATACAGAATAACTTTGGCTTTCAGTAAGAGAGGACAGAGATCAGTACTCTAACTCTAAAATGAATTCCTCCTGTACAAAAGGGACCTATTTCTAAAGCCCTCTGGCTAGACAAAAGGGTTTACTGATGCTCAAAGCACACAGTGATCATAAAAACTAAGAAAATGAAGTCTTATATCTGAAAAGCTTATAAGGGCATCCAGGGGTACTGTGACAATAACAGAATAAGGATCTGCTCAAATTATCACAGGCATGTTTTTGACGGCTTCCCTGCAGTAATTTATTAGTGGGGGACAAAAAAAAAAAAAAAAGATGAAGGAGTGGTATATGGCCATCATGGTTGCATGTAGCACAGGTCCTGATGCAAATCTGACCTCCTGTACATGAACGTAGCTTTGCTGATTTTTGATATACTGACTGTTGCATGTTTAAACAGATATAATTGAGAAATGATGAGGAACTCGAGAAAATTAGACATTAACATTTTCCTCCTCCACTCTTCTTGATGCAGTTCAAGCCCAGGATGATGAACACCAAATAAAATCAAACTATGTTTCTCCGTCCATCCTGCAGCGACAAAAACGTAAGTATTTTTATGCTGATCTGTTTCTAAAACTTTGTCCCAAATTTAATTGATAAATAATAAGAATACTAGAATCTTCTTATTCCTAGCTAGAACATACTTTCACTCCTGGCTTCCCCCCTCGCTGCATCCCCCCCCCCCTCAAAAAAAAAAAAAAAAAGGAGAGAGAAATCCTCTGTACTTGCCCTCGCCCTCTGATGAACTCTCACTAAGTAGTGCATTAAAAGCCCCTCTGGCCCCTGCAGATTTTGTGTATATCCAATTCCCAGCCAATCTCTGACTGCTCTAAACTGGAGAACTTCCTCTGAGATCTGGCCCAGTGGATCTGGTCTACTGATATGATACAGTTATCTAATCTTTAACTTCATGAAAGGTACATACCTTCTATCTAAAAGTGTATTTTCAGAAGAGGTGTGTGTATACATACGTATCACCAAGGTACTTGATAGTAGGTAATAAAAGATACATTTTTTATGCTGTGTCAAGATGACTCCATCACTCACAAGAGAATAAGAAAACTGTAACTACCTTAAACATTAGAATAACTAAGCACTACAAGATCATGCATGACACATCACTGTATAGAGCAAACACCATAACTGTACAGAGCAAAATAAGGGTGGAAGGATACAACGCTGACTGGTATATTAGTGATGACAGGCTGAAGCAATTAATCATTAAGCTGTCAATTAAAATAGTGATAAACCCAAACTGGAAGTGCACCACAAATTATTTAATAATAGTGAGTGCATTTAATTACTGGAACAGATTGTCAAGGAAGGCAATATGTATGCTTTCCTTTAAAATCCTTACATCAAGACTAAACGAGATCATCTTTCTAAAACACATATTTGTCTTAGTGATATTTTTTGATCTAAATGCAGAAGTCTGTGGCTGATATTGCACAATTGACAGTTTGGAAGTCATCAAATTCTATGATTTTGATACTTTCAAGGGAGAAACTGCATCAATTCCTCAGACTCTCATGTTAAGAAAACCACGTTGCAGGTTGTCTAAGTATTCTATCCCTTTCATTGCTGGATCCAAAGAGAAAACCTTGGATTTGTACATGGAAAATATAGGGCTGGATCCTACCAATAGAAGTCTCTGCATGAAAAGCACATGAATAAAGTTTCACAGAATTTAAACTGCTTTTTAAAAAAAGCTGCTTAGAGTTGGTTGTGCAAAAGTGCATGTCAGCACAAAGAAAGATATGAGCTTCAGAAAAAAAAAGGCTCCTGTTTCTCATCCTCACCTTCTAACATTCTTCAGCAACTTTCTGCTTCTAAGTGTACTGAGAGGCAAAGGTTCAGACATAGGCATTAACACTGCCTTTTCTGCATCACTATTACAACACTGTGCTCTAAGGATCAGATTGCTGCTTTTCAGTTCAGAACATCAGGGCCAGCATCAGATGGGAGTCTTGAACAAATAATGGAAGCAAGTACTACAGCCAAAGAGCATGGTCTTTGGGATTGGCTGTTATTGAAATAGATAGAAAGGCAGAACACAAAGCACTGTGTAAAAACCACCAATAAAACCTTGCGGAAACTTCCTCCTAGAATGTAACTAGTAGTAGGAAATATTAATCACTAAAGAGACTAGGCAATATTTATCCATTTTTTAGGACCTCTAACAAGATGAAACTTGATCATTTTTCCCCCCTTAGATTTTCCACCAACTTCAAAATCCCAAGAAGTGACAATCATTCCACCTTTTCCAAACACACTGAAAGTAAAGGGTAAGTAAGACAAATGTCCTGGCTCAGATATCTGTGTTCTTGTTGATCACACAGGTAGAGTATGTAGTGACTGAAGAGATTAATAAACTGTGTAAGATGTTTAGCATCATAAAATAAAAAATGAACAAGAAAAGTAGTCAGTTCATCAGGTAACAAGGATAATCTAAATGTGACCCCAGTACCCAGCCTGCATTTTGTTAATATGATGCAGCTGTAAAAAAAAAAAAAATTAAAAAAATTATATTTTTATATATATATAAAAATATGATTTTTTAAAAATTATATTTTTTATATATATATAAAAATAATACTGGGATAAATCATGCACAATATTTCCAGTAAAGAGAGGGAATGAGTTCAAAGCACTGGTGAGACACCTTATCTAGAGTATAGGGTACAATTCTGACTAGCCACGTTCAAGCAGGGCGAGTGTAAATCTGGAAGAGACACAGAGAGGGACTGTGAGGACAATCAGGGAGATAGGAAAGCCTGCTTGTAAGGAAATGAAGACTGAAAAGAGATAAGTGATTTCTATAATAAGTGGGGGGAGGAGCAGGGAGGTGGAACTCCTTCAAGGTGAAGTGTAATACTGGCACAAGAACAACCAGGCATACAAGAGACAGGAATAAGTTTTGGAAGATGCTGGCAAGTCTTCCAGCCATTCAAAGGGTGCAGCTATGAGTGGCCTTCCCTAGTAGGAGTACCAGCTAGTTTTAAACTAACTTTAAACTGGTTTTATGGTGAAACTTTAGAACTTCATACATTTAGGAAAGTATTTACAGAACATGGCTGTCAGCAGAACCAGAACATTGGACATAGTGACCCAGGAGGTCTCTTGTGATCTTAGGCCCTATATCCCTACACAAAACAGATTAAACACAAAAGATAACTGAACTAAATAAATAACAGATTGATAAACAAACAGCTTGACAAGAAGGAAAACAGAAGATGGGCTTTTTGGACAGAGGCTAGTGAAAGAAATAAAAGGGGAAAAGCAACTAAAGGGAGGGTATCTACATCAAATTACAGAAAATTCTTACTGCTTATTTTGAATCCACAGCTGGCAACCCCTCTCACAATGGCCGTGTGTGCAGCACATGGGGTAACTTCCACTTCAAGACCTTTGATGGGGACATCTTTTACTTCCCTGGGGTCTGCAATTACATCTTTGCATCCAACTGCAAATCTCCCTATGAGGACTTCAACATCCAGATTAGGCGTACAATGGTGGAAAATGCTACCATGATCACTCACGTCATCATGAAACTGGAAGGAGCAGTGATTGAACTGAACCGCAGCTCTGTCCTACTTGATGGCAAATCGTATGTTCATAACTTGAAACTGCCATCACTGCTCTTGCTCCCAGTGGGCTCTTTGAGCGAGTATCCCTTTCCCCCATCTGATCTCACGTTGTTCCCAAGCAGCTGGAGGGCTCAGGTCCTTCCTGAAGTATCAACAAAAATAAGAGGGCCTGACAGTGAGCTAAGTGGCACTTCTGCAGAGTATCCCTGTGTCCCATTTGTTCAGATGAGCTATATCCCAGATGCTGCCCCCCTGCTACAATTGTATATGTATATGTACAATTGAGTCTATAAGCTGCTTTCAGTCAAAGTGTTAGGGTTTTACACCCTTTAAGTTTCTACTTTCCATTAATTTTACCAGAACAGGATCCTGGAGAGGAATTTTTGACAGCTTTTGTCCTTGCACTGAACAGTATGCAGTTAAGCAGTGACTGCAGCTTGTACCTGCGTTCTATTAAAATGAGCTAGTCTGGAAACTTGCTATCTGTGTAGCAATGGTAGCACTGACTTTGGCATAGGGTGTGAAACCTGTCCAAAAGGCTGGGTAAATATTTGGGCAGCTATCCCATAGTGAGTTGTTTATTATAGCAGCTATGTACAGCGAGCTAGTCTAAAGGTTATCTTGGGTATACCTTTGTGAATGCCACTCGTCACAGAAACCCTAAAGAGTCTATCCCTTTATTATCAAGGGCTTTAAGGAGTAAATATCAATATCCTGAAGCATACTGCCTGCAAAACAGAACCTCCCAGCACTTTTTTGAACAATACAACCAAAGACAACATTTTACCTAGCAAAACACCATTAACAGAGATAGCCAAAACGAACAGCAGGGAAAGCAAGGCTAATCCATTAGCACAATGAGAAGCAATTGCATAGGAAACAGCCACAATGTTACAAACTCATGTTGTCTGTATTTAGTTACTGCTCTGGCTATTTTCCTCACCTATGCATGTTGAAGCTTCTCAAAGAGAATGAGGAAGGGTATCAGTGTGGATATTCAATGGATATTCTGTCCCTACCCCCACTAAATTACGGTGATCTTTCCCCAGGGTTCAGATGCCCTACAGCCATATGGGAGTCTTGATAGAGAGAAGTAACAGCTATTTGAAAGTTTCTGCCAAGTTAGGACTGACCTTCCTTTGGAATGAAGAGGATGCCCTCCTGGTAAGAAAACATCCAAAACATAGCAGAAAGCCTGTATTTTGAAAATAGTCTGTTTACATCTTTGCAGTCTTAATCAGCCAGGCAGGCATTAGTTACTTTTGGATTTGTGTCCATTTTTAGTGTATTGTTTTGTCTTCCAGTCTTCTCCCAATTTCCCTTTTTTTTCCCACCACGCTCAACTCAGGATCAATAGACCCCCAATGATAACGTCCCCACCTCACAGTGAAGTACTCCTCAGATTACAGACCTGGCAATGCGCTGATGTTCACAGCCCCAGGGCTAGAATAAGATCAAGTTTTTCATGGTGGTCACTGACCTTCCCAATGGTGCCTACCTTCTTACCACATGACACAGTCTGCACAGCATACATATGTCAAATTTTGAGTACATAAGCAATACTAATGTAGGCTGTGTTCCTAACCATCAAGGCTGGCATTACTATGAACCTAATCTCTCTTTGCTCATTTCTTTTAGGTGGAACTGGATAAGAAATACGCCAATCAAACTTGTGGACTTTGTGGGGACTTCAATGGAATTCCAATTAGCAATGAATTTATTTCAGAGAGTAAGTAATAAAAAGCATTATTAAGTATTGGTGTTTTGGTTTTCTTTCTTTTAGCAGTATACTGTAACATAGGTTGTGGCTTGTATTAACTGCAAAAATAGTGATACTTCTTTATGTATTTCTATGATGTCAGTTATGTATAGAGCCAGGGCTTTGAGATATATTAGGCTATTTCCTTCACTGTTAGATCTTTTAAGATCTACCACATGCAACTTTCTACTTGTTTTCAATAGTTAGGATCCAGTACCTTGCATACCTTCTTCATCTCCTTTTGCCTTTCATATTACAGTGATATTATTTGGTAATCACTGTTCGTGTCACAGCAGGTAGTGTCACAAAAGAAAATATCTCCATGCAAAAGCCAGTAAACCAGTAAATATTATTCTAATATCTGGACTGTTTTTTACAGAGACAAAACTGACTCCCATACAGTTTGGGAATAGGCAGAAGATGGATGGACCCACAGAGCAGTGTGCTGATCCTGTTCCTCCTGCTGTTCTGGTGAACTGCTCAGCTGAATTTGTAAGAACCTCTCTCTCAAAATTTGTTTTCTCAGTGTAAAATACATTCTCCCTGTCTTTGGAGAAAATCTGTTAGAATTGGAAAAAATATAGTACAAATATGACTGAACCGTACATCTAGAAAGAAAATTTTTCTAAATTTAATTTTTTATTCTTTGCTAAAGTGAATGCTAAAAAATTGCATTCCCCTTCCAAGAGAAGACTGCATATTCTCATGAAAGAGAAATTCTCTGAGGATGTCTTAATACAAAGGAACTGTATAATGCTTGCAAAGTCATCTGAGCTGAAAGTAACTCAAGATATGGGAAGATATGGGAGTTAATCAAAGGAGTTCCATGTGTACTTGCCCTATTGTTATACTTTTCCCTAAACATCTGCTTATGGCTACTGTTGGACAGGTTTCTGGACCAGATAGACCTTTGGTTTGTTCTGCTACATGCCTCAAATAATTAGTATTTTCTAAGCACTTGTTTTAACCTTCTCTATTTTCCCTCCTAGGCTTCTATCTGTGAAACAGTATTAACCAGTAAAGCATTTACAAGCTGTAACGCACTTGTGAATGCTCAGGACTACATAGAAACTTGCATACAAGACCTATGCCACTGTGATAGCTCCATGGCTGACTTCTGCATGTGCAACACTTTTGCTGAATATTCCCGGCAGTGCGCTCATGCCGGTGGACAGCCTCTGAACTGGAGAACCTCAGACCTGTGTCGTAAGTATCTCAGGAAGGGACTTTCACCTGTGCTTACTACCCATATCTAGTAAACTTCAAATATATGATTTTTTTTCCTGAAGAAGACAGCTGTTTAAAGGTGCATGTAATTTTCATTAAATCAGTTTTAACCTGAGCATGCTCAAGACTTTGCGAATATGGAAATTTAGAGGATTTTGTATTACTAAGGATTTTTAATATATATCAGAAAGTCTAAAATGTTGTAGCCTCCACTTGGGCCAGGACTCCCCACTATATCTTGACAGAAAACATCCTAAATTGCAAATACTGTTTTCTCAACACTTCAAAGGAAAAGTCAGCATTATAATACTCTACTTTCTACTTTCAGCCAAATTATGTCCTTTCAACATGCAATACCAGGAGTGTGGCTCTCCCTGCTCTGACACGTGCAGCAACCCGGAACGATCTGCACTTTGTGAAGATCATTGTACAGATGGCTGCATCTGTCCTCCAGGCAAGCTTATTTCCTGCCCTTTTCTCATAGCCAAAACTGCTAGAACATTTACCTGTACACATTTAAGAACTTTCGTACTCTGTATCATTCTCATCATGTCATCACTGTTATTATCATCAAAGTAGTAACTACAT
Organism: Phoenicopterus ruber ruber; assembly: GCA_009819775.1. Lineage (NCBI taxonomy): Eukaryota > Metazoa > Chordata > Aves > Phoenicopteriformes > Phoenicopteridae > Phoenicopterus > Phoenicopterus ruber. The sequence goes on from CM020219.1 coordinate 53,444,234, forward strand.
TTCTTCCTTGGTACACATGCACTATTTCTATTCAGATTACTAAAAATGTCCTTTTAAACAACAAATGTGCCTGAGACATGTACATAATGAGTGAACTGAGAATAAGATACTTCACTCCTAACAATAAGGGGAAGTGTTCTATTCTCAGCATCCATATTCAGTTCAGAGAAAGTATGTAATGTTTAATCACATTTTGCCCACAATGATAACTCCTGGTGTTAGCAAAGCTGTGTTTGGTTCTCCAAATTACCAAACCCTTCCTGTCCAGTGCTGCATGTCTAAACCACAAGGAGCTGAGAGAGCACTAGGCACTGTGTAAAATCTGGCGCTTCAGAGAATTATGCATGAGAACTGAATATCAGTACAAGACTAACAAAGGAAATGTGTTCTCTTTGTACACGGGGGTTCTCTTTGTACTTCTGGGGCTAAGAATTGTTGCTGTTGTGAGTGACTGCATGGTAGGATCTTCACGCCTTAAAGCTCTTCCGCCCATCCTCCATGACGTCTCACAGAATTCATCATCACTTGTTTGTATAATAGCATTGACTTCTCTTAGATAATCCTCTGCTTTTGGGTATAAAAATATCTACTGTACAAATATGTCCCTGGGCAGTCTTACAAATGGTTCATCTATTCCACCTCATTATCCAGTAATTTTAATCCTAATTCCAATCTAATGAAGTCCATATTCATTCTAGGGAAAGGTATTTCCCTAGAGGTCTCTTTTGATCACTCTAAGATTTTAGATAGGCTTCAATGGAATATAGCCCTTCAATCCCTACATAGCTGGCATCCTATTATTTTAAAGTACTTTCTATTCATTTTCTGTGTAATACAGAAGAAATGGAACATGCTTTCAGGCATCTGCCAGATATGTGTACAAAAGCAAGTTCTGCAGTGCACAGAAAGAGTAACAGACCATTTCTTTCCCTAGGAATGGTATTTGATGACATTAATGGTGCTGGCTGCATTCCCCGCAAAGAATGCCACTGTACCTATGAAGGTGAAACTTATGCTCCTGGTGCCTCCTTCTCATCTAAATGCAGATCATGGTAACATACTCCCTTTCTCATACTTCTTTTTTTTAGGAGCATTACCTGAACATTTTGAAGACAGGGAAAAATTACTAATTTACCCTTAAAAAGAAGTGAGGAACTACTTATCAACTGAAGTTCCTTGATTACACATTTTTAGAGGATACTTACATCTCTATTTTCTCCTCACACTTGGAAGCAAAAATTTATGTTTAGATATAGGTACTCCAATTCAAGACCAATCAATTAAAGGAGACAATCAAATTCAAATACCGGAGGTGTTTAAAAATGTGAATTACTGTGTTACATCCTTTACAGCACTACAGTGTAATACTAGGATGCTCACGTAAATACTATGGAGTACGTGACATATAGGGATGTGTTGCAGTAGACAGAGTGGGAGATCACATTTGAGAGGCATGTTTGACAGATATGATATATATTTTTTCAATATCACTATAATTACTGAAGTATTATTGCATAAGTGTATGCAAATGCACCTATGTATCTATGAATACAAGAACCACAAACATGCATGTTATTTTCCAAGAAATACTTAACATGTTTGAAGCTTGAACCATGCTAATGGAGATGGGGGGTGATGCTTCATATGTAGCAGAATGGATGCCAAGTTCACCAGGACTGAATTTCTGTCCAAAGACTTGAAATGAACAGCAATATATAAAAAATTATCACTAATATAAATGTGCCTGCCCCATACTTATTCTGAGATTTCAAAGCAATGTTGGTTTCTTTAACAGTATAATCAATGCTTCAAGAGGAAAATTAAGGCATCAACTGCCCTTATTGTCTCTTATTTCATTTACACTTGCATTACCCAAGGTTACTGAATGCCTTCTTCATTTCAGTACCTGTGCTGGAGGTGAATGGTCTTGTGTCACCCAGGCATGCCCTGGGACTTGCAGTATTGAAGGAGGCTCCCACATTTCAACATTTGATGAGAAATATTATTCCTTCTTCGGAGACTGTAGCTATGTCCTAACCAAGGTAAAAATGAGTCACAATCCTTGCTAAAGCAATATGCTAAAGGAAAACATTTTTATTATATATAATCTTGTTTAATTAAAACTACTGGTAATCACATCAACTTTCAGAGACTAAGAGGGTCAACATAGAGAATTAAATGGTTTTCAGGGGGCTTTCTGTTAGGGTTATACTAAATAAACATATTGTAGTAGTTTTGTGTTCTTTGATCATCATTTAAGAATTGCACCGAGTTTTTAGGTTCCATGAAACAATCTCCATGCTTCCCATCAATTTTTTTAATTAAATATCTCCTGTCTGGTGTTTTATAACTACTTCTTTCTGAGCAATGTGCTTATTACATCCATTGGTTCTGTCCTTTTTGTCACAGCTGATACAGTTCAACGGCTTATTTGATTAACAGTATTCGTAAGGGAATTATTATTATACAGAATTCATGGGAGAGGAGTTATTTCATTAAGATGATCAACATTCCAAACAATCTTTCCCAGTAAACATAGAAGACTTTAGAGTTTAAAAGAAAAAAGCTAAGAAGTCATACAAGTATTCTAAAACCTAAATTAGAAATCAATGACTTTTACTTACAAAAATACCTAAGATTTACTGGAGTTTTTAGATTAGTAGGGACTGAATTCTGACTAGATATATCAAAAATAATGACTACAGATTTGCAGATTTCAGAACCCTAGGTATATTTGTTGTTTACTTGTATTGGAGGAATGATGTAAACAATTTTCATAAAGACTTCATATTAAATAAACTGTTCTCAAAGAGCTCAAATTGAATGTTACCAAGAAAAAGAACCATAAAAACTTAGAAATGAGCTGGAATGAGGTAATTTAGCAATAGATTAGACTAAAACAATGAAGCTTTTTGATGAGATTTATAAGCACTGGGCTCAATACACAATGGGAGCATATATCAGACTTACATGTTAAACTCCACTTTTGGCACCAACACATACAATTAGATTCTCAGAGGCTCTGGAGGTACAGAAAACCCCTAAACTTGGACACAAAAGGTCAAAAAGCCCACAATTTTAACATTAAATTTCCAGATGGCTGTAATTCTGCACCTCAGCTGTCCTCAATTTAATCTTCATTACGCCAAGAAAGTGATAAGACATGTTCAGAATCACAGGTTTCTGTGTGTTTCCCTGTAACGTCTTGGCCATTAGGCACACTTTGAATACAGCTTACAGAACACAGTCCAATGAAAATCAGAACCAAGAGAAAAACTGAATTTTGCCTTTATTCAGTAGCTTAGTGAATAGTGATTTTAGCTTAATTTTCTCCTATAAGAGGATATTTTAATGCATATTTCCCACCGGTTAAAAGAATGTCCAGATCACCAGGCTCTTTGATAATCTATTCAGTGCAGAGGAGACTGGAAACAATTTCTCTCCTCTCCCAGGTAAACACCATAACCAATGGGCAAGAAAGGCACACTTCCTTTTTCTCTAGCCTATTAAACTATTGTTACCTAAGCATTAGGAAGTTTTAATGTTCAGCTTAATATGTCTAACTTGCCCTTGAATGTCAGAAGTAATGGATAGCTTCCACTGTGCAGACTGCATGAATGCCAGCTTACTTGGTGAGTGCACACATATATGTAAGAACATATGAGCAGGAAGAAAAGGAATAAACAATATTTTAAAAGACTCACTTTACTAAGAATGCCATTTGAGTGTGAACCTTTTTAACATAACAATATTTTAATATAACAAATCCTTTTAACATGTATTTTGTTTTCTTCTTCTAGCTCTGTGACAGCAATGAATTCACTGTTCTGGGAGATATCCACAAGTGTGGCCTGACTGACACTGAGACATGCCTCAAGGGTATAGCTGTCAGCTTAAGTGGAGGACAAACTGTAAGTAGCAAATGTAGACACCTAACATTCTGCAGGGATGTTTTCAAAGCTTAATAGACAAGTAGTTTGCAAATGACACACAACAGCACAGACAGAAAATCTGCACTGACTTTTTTGTTTTATCTCATTTGAACATTATTCAAAGAAAAATTAAGAATAAGGTAGGTACATTGGAAGTGAAGATCCTAGTAGATTTCTGTCATTTAGTTACCTTTGGGCTTTTGCTTGTTTGTCTTGACAGTCAATGGACCACAGTAATAAAGATTAAAGAAATAGTATAGGAATCAGAACATCATCACAGTCTCCCCCTCACTTTCTTTCCTTTAGAAAACATTTGGTAAGTGTTTTACCTTTCCTAAATATGCTTGATAATCATTGCCTTTTCTTGTGGACAGAACATTGTGATCCAGCCTTCTGGCAGTGTATTTGTGAATATGATCTACACACAGCTGCCATTCTCTGCAGGTAAGTCCCTTTGGAAGACTTCTGTGATGTTTCTCATTTTTGATTTTAAAATGTTATTACATCAGTTACTCTAAAGCTGAATTCTACCTTTGGTTACACTGCAGTAAACCCAAGATACTCCAATAGAGCATAGTCTCATTTTTAAAGTAATAGGGCTTGCCTATTCAACTCTTACAATTTTAGCAAAATCATGGTCGAATTTTAGCAATATCTAATTAAATGGAGATTCAATTCAAGCAAATAGTATCATTGCACACTTCCAGATCCAAACATTGCCGTAAGAGAGGAAAGAAAAGTTCTGATATGCAACAGGACTCCAATATCTCAGGTTGTTTAGTTTCCTGTGTTCCCTCTGTCCCTTTGCTTGGTGCACATTCATCACTGGAGAGTTTCTCACACACCAATTCTTCCCAGGTACTACTGCACCTGAACAGAAAGCAAACCATGAAAGGACAGAATAGGTCCAGGTTGGAGTCTACCACTAAATCATGCTAAATCATTTTCATCAAACAAAAGTGGTCTTTTAAATAGCAACAGAAGTGTGTGTTCTTCCCCTTATTTTAAAACACCTGACAGAAAGTGGAGGGTTTTTATACATGTGTTGTTTAGGATAAAGACAGCCTGTTTTGGTGCTGGATTTGAAATCCTATATGGATCATTTTTCCCCCAGTTCTTCAGAAATTAGGATCATATCAAACACAGCTGTAGAATCCCTCTATATAATGAACAGTTATTTCAACTGCTCATCTCATATAAAATTATAACTCTTATGTTCTTATGTCCCTAGCAAATGTCACCATCTTCAGACCATCATCTTTCTTCATCATTCTGCAAACAACCTTTGGTCTTCAGCTACAGGTTCAGCTTGTGCCTCTTATGCAACTTTTTATAGACTTAGACCCATCACACAAAGGGCAGACCTGTGGTAAGTGATCTTATCGTAACAACTGTCTTCATCAGTACGCTTCATTCTGTAGGAGACTTTCACAGCCCATCTGCTTCCTTTTAGGTCTCTGTGGAAACTTCAATGACATGCAGACAGATGATTTCAAAACCACCAGTGGTGTAGTAGAGGGTACTTCAGCTGCCTTTGGCAATACTTGGAAAACTCGAGCTGATTGTCCTGATGTCAAAAATACCTTTGAGAACCCCTGCACTGTCAGCATACAAAATGGTAAGCTCAGTATATAGTAACCTCTTCAATTCTCTTTTAAGATGGAAAGAAGGAATATGCTGATCAACCACCAAGCATTTAGCCAAAATAACAGTGGACTATTTACACACACACTATTTTCCTCAGTTGACACTAGAAGTCTTCAATTAATAAATAATAACTAGAGTAATATTTTGGATCTTAAAAAATATTCCTTTGGATAAAGAAAGCAAGTGGTTTTGCCAACTTACTTAAGGGAAACTGGAACGATACAGCATATCAGGGATCCATTCCCGGAAAGGACTGATTGTCATGTAGGAAAAAAGCTGTGCATAGCCCCACTGAATGTTGGACTCAGTGTGGTCCTTCCACTGTTAAACTGAGAACCAGACTTACAATTCAGAGCTTCGTAGCTCTGAGGCTCCATTTCAGCCGATGAAATAGGCAATTCTTGAGCATTCACAAGCCACTCTTCTGTCTTCTGAGATGAACTAGCATATTTTTAATTCACAATGTGAACCTTCTTTTTCAAAATTCAGCTAAGGATGTCTTAGTTTATTCCATGACAACTACCATGAATTAAGAGCATTCAGTTTATGAAGAGTTCATATTTCTGTATAGAAGAAGTGAAAGACTGTTTGTGTTCCAGCAAACGCAGAGCTGAATTCTATTATGTAGTTAAGCTTCTGCAATTTCCCTGCAGGAAGTATAGTTACGTTTAGACAAGAGTTTAGACAATGAAGTGCAATAGAAATTCTTATCATGTTTTCAATTCATAGACCAGTATGCTCAGCACTGGTGTGGACTGCTCTCCGATACCACGGGACCTTTTGCTGAATGTCACTCAACAGTGAATCCAGAAGTTTACCAGAAGGTACTTGGCTCTTAACTTTTTCCCATTTCGAAGAAAAAGACTCAGATTTCTGATGCTAACACCTGAGGGAATAACTTGCCAGTTGGGAGGAGATGCGATCATGATAGTTCTTTTCAAGTCAAGGATTCATTTTTATCTGCATGTCATAATAATTACTTCTTTGTAAAGGTATCTTTCTTTCTGTTCCCATGAGGATAAACTTATGGGCGTACTCCTGCTGCCCATAGTTTTAGGTACTAACCTAAATGCCTAAGCTAGGACCTTGGATTCCCTGGACTCCTTATCAGGTCAAAGGACAAAAGCCATCCCTCCTGAGATATAAGGAAAGCTTTAGTTCGAATCTTAACTAGCACTTTGCTTAGTTGCTCTGAACTGCTCTCACTAGGCTTTTGCATATATCCAAGGACAGGGCAAGAGATGTGTGTAAGAAGCAGCAAAGAGATTTAGATAAGATGTGAACAAAAATGTTCCAGGAATTCAAGGTGATGAAGCTCTGGAATGAGCTTCTTGTTTTCTTCATTCTTCTGATGCAGAGAGCCCAAGCTCCTAAGCCTAAACCCTAAAAGTTGAGTGGCATCAAATACCCTCTACTTGTTCAAAGTATATATGGCACAGTGACTACAAACTGGAAGTAGCTGGGAAACCTACCAACACCTGAAAAAGTAAAAAAGAACAAGAAAAAGAAAAAATAGTTTAAAATTGTATACCTCTAATTACTCTCCCTCCTTGCAAAGCATCTTTTTTGAAAGTGCTCAATGAAATCTTCAAATGAAAAACAGGCATATGTTTACTTATGCATATGGATTACACTCACTTTTAGCTCTAATGAACATGACTCTCTAAAAAGTATAGAGCGCCATGGCTTTGACATGACAAACTGATGAACATATGTCATCCTCTGTCCCTAGAACTGCATGTTTGACACGTGTAACTGTGAGAAGAGTGAGGATTGCATGTGTGCTGCCCTTTCCAGCTATGTCAGGGCCTGTGCTGCTAAAGGAGTTCTCCTCACTGGATGGAGAAGCAAAGCCTGCAGTAAGTTTACATCCCTTTGCCTCTTGAAAATGATCATCCAGAAGGCCTCACACAGCAGCTCTCAGGGAGTCCCACAGTAAATTGTGTTAAAGTGTGTTTTAAATGTAGCATTGACTTTCAAGAATTTGAGGAGGAAGGGAATACCATAAAATACAAGCAGTAAGCAGGGAGAAACAGAAAAAAGAGGCTTTGTTAGATTACTTGCTCAGAATCACCAGAAGCAACATGGACCTCAATACCCTTGCAAAAGGAATAAAATAAGTAGGGTGTTTCTCAATTTACTTTGACAAAAAATATAAAAATAGCAATGGAGAAAAAACATGCATTGATGCAATTGAACTTTTTTCTTTTTTTAACCTGGACAAAACATTTGTATTTGTGACACATTTATAGGGGAAAATTCTGCTCTAGCAGTAAAAAAAAAAAAATTACACTATCCATGATATCAGTAAAGCACATGTACATACATTGCGATGTTTATCATATATACTTTACCTCAAATACTGTATTTATACCTACATTGATTCTTAAATGAACTACAAATGTAACTCACCTTTTTACTCTCAAGCAAAATACACCACCTTGTGTCCAAAATCCTTGAAGTACACTTATGATGTCGATTCCTGTCAACCCACCTGCCGGTCTCTGAGTGAGCCTGATGTCACATGCAGCGTCAAGTTTGTCCCAGTTGATGGCTGCACCTGCATAAATGGAACCTACATGGATGAAAGTGGCAAATGTGTACCTGCTTCTAGCTGTCCTTGTTACTACAAAGGAATGCCTCTGTCTTCTGGAGAAGTTATTCATGATAATGGTGTTGTCTGGTAAGAGATTTGTAAACAAAAGAATGAGACTGGATTTAGGGCATCATGAAACCATATATACATTATGCAATCTATTCAAATCAAATGCATTCCTCTCCCTAATAATTTCAATACAAAAAATCACAGATCGTTAAAAATTGTTAGGGCTATCCATGTTTGGAAGATTGTACTTGCACTACTACAGGAATTCAACAAACCATACTGTCGGGGGTTAGCCTTGGCTAACAGCCAAACTCCCACCCAGTCACTCATTCACTCACTCACTCCCCACCACACATACTTTTTTATCCATGACTTGTTCCATGGTGAAAGATGCTTGATAATCCCATTACGGACTATTCCCATTATGAATGGAATCTGAACTATTCTGAAGGACAGTTTTTAACCAGGCAAATGGACAGAGCAAACCTGTCTTTATATAGAATACACTTGTATTTTGGTCTTCTCTAATATAAAATATTTTTTAATAGTACAAACTATTCTGATAAAGGACACATTTTCTCTGTTTTATCACACAGTAATTTTTCATTATTTCAAATTCATTAGGAAACAAGCTGAAACTTAACAAGTAAAAGCAAAAACATATCCATTCTCTTTTTTTTTTTTATAGCACTTGCACCTATGGAAAGCTAAGCTGCATTGGAGAGAAACCTGAACCAGGTAACATATCACTTAAGATTTTCTTTAACTCTGCCTTTCCATCTTCATCCTTTTCAAGTTCTCTCTTTTTTTTGTCATAATGATGCAAATTGTCCAAGTCTGAAATCAAACAAGAAAATGAACTGATGACTTCTGTAATGCAGAGGATATTCCCAAAATATAAAGAAAGTTCTAACCCCCTGGGTTACCCAGAGGAAAAGAATACTTGGCCACCTCACTGAACGTGAGGAGAAAACTGTCCACATTTTAAATGAAATAAAAGTACTAAAAGTCTAAAAAACTACAAAGTAAACCAGGATCTTTGGTTTCTTGGTTTTTTGGTTTGTGTTTTGTTTGTTTGTTTGTTTTGGGTTTTTTTTTGGTTTTTTTGTTTTTTTGTTTTTTTTTTTTCCTGAAAGGAAGTGTTTCACAAAGCTAACTAAACATTAATTTCTATGAGTAGTCCAAGCATAAGCATAAAAAACAGATGAGCATGACTTAAAAACAATATCATTTTCTCTTTCTGGTCAAATGCATTGTATTAAGGTACATGTATCTCACAAAGGACATTTTTTTTTTTCCCCCTTCAGTCTGCATAAAGGAAACACAAAAATATAAATACATGGTTGATCTCATGTTTCTCATGGCTTTTCTCTCTTTCAGTCTGTGTAGCGCCCATGGTCTATATTGACTGTGGCAATGCCACTGCAGATGTGGTCGGAGCGGGATGCCAGAAGAGCTGTCAGACTCTAGATATGGAATGCGTAAGTATAGATTCTTTATACCCAGTTAAAAGCATATTAAACTAGATCTCTTTCACAACTACCAGCTGCAGCTGGACTCTTCCATCAGGGAAATGTTTCAAGCCATGTTTTCTATATGGTCCTTACAGTACAGAACCCAATGTGTCTCTGGCTGTGTATGTCCTCATAACCAAGTGTTAGATGGCAAAGGTGGCTGTATAGCTCCAGAAGACTGTCCATGTGTTCACAATGGGAATTCCTACAACCCAGGAGAATCAATCAGAGTTGGCTGTAACAACTGGTAAGCGCATATTGAAAAATATTATTTTCAAGCATCTGAAAGGGAATAGTTTAATCTCTAGGTGAATTACAGCATTTCACTCTAGCAGTATCAAGATTTATAGGAAGGAATCCTACATAAGGTGATCCACTTAGTACCTAAAAAGCAAGCTCTGTCTTTTTTTTACAATGGCATACAGCACAGAAATTGCAAGTGGTCAGAAGAACAATACCGTTTGCATGTTGTCATATTCATTCAAGTCAAGAAAGCTTTTATCCTTGCAGGCGATCCCTACCTTTCAATACATCCAACAAGATTCAGAAATGTGAAAGATTTAAAGTATTTTCTAACCCAAATTATTCATGACATCGTGAAGGAACAGAGTCTTTGCGTCCTGCCCTGGTTGCGGCTGGGAGAGGGTTAATTTTCGCCAGAAGCTGGCCGGGGTCTATTCTATACCATGTGACCGTCACGCTCACTATATAGAGGGGGACGACCGGAGGCGGGGGTGGGGATCGCTGCTTAGGAGCGGGCTGGGCGTCGGGCTCCGGGCGGGGAGAGACCTGTGCGGGAAGCCCCGCTAAGTACACGCTGTTGTTATTGTTGGGGTTTCTTGTTTGTTTGTTTTCTTTCCCTTTGTTGTCCGGTTAAACTGTTGTTGTGGTTAACCCACGAGTTTTGCCTTTCTTTGTCCCGATTCTCTCCCCGTCCCGCCGGGGGGCGGGGATGAGGATGAGCGAGCGACCGCGTGGCTCAGCCTCGGGCTGGGGCTAAACCACGACGGACCGAAAGGCTCTTGAGCTATGCTGCATTTCTGAGAATAAGCAAACTTTATTTTTTCATTATAGGCTTAACACATTTTAAAATAAGACTGATGCACATGCAGGAATGTACATATAGCTATATCATGTGTATGTTTGGTTTTTACATTTGGAGTGCTTTTCGCCTTATGTAGCACATGTAGAAACAGAAAATGGCACTGCTCCGAGGAACCTTGCCTGGAAACCTGTTCTGTTTATGGAGATGGGCATTACACCACCTTTGATGGCAAACGCTTTGATTTTGAAGGAGACTGTGAATATGTTCTGATCCAGGTAACAGAGTCCTTCCCAGATTTTTGCATTATTGAAGTACATCACATTTTACATATGACCATGTAGCATAGTTAACACTGAATATCATTCCCCTGTTTCAGAACTACTGTAGTCAACAAGGTATGAATCAGGGAACCTTCAGAGTCATCACTGAGAACATTCCATGTGGCACTACAGGAACGACCTGCTCTAAGTCTATTAAAGTTTTCCTGGGGGTAAGTATTTTCTTTAATAGCTTGTACCCTGGGCCCAGTGTGCCAGAAGGACAGAACAAGCTGTCCCAGATAGACTGCATCGTAGAAGTGTCCTCCAAGACAGTGAAAATGTTACTGTGCTTCTTTGCTTACTGCCAATGATTCTGCTCTCTGCTAGAGAAAGCAAAGGAGGGAATTGTAAAGAGAAATTGCTTAATATGAGGTTGTTGAATAGAATCATTTTGATGATAATAGAGTTGTTATTTCAATTACAGTTACTGGCAAAATATAAAACTGTACCCAATAGGTGACTTTTTTAATTGGCCCCTAACTTTTTCTTTTCCTGTCCTAGAACTATGAGCTGGTACTCAGTGATGGACACTCTGATGTCATCCAGAGGACACCTGGAGGAAAAATGCCATTCCAAATTCGTTCCATGGGCATCTACCTGGTGGTTGACACTACTGTTGGCCTGATACTTATGTGGGACAAGAAAACCAGTATATTCATCAAACTTAGTCCCAGCTTTCAGGTACATTTTAAAATCCAAAGCCTGGATAAAATGATTTCTGAAACATATTCATGTTATCTCTGAAACAAAAAAATGGAAATTTAGATTGTAACCAGAAGACTGAAAGAGCAGCAATTGCATATTATTATCCTTGTAGTGTTGACTTAGGTTGTGTACTACACACTTTCCTTAAATTACATTATTCAGCAATGGCATAACAGCAACTACATCAGTAGCTTTCTTCATGAAAAGCACTCACTGAAGAGCTATGTTCAGGATTAGATAAAACTAATTAGCTCAGTACTAAGAACAAAAAACATAAGTCTGCTCTGTTTCCTATCCTCATCCTTCCTAACAACAAATTAGAGACATTTCTTCATGAAAGGTATTTTATGAAAATGTCCAGGACTGTTACTGAAGAAGCCCAGATGATCTTAAATAAGATTCATCTTGAGGTCTGTTGCTCACAGATACTGAGAAGCTGTACCTTACTGATCTTTGTAATTTTGTGTTTATCCTCGTGCAGGGACATGTCTGTGGACTTTGCGGAAACTATGATGGCAATGGAAATAATGACTTCACTACTCGCAGTCAGTCTGTGGTAGGAAATGTGCTGGAGTTTGCCAATAGCTGGAAAGTGTCTTCTAGTTGCCCAAATGCCAATCGTACCAAGGATCCATGCACTGCGAACCCATATAGGAAAGCCTGGGCACAGAAGCAATGCAGCATCATTACCAGTGAAGTGTTTGCGAAGTGTCACTCCCAGGTATGACGAAAACTTCAGTCTTAAATTCTCTTGAGCCAGAGATTACCTTAATTTTTAGGTGGGATAGCTGAAAAATACACTAAAATGCACTTTGTCATGCTTGACAAAGTGAAGTCAGACCAAGTTCCAGGGAAACTGCATAGAAAGTATTTTCACTTTCGTTTTCTCGGTTTGTGCTTGAACTGAAGAAATTGATAGTTGATTTTTTTAATAGAAGGGACTATCACAGTTAAATCTCAGGATACATTTATTTGCTAATGGCATAATTTTCTACTAATATAAATATCAGCCACCTGATATATATATGACTGTGTGCTAGCTTGTAGCAATGTAACAGCAAACGTATCTCCAACATCAAGTAGTTCTTAGCATTACGACTCATTAGTAATAGCTTTATTCTACATTTTTCCTCTTGATTTTTCAAAGCATTCTCATGGTTTCTTCCTTTCTTATCTTTCTCACACATACAGAGTTGTCAGTTTCAGATATTTTATTCAGCTTTTTTAGGACAGTGAGTGCCTTTCAAAGAGGACAGGTGCATGAAAACTCAGATGTTTTCTCCAACAGGTTGAACCAAATGAATATTATCAAGCATGTGTGGATGATGCTTGTGCCTGCGACACTGGAGGAGACTGTGAATGTTTCTGTACAGCAGTAGCTGCCTATGCTCAAGCATGCAATGAGATGGACATCTGCATTTCATGGAGAACCCCATCCATTTGTCGTGAGTTTCACCCTACTACTTTTTGAAGGGGTCCAGAGGGAAAGAAAATAGAGAAGAAAAAAAGAAAAACAAGTAGAAGGAAGAAAGAAAGAAAGAAGGATAAAATTGTATTTGTAAGATGCACTGCTGTATTCTAAAAAAGGCGAAAAAACCCCACAAAGCAAGTTGGGTAAATCACTGGAAGCCAATCTATCTTCTTAAAATGAAACCATTGATAGTAACTTTACCAGTGGTGTCATTAGTGTCTGATTTACTTGTCAATCATGATACACAACTGGTGAACTGTAATATTGTATTACACTCTCACCTGTCTACGTAGGGCTTAGTGTAAATAAATATTAGTGCATACTAGCTAAAATCAGTGATTCAATTAATTGATTTTTCATGCTTAATGTGTAACTCTGTTCTATGCTTTATAACTTTATTGGTGTCAAAAGGTGGTAGAAGTGTGTAACAACTGTATTAAATTAGAAATAAGACGATATACTGTTCACCACCTATGTGATTATGCTGATCACATGGGATTTTTACCCAGCAAAACTGAAAGACTGTAGAGCAAAAAGATCAAAGGTCTTTTTTCTGTCATTTCTTCTTCCTCTAGCTCTGTTCTGTGATTACTACAATCCACAAGGGGAATGTGAGTGGCACTACAAGCCATGTGGAGCCCCTTGTATGAAGACCTGCAATAATCCAAGCGGGAACTGCCTTCATGAGTTGAGAGGTTTGGAAGGTAAACATAATTATGCATATCTCATTCTACTTATAAAAAGCTAAAATGCAATATGATTAACAAAATTTATATTACTCAGTATATGACATGTTTATATTAGAAATTATAAGAAGACATTCTCTAATTAGTATCTTACTCCCTAATGGATCATGAACTTGTTTGGAGTGAAGATGAGGACAAAATGCTCCAAAGCTTAATGTGCAATCAAAGGAATAGCAGTAACAGAGTCTGAAATTCCACTTACCATATGGGATAATTTGGGGAAAGCAGATATAAGCAGAGTATAGAGTTACTTCTACTTGTGAAAGGTCTAGTGTCAACATAACTCTCATTTTTTATTGCAGGCTGCTATCCACACTGTCCAGAGAATAAGCCCTATTTTGATGAAGAAAACATGACTTGTGTTTCTAATTGTGGTTGTTATGAAAATGGAAAAAATTACAAACCAGGAATGCATATGCCTTCAAACCAGAATTGTCAATCATGGTAGGATTAGTAAAGATTTTTAAACATTGAGTTTAAAGTTAGGGAACATAATTCATCATGCATTAAGTTTTTTGTTTGCCAACAGGAACTAGGCCAGTCATAGGCTGCTGGATAATGTCTAATTTTCTTCCATTCCCAGGAACTTAAATGATGACGTGGTGAAACATTTTACCATAGAGAGATTAATTTACTACTTATTCTGTACTCTTATTAAAGTACTTTTAAATTATTATTATTATTATCCTTATTAAATTAAGTAAAAACAAATTAAAATAATAATAGTTACAGCAATAGTCTGAGAATTTTTAAGATATCCCTAAAATCATTATGTGAAATTATTTAGAAGTTAGTAGGCAACTAATCTTCATTGTTTTAAGCTTGTTTCTGTTATTGCACTGGTACTTGCATATTTGCAACAGTCAGCAAGTATTCCCACACATTCTGTCAGAATTGATGACATTGGGACAAGTGCCACTAAGCCTTCTATCAAATAGCACAAAGTTAGCAGAACCAGTTGTGAAGCAGTTAACACCTGTCCTAATACCTTTAAAGTAGCTACACTTGAATACTGTAAGCAGTGCAGCCGGAATGGCAAAGTGCTTAGCACGAAGACCGTCTGAGCAAATCCAACTTTCATGGCATGTTTTGCAGTTCATAGACAACTTTGCCTGCATCATCTATGTCATTAACAGCACTAAACCTAACCTGTTAAGTACATATCTATATCTACTTAAGTTTATTCAGTGTACAGATGTCCTTAGCCACTGTAAATAAATATATCAAGATTCAGTTCTTAACGGATAATAGATAAATTCCCTTTAAAAACAGAATGCATTCTTACATCTTTTGAAAGTCTGATGGAAATTCTCTGTGTAGACAACCTCAACATCCATGATACAGTGATCCTTTCTCAAATGATACATTTACTGCACTTTCCCTTCCAAAAAATAAGTGTACCTATCAGGGAGATAAGAACATTTCAAATCACCCCTTCCCACATCTTTGCCCAGCCTCCAAAAGCACCGATAAAGATAATGCATGTTTAGTATGCTGGCATAGAAGAGTTGCCTTTCTTGCCAGAAAATTGAGTGATCCTACGTAACCTGAATTTATACAGCAGAACTGAATATCTAACTCAGAGAAGATAGGGTCTTTCTACATTTAAACACACAATGAATAGCAAAGGATCGATAGAAAAAATTGAAACAACGAAATGATGTCATGAACCAATATATTCACATTCATCATCTCCTTTTTTCTCTTTTCCAGTGAATGCACAAATCATGGCAAAAAATGCAAATATGATGAATACGGTATGTTGACAGAGTTGTTTTTATCTGAATAGGATGCATGTGAGGTACTCTGCTCTGTGTTTTGGATACCAAGGAAAAACACTCTCTTTTGATTTACAGAATGTGTCTGCATTTATGAGGGACAGAAATACAACTATAAAGATGTGGTCTACAATACTACAGATGGCATGGGAGGGTGTATTGTTGCAACCTGTGGTCCCAATGGAACGCTTCAAAGGGATGTCTATGAATGTGCAATCTCAACATTACCCACAACAGCAACAACATTTCACTTCAGCACTACGCCACCTGCCACTACTTCCACAGGTACATCCTTTATAGCCCATAAGAGCGTATTCCATTCATTAGTGAGTAAAATGTAAGTACAAAACCATGCCCACACTCACAACATAAATTAATTAATACAACCTCAAAATAAGTAAGTCTCATTTGTTATTAGCATTTGGTTTCAGTTAGAATTTTTTAACCAAACCAATACAAGGAAATAAACACAGAAAATAAAACCACTTCTGAAACACCAAAATGGAGACCACTGCACACTGGTTTGATACTATAATTTTGCTTATCTTCATAGTGAACAATAAAAAAAGAGTATCAGATTTATGATCTGTAATTGTAACTTTCTATACCTGGAATAATCTTTACTGAACAAATAATTCATTATTTTTCCTATTAAACTACAGAATGATTACTTACAGTAAAATTCCTGCTAGGGTTCATAGTATTTATACTTACAGTACTAAGTGGATTGCTCAGTTATTGGCATTGTGATACTGAAATTTTCATTTCTAGAATTCCCGTTCAGCATTCTTCAGGTTGGTAATCTCTAAGTACTATGGGCACATGTTGTTTAATGAAATAAGTATTCAGTATAAAATTTAGAACTACAAGTTTTAAAATCACAGAAACCATCAGCACTGCTGGAATTCGTTAGCCATTTTCCAGCCATTTCACAATGACAATTCACCTGCAAAAGCTTATGGACTGCTCTATAACCAATGGATGGTTTCTTAAGACCAGAGCTAAAGTCCAAAGTGCAGGCATGCTAATACTGCTGCACTAGACATCTTTTACTTCAAATGGAGGAGCAACGACAATGAAGCATATTTCATGAGGAGTAAACTAATTTGGAAAAAAAAAGTACCTATGAATCTTGATGCATAGACTAAATATTATTCTTTCCACTGGATCTGAATCCAGGTTTTGACATTCCAGAGAGACTAATAAATATTGAAGCAAGATACAAATCAAGCAATTACACTGAATCAAATACAAAAAAAAGTGACTTTTTTTTCCCCCCAATGTGTATAAATTATGTCTGAGACTTATTTCAGCACTTTGTAAAAGATAATTGGCATTCCCTTGAGAAGTGACAGTTCCAAGCATGTCAGTACATTAAATTGCTGGGTGATAGATTTTCTGTCCTACTTCATATAAAATTGTAAGTAAACTAAACTGATGCACTAATGGGTCACAATGCAAACAAATGACCTGAGGAAAGTTTTCAGCCCATTTAATGTAATAAAAAATGAGAACACCTACAGGAATTTATTCTAAGTTTTGTGATCTCTTCTTTTTCTCATTCACAGTGTCACCAGCTACATCAGTATGTGTTCATGAAGTCTGTGAGTGGTCAGAATGGTATGACGGCAGTCTGCAAACCCCTGGCTACGATGGTGGAGATTTTGAAACCTTTGATGATTTGAGAGCTAAAGGTTATGAAGTCTGTAAAGCTCCACGGGCTGTTCAATGCAGAGCAGAGAAATTCCCTAATATACCACTGAAAGACCTTGGCCAAAAAGTAGAATGCAGTACAACAGCTGGGCTTATATGTTACAACAAAGATCAAATTTCAACAATGTGCAACAATTATGAAATCAGAATCTTATGCTGTGTTTTTGTACCATGCTCATCCACAACACATTACAGCACATCAACACCGATCACAACTGCAGCTAAGAGCACAGAAACAACAAGTTCAACTGAAGAAACATTCACACCTTCAGCTACTACAGAAACAACCACAAGCACAACCGAAATGACTACACCTGTCACCACTTCTTCAACAACTCCTTGCATTAAAGAAGAATGCTACTGGTCAATGTGGTATGATGTCAGTTATCCAGGGTCTGGATACAATGATGGAGATTTTGATACAATTCAGAACATTAAAAATGAGGGATACAAAATCTGTGATAACAGAAAGGCTGTTGAATGCAGAGCAGTACAGTATCCTAATACACCGTATCGCCTTCTGGAGCAACACATAACATGTAATACAGAAGAAGGGTTGAAATGCTACAATAAAGACCAACTACCACCCATCTGCTATAACTATGAACTCAGATTTAAATGCTGTATGAATATAACAGTACCGTGCCAGGCAACTACACAAAGAACAGAAACAACCACGACTTATTTAACAACTCTGTCATCCACAGAAGTATCGACAACACCTCACATACATACCAAACATGAGACAACTACATCAACGGCTCCACCAGAAACAGAATATATTCACATCAGAACAACATCACAAAAAACGACCCAAAGCGAAACCAAGATCACAATATCCTCAAGCCCCACCACGCCAACCTCTACCACATACTATTCCCCCACCGTCACTGCCACCACCACCCAGTCCACTACCAGCTGTGAACCCGAAGTGTGCTCCTGGAGCGAATGGTTCGACGTCGACTTCCCCTCCTCGGGGCCCAGCCAGGGAGACTTTGAAACCTACGAGCACATCCGGGCCGCCGGGAAGGAAGTCTGTCGACATCCGAAGGAAATCGATTGCCGGGCGGAGCACCTTCCCGAGGTTTCCATCCAAGACGTCGGACAGGTGGTGCAGTGCGACGTCCACTTTGGACTGGTGTGCAAGAACGAAGACCAGACTGGCAAATTTCAGATGTGCTTCAACTACAAGATCCGCATCCTCTGCTGCAGCCCTAACTACAATTGCCCGCCCAGCAGCAGCTCGCCCACCACCAGCCCCACCACCATCGCCACCCGCAGCTCAACCAGCACCGCCCCAACCTCCACCACGGTCACGACCGCCACCTCCACGCCCTACTCCACCACCACGCTGCCCACCTCCTCAGGAACCACACTGCAGACCTCCACCAGCACCACCAGCCCCACGCCGACACCGACCATATACTCCCCCACCGTCACCGCCACCACCACCACCACCCAGTCCACTACCAGCTGTGAACCCGAAGTGTGCTCCTGGAGCGAATGGTTCGACGTCGACTTCCCCTCCTCGGGGCCCAGCCAGGGAGACTTTGAAACCTACGAGCACATCCGGGCCGCCGGGAAGGAAGTCTGTCGACATCCGAAGGAAATCGATTGCCGGGCAGAGCACCTTCCCGAGGTTTCCATCCAAGACGTCGGACAGGTGGTGCAGTGCGACGTCCACTTTGGACTGGTGTGCAAGAACGAAGACCAGACTGGCAAATTTCAGATGTGCTTCAACTACAAGATCCGCGTCCTCTGCTGCAGCCCTAACTACAATTGCCCGCCCAGCAGCAGCTCGCCCACCACCAGCCCCACCACCATCACCACCCGCAGCTCAACCAGCACCGCCCCAACCTCCACCACGGTCACGACCGCCACCTCCACGCCCTACTCCACCACCACGCTGCCCACCTCCTCAGGAACCACACTGCAGACCTCCACCAGCACCACCAGCCCCACGCCGACACCGACCATATACTCCCCCACCGTCACCGCCACCGCCACCACCACCCAGTCCACTACCAGCTGTGAACCCGAAGTGTGCTCCTGGAGCGAATGGTTCGACGTCGACTTCCCCTCCTCGGGGCCCAGCCAGGGAGACTTTGAAACCTACGAGCACATCCGGGCCGCCGGGAAGGAAGTCTGTCGACATCCGAAGGAAATCGATTGCCGGGCGGAGCACCTTCCCGAGGTTTCCATCCAAGATGTCGGACAGGTGGTGCAGTGCGACGTCCACTTTGGACTGGTGTGCAAGAACGAAGACCAGACTGGCAAATTTCAGATGTGCTTCAACTACAAGATCCGCGTCCTCTGCTGCAGCCCTAACTACAATTGCCCGCCCAGCAGCAGCTCGCCCACCACCAGCCCCACCACCATCACCACCCGCAGCTCAACCAGCACCGCCCCAACCTCCACCACGGTCACGACCGCCACCTCCACGCCCTACTCCACCACCACGCTGCCCACCTCCTCAGGAACCACACTGCAGACCTCCACCAGCACCACCAGCCCCACGCCGACACCGACCATATACTCCCCCACCGTCACCGTCACCGCCACCACCACCCAGTCCACTACCAGCTGTGAACCCGAAGTGTGCTCCTGGAGCGAATGGTTCGACGTCGACTTCCCCTCCTCGGGGCCCAGCCAGGGAGACTTTGAAACCTACGAGCACATCCGGGCCGCCGGGAAGGAAGTCTGTCGACATCCGAAGGAAATCGATTGCCGGGCGGAGCACCTTCCCGAGGTTTCCATCCAAGACGTCGGACAGGTGGTGCAGTGCGACGTCCACTTTGGACTGGTGTGCAAGAACGAAGACCAGACTGGCAAATTTCAGATGTGCTTCAACTACAAGATCCGCGTCCTCTGCTGCAGCCCTAACTACAATTGCCCGCCCAGCAGCAGCTCGCCCACCACCAGCCCCACCACCATCACCACCCGCAGCTCAACCAGCACCGCCCCAACCTCCACCACGGTCACGACCGCCACCTCCACGCCCTACTCCACCACCACGCTGCCCACCTCCTCAGGAACCACACTGCAGACCTCCACCAGCACCACCAGCCCCACGCCGACACCGACCATATACTCCCCCACCGTCACCGCCACCACCACCACCACCCAGTCCACTACCAGCTGTGAACCCGAAGTGTGCTCCTGGAGCGAATGGTTCGACGTCGACTTCCCCTCCTCGGGGCCCAGCCAGGGAGACTTTGAAACCTACGAGCACATCCGGGCCGCCGGGAAGGAAGTCTGTCGACATCCGAAGGAAATCGATTGCCGGGCAGAGCACCTTCCCGAGGTTTCCATCCAAGACGTCGGACAGGTGGTGCAGTGCGACGTCCACTTTGGACTGGTGTGCAAGAACGAAGACCAGACTGGCAAATTTCAGATGTGCTTCAACTACAAGATCCGCGTCCTCTGCTGCAGCCCTAACTACAATTGCCCGCCCAGCAGCAGCTCGCCCACCACCAGCCCCACCACCATCACCACCCGCAGCTCAACCAGCACCGCCCCAACCTCCACCACGGTCACGACCGCCACCTCCACGCCCTACTCCACCACCACGCTGCCCACCTCCTCAGGAACCACACTGCAGACCTCCACCAGCACCACCAGCCCCACGCCGACACCGACCATATACTCCCCCACCGTCACCGCCACCGCCACCACCACCCAGTCCACTACCAGCTGTGAACCCGAAGTGTGCTCCTGGAGCGAATGGTTCGACGTCGACTTCCCCTCCTCGGGGCCCAGCCAGGGAGACTTTGAAACCTACGAGCACATCCGGGCCGCCGGGAAGGAAGTCTGTCGACATCCGAAGGAAATCGATTGCCGGGCGGAGCACCTTCCCGAGGTTTCCATCCAAGACGTCGGACAGGTGGTGCAGTGCGACGTCCACTTTGGACTGGTGTGCAAGAACGAAGACCAGACTGGCAAATTTCAGATGTGCTTCAACTACAAGATCCGCGTCCTCTGCTGCAGCCCTAACTACAATTGCCCGCCCAGCAGCAGCTCGCCCACCACCAGCCCCACCACCATCACCACCCGCAGCTCAACCAGCACCGCCCCAACCTCCACCACGGTCACGACCGCCACCTCCACGCCCTACTCCACCACCACGCTGCCCACCTCCTCAGGAACCACACTGCAGACCTCCACCAGCACCACCAGCCCCACGCCGACACCGACCATATACTCCCCCACCGTCACCGTCACCGCCACCACCACCCAGTCCACTACCAGCTGTGAACCCGAAGTGTGCTCCTGGAGCGAATGGTTCGACGTCGACTTCCCCTCCTCGGGGCCCAGCCAGGGAGACTTTGAAACCTACGAGCACATCCGGGCCGCCGGGAAGGAAGTCTGTCGACATCCGAAGGAAATCGATTGCCGGGCGGAGCACCTTCCCGAGGTTTCCATCCAAGACGTCGGACAGGTGGTGCAGTGCGACGTCCACTTTGGACTGGTGTGCAAGAACGAAGACCAGACTGGCAAATTTCAGATGTGCTTCAACTACAAGATCCGCGTCCTCTGCTGCAGCCCTAACTACAATTGCCCGCCCAGCAGCAGCTCGCCCACCACCAGCCCCACCACCATCACCACCCGCAGCTCAACCAGCACCGCCCCAACCTCCACCACGGTCACGACCGCCACCTCCACGCCCTACTCCACCACCACGCTGCCCACCTCCTCAGGAACCACACTGCAGACCTCCACCAGCACCACCAGCCCCACGCCGACACCGACCATATACTCCCCCACCGTCACCGTCACCGCCACCACCACCCAGTCCACTACCAGCTGTGAACCCGAAGTGTGCTCCTGGAGCGAATGGTTCGACGTCGACTTCCCCTCCTCGGGGCCCAGCCAGGGAGACTTTGAAACCTACGAGCACATCCGGGCCGCCGGGAAGGAAGTCTGTCGACATCCGAAGGAAATCGATTGCCGGGCGGAGCACCTTCCCGAGGTTTCCATCCAAGACGTCGGACAGGTGGTGCAGTGCGACGTCCACTTTGGACTGGTGTGCAAGAACGAAGACCAGACTGGCAAATTTCAGATGTGCTTCAACTACAAGATCCGCGTCCTCTGCTGCAGCCCTAACTACAATTGCCCGCCCAGCAGCAGCTCGCCCACCACCAGCCCCACCACCATCACCACCCGCAGCTCAACCAGCACCGCCCCAACCTCCACCACGGTCACGACCGCCACCTCCACGCCCTACTCCACCACCACGCTGCCCACCTCCTCAGGAACCACACTGCAGACCTCCACCAGCACCACCAGCCCCACGCCGACACCGACCATATACTCCCCCACCGTCACCGTCACCGCCACCACCACCCAGTCCACTACCAGCTGTGAACCCGAAGTGTGCTCCTGGAGCGAATGGTTCGACGTCGACTTCCCCTCCTCGGGGCCCAGCCAGGGAGACTTTGAAACCTACGAGCACATCCGGGCCGCCGGGAAGGAAGTCTGTCGACATCCGAAGGAAATCGATTGCCGGGCGGAGCACCTTCCCGAGGTTTCCATCCAAGACGTCGGACAGGTGGTGCAGTGCGACGTCCACTTTGGACTGGTGTGCAAGAACGAAGACCAGACTGGCAAATTTCAGATGTGCTTCAACTACAAGATCCGCGTCCTCTGCTGCAGCCCTAACTACAATTGCCCGCCCAGCAGCAGCTCGCCCACCACCAGCCCCACCACCATCACCACCCGCAGCTCAACCAGCACCGCCCCAACCTCCACCACGGTCACGACCGCCACCTCCACGCCCTACTCCACCACCACGCTGCCCACCTCCTCAGGAACCACACTGCAGACCTCCACCAGCACCACCAGCCCCACGCCGACACCGACCATATACTCCCCCACCGTCACCGTCACCGCCACCACCACCCAGTCCACTACCAGCTGTGAACCCGAAGTGTGCTCCTGGAGCGAATGGTTCGACGTCGACTTCCCCTCCTCGGGGCCCAGCCAGGGAGACTTTGAAACCTACGAGCACATCCGGGCCGCCGGGAAGGAAGTCTGTCGACATCCGAAGGAAATCGATTGCCGGGCGGAGCACCTTCCCGAGGTTTCCATCCAAGACGTCGGACAGGTGGTGCAGTGCGACGTCCACTTTGGACTGGTGTGCAAGAACGAAGACCAGACTGGCAAATTTCAGATGTGCTTCAACTACAAGATCCGCGTCCTCTGCTGCAGCCCTAACTACAATTGCCCGCCCAGCAGCAGCTCGCCCACCACCAGCCCCACCACCATCACCACCCGCAGCTCAACCAGCACCGCCCCAACCTCCACCACGGTCACGACCGCCACCTCCACGCCCTACTCCACCACCACGCTGCCCACCTCCTCAGGAACCACACTGCAGACCTCCACCAGCACCACCAGCCCCACGCCGACACCGACCATATACTCCCCCACCGTCACCGTCACCGCCACCACCACCCAGTCCACTACCAGCTGTGAACCCGAAGTGTGCTCCTGGAGCGAATGGTTCGACGTCGACTTCCCCTCCTCGGGGCCCAGCCAGGGAGACTTTGAAACCTACGAGCACATCCGGGCCGCCGGGAAGGAAGTCTGTCGACATCCGAAGGAAATCGATTGCCGGGCGGAGCACCTTCCCGAGGTTTCCATCCAAGACGTCGGACAGGTGGTGCAGTGCGACGTCCACTTTGGACTGGTGTGCAGGAACGAAGACCAGACTGGCAAATTTCAGATGTGCTTCAACTACAAGATCCGCGTCCTCTGCTGCAGCCCTAACTACAATTGCCCGCCCAGCAGCAGCTCGCCCACCACCAGCCCCACCACCATCACCACCCGCAGCTCAACCAGCACCGCCCCAACCTCCACCACGGTCACGACCGCCACCTCCACGCCCTACTCCACCACCACGCTGCCCACCTCCTCAGGAACCACACTGCAGACCTCCACCAGCACCACCAGCCCCACGCCGACACCGACCATATACTCCCCCACCGTCACCGCCACCGCCACCACCACCCAGTCCACTACCAGCTGTGAACCCGAAGTGTGCTCCTGGAGCGAATGGTTCGACGTCGACTTCCCCTCCTCGGGGCCCAGCCAGGGAGACTTTGAAACCTACGAGCACATCCGGGCCGCCGGGAAGGAAGTCTGTCGACATCCGAAGGAAATCGATTGCCGGGCGGAGCACCTTCCCGAGGTTTCCATCCAAGACGTCGGACAGGTGGTGCAGTGCGACGTCCACTTTGGACTGGTGTGCAAGAACGAAGACCAGACTGGCAAATTTCAGATGTGCTTCAACTACAAGATCCGCGTCCTCTGCTGCAGCCCTAACTACAATTGCCCGCCCAGCAGCAGCTCGCCCACCACCAGCCCCACCACCATCACCACCCGCAGCTCAACCAGCACCGCCCCAACCTCCACCACGGTCACGACCGCCACCTCCACGCCCTACTCCACCACCACGCTGCCCACCTCCTCAGGAACCACACTGCAGACCTCCACCAGCACCACCAGCCCCACGCCGACACCGACCATATACTCCCCCACCGTCACCGTCACCGCCACCACCACCCAGTCCACTACCAGCTGTGAACCCGAAGTGTGCTCCTGGAGCGAATGGTTCGACGTCGACTTCCCCTCCTCGGGGCCCAGCCAGGGAGACTTTGAAACCTACGAGCACATCCGGGCCGCCGGGAAGGAAGTCTGTCGACATCCGAAGGAAATCGATTGCCGGGCGGAGCACCTTCCCGAGGTTTCCATCCAAGACGTCGGACAGGTGGTGCAGTGCGACGTCCACTTTGGACTGGTGTGCAAGAACGAAGACCAGACTGGCAAATTTCAGATGTGCTTCAACTACAAGATCCGCGTCCTCTGCTGCAGCCCTAACTACAATTGCCCGCCCAGCAGCAGCTCGCCCACCACCAGCCCCACCACCATCACCACCCGCAGCTCAACCAGCACCGCCCCAACCTCCACCACGGTCACGACCGCCACCTCCACGCCCTACTCCACCACCACGCTGCCCACCTCCTCAGGAACCACACTGCAGACCTCCACCAGCACCACCAGCCCCACGCCGACACCGACCATATACTCCCCCACCGTCACCGTCACCGCCACCACCACCCAGTCCACTACCAGCTGTGAACCCGAAGTGTGCTCCTGGAGCGAATGGTTCGACGTCGACTTCCCCTCCTCGGGGCCCAGCCAGGGAGACTTTGAAACCTACGAGCACATCCGGGCCGCCGGGAAGGAAGTCTGTCGACATCCGAAGGAAATCGATTGCCGGGCGGAGCACCTTCCCGAGGTTTCCATCCAAGACGTCGGACAGGTGGTGCAGTGCGACGTCCACTTTGGACTGGTGTGCAAGAACGAAGACCAGACTGGCAAATTTCAGATGTGCTTCAACTACAAGATCCGCGTCCTCTGCTGCAGCCCTAACTACAATTGCCCGCCCAGCAGCAGCTCGCCCACCACCAGCCCCACCACCATCGCCACCCGCAGCTCAACCAGCACCGCCCCAACCTCCACCACGGTCACGACCGCCACCTCCACGCCCTACTCCACCACCACGCTGCCCACCTCCTCAGGAACCACACTGCAGACCTCCACCAGCACCACCAGCCCCACGCCGACACCGACCATATACTCCCCCACCGTCACCGTCACCGCCACCACCACCCAGTCCACTACCAGCTGTGAACCCGAAGTGTGCTCCTGGAGCGAATGGTTCGACGTCGACTTCCCCTCCTCGGGGCCCAGCCAGGGAGACTTTGAAACCTACGAGCACATCCGGGCCGCCGGGAAGGAAGTCTGTCGACATCCGAAGGAAATCGATTGCCGGGCGGAGCACCTTCCCGAGGTTTCCATCCAAGACGTCGGACAGGTGGTGCAGTGCGACGTCCACTTTGGACTGGTGTGCAAGAACGAAGACCAGACTGGCAAATTTCAGATGTGCTTCAACTACAAGATCCGCGTCCTCTGCTGCAGCCCTAACTACAATTGCCCGCCCAGCAGCAGCTCGCCCACCACCAGCCCCACCACCATCACCACCCGCAGCTCAACCAGCACCGCCCCAACCTCCACCACGGTCACGACCGCCACCTCCACGCCCTACTCCACCACCACGCTGCCCACCTCCTCAGGAACCACACTGCAGACCTCCACCAGCACCACCAGCCCCACGCCGACACCGACCATATACTCCCCCACCGTCACCGTCACCGCCACCACCACCCAGTCCACTACCAGCTGTGAACCCGAAGTGTGCTCCTGGAGCGAATGGTTCGACGTCGACTTCCCCTCCTCGGGGCCCAGCCAGGGAGACTTTGAAACCTACGAGCACATCCGGGCCGCCGGGAAGGAAGTCTGTCGACATCCGAAGGAAATCGATTGCCGGGCGGAGCACCTTCCCGAGGTTTCCATCCAAGACGTCGGACAGGTGGTGCAGTGCGACGTCCACTTTGGACTGGTGTGCAAGAACGAAGACCAGACTGGCAAATTTCAGATGTGCTTCAACTACAAGATCCGCGTCCTCTGCTGCAGCCCTAACTACAATTGCCCGCCCAGCAGCAGCTCGCCCACCACCAGCCCCACCACCATCACCACCCGCAGCTCAACCAGCACCGCCCCAACCTCCACCACGGTCACGACCGCCACCTCCACGCCCTACTCCACCACCACGCTGCCCACCTCCTCAGGAACCACACTGCAGACCTCCACCAGCACCACCAGCCCCACGCCGACACCGACCATATACTCCCCCACCGTCACCGTCACCGCCACCACCACCCAGTCCACTACCAGCTGTGAACCCGAAGTGTGCTCCTGGAGCGAATGGTTCGACGTCGACTTCCCCTCCTCGGGGCCCAGCCAGGGAGACTTTGAAACCTACGAGCACATCCGGGCCGCCGGGAAGGAAGTCTGTCGACATCCGAAGGAAATCGATTGCCGGGCGGAGCACCTTCCCGAGGTTTCCATCCAAGACGTCGGACAGGTGGTGCAGTGCGACGTCCACTTTGGACTGGTGTGCAAGAACGAAGACCAGACTGGCAAATTTCAGATGTGCTTCAACTACAAGATCCGCGTCCTCTGCTGCAGCCCTAACTACAATTGCCCGCCCAGCAGCAGCTCGCCCACCACCAGCCCCACCACCATCACCACCCGCAGCTCAACCAGCACCGCCCCAACCTCCACCACGGTCACGACCGCCACCTCCACGCCCTACTCCACCACCACGCTGCCCACCTCCTCAGGAACCACACTGCAGACCTCCACCAGCACCACCAGCCCCACGCCGACACCGACCATATACTCCCCCACCGTCACCGTCACCCGCCACCACCACCCAGTCCACTACCAGCTGTGAACCCGAAGTGTGCTCCTGGAGCGAATGGTTCGACGTCGACTTCCCCTCCTCGGGGCCCAGCCAGGGAGACTTTGAAACCTACGAGCACATCCGGGCCGCCGGGAAGGAAGTCTGTCGACATCCGAAGGAAATCGATTGCCGGGCGGAGCACCTTCCCGAGGTTTCCATCCAAGACGTCGGACAGGTGGTGCAGTGCGACGTCCACTTTGGACTGGTGTGCAAGAACGAAGACCAGACTGGCAAATTTCAGATGTGCTTCAACTACAAGATCCGCGTCCTCTGCTGCAGCCCTAACTACAATTGCCCGCCCAGCAGCAGCTCGCCCACCACCAGCCCCACCACCATCACCACCCGCAGCTCAACCAGCACCGCCCCAACCTCCACCACGGTCACGACCGCCACCTCCACGCCCTACTCCACCACCACGCTGCCCACCTCCTCAGGAACCACACTGCAGACCTCCACCAGCACCACCAGCCCCACGCCGACACCGACCATATACTCCCCCACCGTCACCGTCACCGCCACCACCACCCAGTCCACTACCAGCTGTGAACCCGAAGTGTGCTCCTGGAGCGAATGGTTCGACGTCGACTTCCCCTCCTCGGGGCCCAGCCAGGGAGACTTTGAAACCTACGAGCACATCCGGGCCGCCGGGAAGGAAGTCTGTCGACATCCGAAGGAAATCGATTGCCGGGCGGAGCACCTTCCCGAGGTTTCCATCCAAGACGTCGGACAGGTGGTGCAGTGCGACGTCCACTTTGGACTGGTGTGCAAGAACGAAGACCAGACTGGCAAATTTCAGATGTGCTTCAACTACAAGATCCGCGTCCTCTGCTGCAGCCCTAACTACAATTGCCCGCCCAGCAGCAGCTCGCCCACCACCAGCCCCACCACCATCACCACCCGCAGCTCAACCAGCACCGCCCCAACCTCCACCACGGTCACGACCGCCACCTCCACGCCCTACTCCACCACCACGCTGCCCACCTCCTCAGGAACCACACTGCAGACCTCCACCAGCACCACCAGCCCCACGCCGACACCGACCATATACTCCCCCACCGTCACCGTCACCGCCACCACCACCCAGTCCACTACCAGCTGTGAACCCGAAGTGTGCTCCTGGAGCGAATGGTTCGACGTCGACTTCCCCTCCTCGGGGCCCAGCCAGGGAGACTTTGAAACCTACGAGCACATCCGGGCCGCCGGGAAGGAAGTCTGTCGACATCCGAAGGAAATCGATTGCCGGGCGGAGCACCTTCCCGAGGTTTCCATCCAAGACGTCGGACAGGTGGTGCAGTGCGACGTCCACTTTGGACTGGTGTGCAAGAACGAAGACCAGACTGGCAAATTTCAGATGTGCTTCAACTACAAGATCCGCGTCCTCTGCTGCAGCCCTAACTACAATTGCCCGCCCAGCAGCAGCTCGCCCACCACCAGCCCCACCACCATCACCACCCGCAGCTCAACCAGCACCGCCCCAACCTCCACCACGGTCACGACCGCCACCTCCACGCCCTACTCCACCACCACGCTGCCCACCTCCTCAGGAACCACACTGCAGACCTCCACCAGCACCACCAGCCCCACGCCGACACCGACCATATACTCCCCCACCGTCACCGCCACCGCCACCACCACCCAGTCCACTACCAGCTGTGAACCCGAAGTGTGCTCCTGGAGCGAATGGTTCGACGTCGACTTCCCCTCCTCGGGGCCCAGCCAGGGAGACTTTGAAACCTACGAGCACATCCGGGCCGCTGGGAAGGAAGTCTGTCGACATCCGAAGGAAATCGATTGCCGGGCGGAGCACCTTCCCGAGGTTTCCATCCAAGACGTCGGACAGGTGGTGCAGTGCGACGTCCACTTTGGACTGGTGTGCAAGAACGAAGACCAGACTGGCAAATTTCAGATGTGCTTCAACTACAAGATCCGCGTCCTCTGCTGCAGCCCTAACTACAATTGCCCGCCCAGCAGCAGCTCGCCCACCACCAGCCCCACCACCATCACCACCCGCAGCTCAACCAGCACCGCCCCAACCTCCACCACGGTCACGACCGCCACCCTCCACGCCCTACTCCACCACCACGCTGCCCACCTCCTCAGGAACCACACTGCAGACCTCCACCAGCACCACCAGCCCCACGCCGACACCGACCATATACTCCCCCACCGTCACCGTCACCGCCACCACCACCCAGTCCACTACCAGCTGTGAACCCGAAGTGTGCTCCTGGAGCGAATGGTTCGACGTCGACTTCCCCTCCTCGGGGCCCAGCCAGGGAGACTTTGAAACCTACGAGCACATCCGGGCCGCCGGGAAGGAAGTCTGTCGACATCCGAAGGAAATCGATTGCCGGGCGGAGCACCTTCCCGAGGTTTCCATCCAAGACGTCGGACAGGTGGTGCAGTGCGACGTCCACTTTGGACTGGTGTGCAAGAACGAAGACCAGACTGGCAAATTTCAGATGTGCTTCAACTACAAGATCCGCGTCCTCTGCTGCAGCCCTAACTACAATTGCCCGCCCAGCAGCAGCTCGCCCACCACCAGCCCCACCACCATCACCACCCGCAGCTCAACCAGCACCGCCCCAACCCCCACCACGGTCACGACCGCCACCTCCACGCCCTACTCCACCACCACGCTGCCCACCTCCTCAGGAACCACACTGCAGACCTCCACCAGCACCACCAGCCCCACGCCGACACCGACCATATACTCCCCCACCGTCACCGTCACCCGCCACCACCACCCAGTCCACTACCAGCTGTGAACCCGAAGTGTGCTCCTGGAGCGAATGGTTCGACGTCGACTTCCCCTCCTCGGGGCCCAGCCAGGGAGACTTTGAAACCTACGAGCACATCCGGGCCGCCGGGAAGGAAGTCTGTCGACATCCGAAGGAAATCGATTGCCGGGCGGAGCACCTTCCCGAGGTTTCCATCCAAGACGTCGGACAGGTGGTGCAGTGCGACGTCCACTTTGGACTGGTGTGCAAGAACGAAGACCAGACTGGCAAATTTCAGATGTGCTTCAACTACAAGATCCGCGTCCTCTGCTGCAGCCCTAACTACAATTGCCCGCCCAGCAGCAGCTCGCCCACCACCAGCCCCACCACCATCACCACCCGCAGCTCAACCAGCACCGCCCCAACCTCCACCACGGTCACGACCGCCACCTCCACGCCCTACTCCACCACCACGCTGCCCACCTCCTCAGGAACCACACTGCAGACCTCCACCAGCACCACCAGCCCCACGCCGACACCGACCATATACTCCCCCACCGTCACCGTCACCGCCACCACCACCCAGTCCACTACCAGCTGTGAACCCGAAGTGTGCTCCTGGAGCGAATGGTTCGACGTCGACTTCCCCTCCTCGGGGCCCAGCCAGGGAGACTTTGAAACCTACGAGCACATCCGGGCCGCCGGGAAGGAAGTCTGTCGACATCCGAAGGAAATCGATTGCCGGGCGGAGCACCTTCCCGAGGTTTCCATCCAAGACGTCGGACAGGTGGTGCAGTGCGACGTCCACTTTGGACTGGTGTGCAAGAACGAAGACCAGACTGGCAAATTTCAGATGTGCTTCAACTACAAGATCCGCGTCCTCTGCTGCAGCCCTAACTACAATTGCCCGCCCAGCAGCAGCTCGCCCACCACCAGCCCCACCACCATCGCCACCCGCAGCTCAACCAGCACCGCCCCAACCTCCACCACGGTCACGACCGCCACCTCCACGCCCTACTCCACCACCACGCTGCCCACCTCCTCAGGAACCACACTGCAGACCTCCACCAGCACCACCAGCCCCACGCCGACACCGACCATATACTCCCCCACCGTCACCGTCACCGCCACCACCACCCAGTCCACTACCAGCTGTGAACCCGAAGTGTGCTCCTGGAGCGAATGGTTCGACGTCGACTTCCCCTCCTCGGGGCCCAGCCAGGGAGACTTTGAAACCTACGAGCACATCCGGGCCGCCGGGAAGGAAGTCTGTCGACATCCGAAGGAAATCGATTGCCGGGCGGAGCACCTTCCCGAGGTTTCCATCCAAGACGTCGGACAGGTGGTGCAGTGCGACGTCCACTTTGGACTGGTGTGCAAGAACGAAGACCAGACTGGCAAATTTCAGATGTGCTTCAACTACAAGATCCGCGTCCTCTGCTGCAGCCCTAACTACAATTGCCCGCCCAGCAGCAGCTCGCCCACCACCAGCCCCACCACCATCACCACCCGCAGCTCAACCAGCACCGCCCCAACCTCCACCACGGTCACGACCGCCACCTCCACGCCCTACTCCACCACCACGCTGCCCACCTCCTCAGGAACCACACTGCAGACCTCCACCAGCACCACCAGCCCCACGCCGACACCGACCATATACTCCCCCACCGTCACCGTCACCGCCACCACCACCCAGTCCACTACCAGCTGTGAACCCGAAGTGTGCTCCTGGAGCGAATGGTTCGACGTCGACTTCCCCTCCTCGGGGCCCAGCCAGGGAGACTTTGAAACCTACGAGCACATCCGGGCCGCCGGGAAGGAAGTCTGTCGACATCCGAAGGAAATCGATTGCCGGGCGGAGCACCTTCCCGAGGTTTCCATCCAAGACGTCGGACAGGTGGTGCAGTGCGACGTCCACTTTGGACTGGTGTGCAAGAACGAAGACCAGACTGGCAAATTTCAGATGTGCTTCAACTACAAGATCCGCGTCCTCTGCTGCAGCCCTAACTACAATTGCCCGCCCAGCAGCAGCTCGCCCACCACCAGCCCCACCACCATCACCACCCGCAGCTCAACCAGCACCGCCCCAACCTCCACCACGGTCACGACCGCCACCTCCACGCCCTACTCCACCACCACGCTGCCCACCTCCTCAGGAACCACACTGCAGACCTCCACCAGCACCACCAGCCCCACGCCGACACCGACCATATACTCCCCCACCGTCACCGTCACCGCCACCACCACCCAGTCCACTACCAGCTGTGAACCCGAAGTGTGCTCCTGGAGCGAATGGTTCGACGTCGACTTCCCCTCCTCGGGGCCCAGCCAGGGAGACTTTGAAACCTACGAGCACATCCGGGCCGCCGGGAAGGAAGTCTGTCGACATCCGAAGGAAATCGATTGCCGGGCGGAGCACCTTCCCGAGGTTTCCATCCAAGACGTCGGACAGGTGGTGCAGTGCGACGTCCACTTTGGACTGGTGTGCAAGAACGAAGACCAGACTGGCAAATTTCAGATGTGCTTCAACTACAAGATCCGCGTCCTCTGCTGCAGCCCTAACTACAATTGCCCGCCCAGCAGCAGCTCGCCCACCACCAGCCCCACCACCATCACCACCCGCAGCTCAACCAGCACCGCCCCAACCTCCACCACGGTCACGACCGCCACCTCCACGCCCTACTCCACCACCACGCTGCCCACCTCCTCAGGAACCACACTGCAGACCTCCACCAGCACCACCAGCCCCACGCCGACACCGACCATATACTCCCCCACCGTCACCGTCACCGCCACCACCACCCAGTCCACTACCAGCTGTGAACCCGAAGTGTGCTCCTGGAGCGAATGGTTCGACGTCGACTTCCCCTCCTCGGGGCCCAGCCAGGGAGACTTTGAAACCTACGAGCACATCCGGGCCGCCGGGAAGGAAGTCTGTCGACATCCGAAGGAAATCGATTGCCGGGCGGAGCACCTTCCCGAGGTTTCCATCCAAGATGTCGGACAGGTGGTGCAGTGCGACGTCCACTTTGGACTGGTGTGCAAGAACGAAGACCAGACTGGCAAATTTCAGATGTGCTTCAACTACAAGATCCGCGTCCTCTGCTGCAGCCCTAACTACAATTGCCCGCCCAGCAGCAGCTCGCCCACCACCAGCCCCACCACCATCACCACCCGCAGCTCAACCAGCACCGCCCCAACCTCCACCACGGTCACGACCGCCACCTCCACGCCCTACTCCACCACCACGCTGCCCACCTCCTCAGGAACCACACTGCAGACCTCCACCAGCACCACCAGCCCCACGCCGACACCGACCATATACTCCCCCACCGTCACCGTCACCGCCACCCACCACCCAGTCCACTACCAGCTGTGAACCCGAAGTGTGCTCCTGGAGCGAATGGTTCGACGTCGACTTCCCCTCCTCGGGGCCCAGCCAGGGAGACTTTGAAACCTACGAGCACATCCGGGCCGCCGGGAAGGAAGTCTGTCGACATCCGAAGGAAATCGATTGCCGGGCGGAGCACCTTCCCGAGGTTTCCATCCAAGACGTCGGACAGGTGGTGCAGTGCGACGTCCACTTTGGACTGGTGTGCAAGAACGAAGACCAGACTGGCAAATTTCAGATGTGCTTCAACTACAAGATCCGCGTCCTCTGCTGCAGCCCTAACTACAATTGCCCGCCCAGCAGCAGCTCGCCCACCACCAGCCCCACCACCATCGCCACCCGCAGCTCAACCAGCACCGCCCCAACCTCCACCACGGTCACGACCGCCACCTCCACGCCCTACTCCACCACCACGCTGCCCACCTCCTCAGGAACCACACTGCAGACCTCCACCAGCACCACCAGCCCCACGCCGACACCGACCATATACTCCCCCACCGTCACCGTCACCGCCACCACCACCCAGTCCACTACCAGCTGTGAACCCGAAGTGTGCTCCTGGAGCGAATGGTTCGACGTCGACTTCCCCTCCTCGGGGCCCAGCCAGGGAGACTTTGAAACCTACGAGCACATCCGGGCCGCCGGGAAGGAAGTCTGTCGACATCCGAAGGAAATCGATTGCCGGGCGGAGCACCTTCCCGAGGTTTCCATCCAAGACGTCGGACAGGTGGTGCAGTGCGACGTCCACTTTGGACTGGTGTGCAAGAACGAAGACCAGACTGGCAAATTTCAGATGTGCTTCAACTACAAGATCCGCGTCCTCTGCTGCAGCCCTAACTACAATTGCCCGCCCAGCAGCAGCTCGCCCACCACCAGCCCCACCACCATCACCACCCGCAGCTCAACCAGCACCGCCCCAACCTCCACCACGGTCACGACCGCCACCTCCACGCCCTACTCCACCACCACGCTGCCCACCTCCTCAGGAACCACACTGCAGACCTCCACCAGCACCACCAGCCCCACGCCGACACCGACCATATACTCCCCCACCGTCACCGTCACCGCCACCACCACCCAGTCCACTACCAGCTGTGAACCCGAAGTGTGCTCCTGGAGCGAATGGTTCGACGTCGACTTCCCCTCCTCGGGGCCCAGCCAGGGAGACTTTGAAACCTACGAGCACATCCGGGCCGCCGGGAAGGAAGTCTGTCGACATCCGAAGGAAATCGATTGCCGGGCGGAGCACCTTCCCGAGGTTTCCATCCAAGACGTCGGACAGGTGGTGCAGTGCGACGTCCACTTTGGACTGGTGTGCAAGAACGAAGACCAGACTGGCAAATTTCAGATGTGCTTCAACTACAAGATCCGCGTCCTCTGCTGCAGCCCTAACTACAATTGCCCGCCCAGCAGCAGCTCGCCCACCACCAGCCCCACCACCATCACCACCCGCAGCTCAACCAGCACCGCCCCAACCTCCACCACGGTCACGACCGCCACCTCCACGCCCTACTCCACCACCACGCTGCCCACCTCCTCAGGAACCACACTGCAGACCTCCACCAGCACCACCAGCCCCACGCCGACACCGACCATATACTCCCCCACCGTCACCGTCACCGCCACCACCACCCAGTCCACTACCAGCTGTGAACCCGAAGTGTGCTCCTGGAGCGAATGGTTCGACGTCGACTTCCCCTCCTCGGGGCCCAGCCAGGGAGACTTTGAAACCTACGAGCACATCCGGGCCGCCGGGAAGGAAGTCTGTCGACATCCGAAGGAAATCGATTGCCGGGCGGAGCACCTTCCCGAGGTTTCCATCCAAGACGTCGGACAGGTGGTGCAGTGCGACGTCCACTTTGGACTGGTGTGCAAGAACGAAGACCAGACTGGCAAATTTCAGATGTGCTTCAACTACAAGATCCGCGTCCTCTGCTGCAGCCCTAACTACAATTGCCCGCCCAGCAGCAGCTCGCCCACCACCAGCCCCACCACCATCGCCACCCGCAGCTCAACCAGCACCGCCCCAACCTCCACCACGGTCACGACCGCCACCTCCACGCCCTACTCCACCACCACGCTGCCCACCTCCTCAGGAACCACACTGCAGACCTCCACCAGCACCACCAGCCCCACGCCGACACCGACCATATACTCCCCCACCGTCACCGTCACCGCCACCACCACCCAGTCCACTACCAGCTGTGAACCCGAAGTGTGCTCCTGGAGCGAATGGTTCGACGTCGACTTCCCCTCCTCGGGGCCCAGCCAGGGAGACTTTGAAACCTACGAGCACATCCGGGCCGCCGGGAAGGAAGTCTGTCGACATCCGAAGGAAATCGATTGCCGGGCGGAGCACCTTCCCGAGGTTTCCATCCAAGACGTCGGACAGGTGGTGCAGTGCGACGTCCACTTTGGACTGGTGTGCAAGAACGAAGACCAGACTGGCAAATTTCAGATGTGCTTCAACTACAAGATCCGCGTCCTCTGCTGCAGCCCTAACTACAATTGCCCGCCCAGCAGCAGCTCGCCCACCACCAGCCCCACCACCATCACCACCCGCAGCTCAACCAGCACCGCCCCAACCTCCACCACGGTCACGACCGCCACCTCCACGCCCTACTCCACCACCACGCTGCCCACCTCCTCAGGAACCACACTGCAGACCTCCACCAGCACCACCAGCCCCACGCCGACACCGACCATATACTCCCCCACCGTCACCGTCACCGCCACCACCACCCAGTCCACTACCAGCTGTGAACCCGAAGTGTGCTCCTGGAGCGAATGGTTCGACGTCGACTTCCCCTCCTCGGGGCCCAGCCAGGGAGACTTTGAAACCTACGAGCACATCCGGGCCGCCGGGAAGGAAGTCTGTCGACATCCGAAGGAAATCGATTGCCGGGCGGAGCACCTTCCCGAGGTTTCCATCCAAGACGTCGGACAGGTGGTGCAGTGCGACGTCCACTTTGGACTGGTGTGCAAGAACGAAGACCAGACTGGCAAATTTCAGATGTGCTTCAACTACAAGATCCGCGTCCTCTGCTGCAGCCCTAACTACAATTGCCCGCCCAGCAGCAGCTCGCCCACCACCAGCCCCACCACCATCACCACCCGCAGCTCAACCAGCACCGCCCCAACCTCCACCACGGTCACGACCGCCACCTCCACGCCCTACTCCACCACCACGCTGCCCACCTCCTCAGGAACCACACTGCAGACCTCCACCAGCACCACCAGCCCCACGCCGACACCGACCATATACTCCCCCACCGTCACCGCCACCGCCACCACCACCCAGTCCACTACCAGCTGTGAACCCGAAGTGTGCTCCTGGAGCGAATGGTTCGACGTCGACTTCCCCTCCTCGGGGCCCAGCCAGGGAGACTTTGAAACCTACGAGCACATCCGGGCCGCCGGGAAGGAAGTCTGTCGACATCCGAAGGAAATCGATTGCCGGGCGGAGCACCTTCCCGAGGTTTCCATCCAAGACGTCGGACAGGTGGTGCAGTGCGACGTCCACTTTGGACTGGTGTGCAAGAACGAAGACCAGACTGGCAAATTTCAGATGTGCTTCAACTACAAGATCCGCGTCCTCTGCTGCAGCCCTAACTACAATTGCCCGCCCAGCAGCAGCTCGCCCACCACCAGCCCCACCACCATCACCACCCGCAGCTCAACCAGCACCGCCCCAACCTCCACCACGGTCACGACCGCCACCTCCACGCCCTACTCCACCACCACGCTGCCCACCTCCTCAGGAACCACACTGCAGACCTCCACCAGCACCACCAGCCCCACGCCGACACCGACCATATACTCCCCCACCGTCACCGTCACCGCCACCACCACCCAGTCCACTACCAGCTGTGAACCCGAAGTGTGCTCCTGGAGCGAATGGTTCGACGTCGACTTCCCCTCCTCGGGGCCCAGCCAGGGAGACTTTGAAACCTACGAGCACATCCGGGCCGCCGGGAAGGAAGTCTGTCGACATCCGAAGGAAATCGATTGCCGGGCGGAGCACCTTCCCGAGGTTTCCATCCAAGACGTCGGACAGGTGGTGCAGTGCGACGTCCACTTTGGACTGGTGTGCAAGAACGAAGACCAGACTGGCAAATTTCAGATGTGCTTCAACTACAAGATCCGCGTCCTCTGCTGCAGCCCTAACTACAATTGCCCGCCCAGCAGCAGCTCGCCCACCACCAGCCCCACCACCATCGCCACCCGCAGCTCAACCAGCACCGCCCCAACCTCCACCACGGTCACGACCGCCACCTCCACGCCCTACTCCACCACCACGCTGCCCACCTCCTCAGGAACCACACTGCAGACCTCCACCAGCACCACCAGCCCCACGCCGACACCGACCATATACTCCCCCACCGTCACCGCCACCACCACCACCCCCCAGTCCACTACCAGCTGTGAACCCGAAGTGTGCTCCTGGAGCGAATGGTTCGATGTTGACTTCCCCTCCTCGGGGCCCAGCCAGGGAGACTTTGAAACCTACGAGCACATCCGGGCCGCCGGGAAGGAAGTCTGTCGACATCCGAAGGAAATCGATTGCCGGGCGGAGCACCTTCCCGAGGTTTCCATCCAAGACGTCGGACAGGTGGTGCAGTGCGACGTCCACTTTGGACTGGTGTGCAAGAACGAAGACCAGACTGGCAAATTTCAGATGTGCTTCAACTACAAGATCCGCGTCCTCTGCTGCAGCCCTAACTACAATTGCCCGCCCAGCAGCAGCTCGCCCACCACCAGCCCCACCACCATCGCCACCCGCAGCTCAACCAGCACCGCCCCAACCTCCACCACGGTCACGACCGCCACCTCCACGCCCTACTCCACCACCACGCTGCCCACCTCCTCAGGAACCACACTGCAGACCTCCACCAGCACCACCAGCCCCACGCCGACACCGACCATATACTCCCCCACCGTCACCGCCACCACCACCACCCCCCCAGTCCACTACCAGCTGTGAACCCGAAGTGTGCTCCTGGAGCGAATGGTTCGATGTCGACTTCCCCTCCTCGGGGCCCAGCCAGGGAGACTTTGAAACCTACGAGCACATCCGGGCCGCCGGGAAGGAAGTCTGTCGACATCCGAAGGAAATCGATTGCCGGGCGGAGCACCTTCCCGAGGTTTCCATCCAAGACGTCGGACAGGTGGTGCAGTGCGACGTCCACTTTGGACTGGTGTGCAAGAACGAAGACCAGACTGGCAAATTTCAGATGTGCTTCAACTACAAGATCCGTGTCCTCTGCTGCAGCCCTAACTACAATTGCCCGCCCAGCAGCACCTCACCCACCACCAGCCTTACCACCATCACTACCACACCTGAACCGTGCTGCACAAGCACTTCTTCTGCCCCTTCATCAACACCATGTTTCTGTAAAATTGGGGATGATATTTTTTCACCTGGTTAGTTTGCCTGTTTTTATCAGTTTATATATCTCCTATGTAATGCTGTGTGTTTATTTTTCATCACTTTTTTCCTTATTTTCCTTTTTATTTTTTCACAACTTTTACTTGGAAATTTTGTACCGCTTTTTGGAATTTTTGAACTGTATGAAATTTTTTTTTCTTTGTATCTTACTGTATTTTTGTTCCTTCAGGTGAATTGATTTACAACAGAATGGATAGCGATGGATGTAGATTTTACGCCATCTGTAGTCCCACATGTACAATTGAACGACACATTGTACATTGTAACACTACTACTCCTCTAACCACTACTTCCACTGAATGGTCTACCATAACAACATCAGTTCCTCTGCCTACCTCTTCTGGAAGAGTTCCTATTCGTGGGTGTGTTTCTGCTACTTACCCTCCCTTACAGGTATGTAGTTTCTGTGTTATGTTATGGTTGTTGAACTAACACCAATTTCAGGTTGACACCAGAAAGGAACATTTTGCAGTGTTTACGCTTTATATGTGCAGATTGCCAGAATAAGTGTTGCTAGTGATGGGCAATATACCTGATATAAAATTTGTATGTGCCTTCTTTATATTTTTTTTTTCATATTGAGAAAGCAAGCCACAATAATCTTTTCTAATGACTTTAGTGCTAGTAAAACACTTTCTGATGCACTGCATTGCATAAATAACAAACCTTACTGAAATGATAGAGGAAGTTTTCTTGTGCATCTTGTTTCTTCACTAAACAGAAAAATTTAAGCTACTGTGAAGGCTTATATCTGTTTCTGTGTTTCTGTTCTCCTGTCCTCTTACCTGTAATTCTGTACACAATCTTTTTTTTTTTTTTTTGATAGTGATGGTCTATGCTGACAATGAAGTACAGTATACATAGCTAGTATAAAGGATATCACTTCCCTTAACCTAAGACCTATCCTCCCAAACCTCAGAGGAGCTCCTCATGCAGAAGAAATAGCTGGAATTAAGGTTCCCACCTCCTTTTAGCATAAAAGAAGTTAATTGTGTAGAATATTGACAACCTTGTACTATCCGTGAAGATTTTCCTTTTAGTCTTTGCTTCAGATTTGGAAAACAAAACAGTTTCTGATCCTCCATATCATGGTCAGAATTATGAATACCTCTAGTCAACATTACAAATCATTAGTACCACAAATTGAAGAGAAGTAACACATAGTAATTTCCTTTCCAACACCACCACTACTGGAAACAACACACCATTAAACTAAAAATATGAGTAAAGTTCATATCTGTTTGCAAACTCCTATGACAGTAATTTTTGCTCATTTTGCAGCCTGGACAAAGCTACAAATTATCCAACTGTACAGAACTCATCTGTAAGGGAGACAACAAGGTAGAAGTAATTCCAACTCACTGCCCACCTGCAAAGGAAATTACCTGTGCGAACAAATATCCAGCAATACTGGTACCTGATGAAAATGGCTGCTGTTACCACTATGAGTGTCAATGTAAGTACCGGTAGATTAAGGAATAACCTTTTTTGAAAAAAAGCAAAACTTTGCACAGTTTATACTGGCATTTTGTTTTCTTAGTGTTGCTCTATAAATTGTAGTATATTCACTTCAATTTCTAAATTCTTTTGTCTACAATAATTTTCATGCTAATCTTCTAAATATTTTCTCTCTACCAGGTGTGTGCAGCGGATGGGGTGATCCTCATTATATTACTTTTGATGGGACCTACTATACTTTCCTTGAAAACTGCACTTATGTCCTGGTGAAACAGATTGTACCCAAATATGACAACTTCCGTGTTTACATTGACAATTATTACTGTGATGCAAAAGATGGACTTTCCTGCCCTAAATCCATTATTATTTTCTACAAATCTGCAAAAGTGGTGCTGACCCGTGAACTCATGAATGGTGTGATGACCAATGTGGTAAAATACATGATTTTTATTTCTCTGTTTTTGCAAAAAAGAAATAAGGTCCATAAGCCTTACTGATTCTCATTTGAAATACAGTCTGTTAGGATATCATATCACAGAGGTGATGAGGACAGATGGTATCATAAGGAAAAAAAAGATTACACCAGTTTCTAAGAACAAAATGTCAGAAACAGCTTAGCACTATGCAGATATGAATATATTATGTGCATGTATATGTATATATAAATAACACTAGGGAACAGACTAATGCAGCTGACAGAGAGAAGACAGAAAGAATGCTTACACTGGTGCTTGATTCACGTTTCATGAAAACTAGTACATTGTGCCATTCACTTACGTAAGCAAACACATTGTGAAGAAACACGAATGCAAATCACAAGCATGATTCTTCTGTCATGGTGAAGATAGGTATGTATCCCTTATCAGCTAGATGACTGGGGACTGCTTCCTCTGCATAGGGAACTTCAGGCACCAAACAGAGCCATGACATGATTCCCCCTCCAATTCCCTTCTGGGAAGAGAGGTATAGCTGAAGAAAAGGGGTGACTGGGGGTATCACTTCACCTTCATAATCCGAAACTAGTGCTGGCAAGCCAGTGACAATGAAAAGTCAGTCCCACTGTTAGACTGGGGAATTTATTAGTTGATTAGAGAACACAAAGAGGTGGGAGGAAAAGTTTTCAATATGCACTCTCCACTTACAAAGCCATGCCAAGTTCTGCGTACCTACAGTCAGAAGGGCATGTTGAAACAATTATCCAGTGATTTCCTGTGAAAGAAGACAGTAACTGACAGTTTTAACTCTTACTTTATCCCAATTCAATGAGAAGAAAGTTGCAGAGTAATTCCCAACAAAAAGTTACTAAGCAAGTATGTCCACCTTCACTAGCTCATATAAGATACAGGCAGCAAATGGAACAGCTTAGATGAATGAATATGATCGTTATATAAAACTGGCACCAGGGACATTTGAATTCATTTTGAATTCAGACAACTCTTCCAATGCCAAGCAACATGTAGTATAGGAATAGTGTGATTTTGCATACATACGTAATAATGGCACAAATATTTCTGTAGTTAAAGAAAACTACCACTCATTTTCATATGAAAAATGTTTACAATAAACAAAATTATGAGGGATACAAAGAAAATACTTGGATTTAGAATGCTGTGCATTAGCATACAACCTGCACAAACACAGTACATAGGGGCCACTTAGATTATTACCACACTGTAGCAATATAGCAATACAACTGAGATATTACTGCATATATATGCTGTTATTGCAATGCTAATGGGCACTGGATGTGGTGCACAACAATATGGAGTTATGCATTATTATGAAGATTAGAAAATACATTATTTAAAACAATCAGGCAGAGCAGTGCTTATTCTGAAGTTGTGTTTTTTTAACCCTGCTTTCAGATGTACTTCAACCAAAAGATTGTCAAACCAGGCTTCAAAAAAGATGGCATTTCTTTCTCCACACTTGGTATCAACATGATTGTTGAAATACCAGAGATTGGTGCAACTATCACCTTTAGTGGGCTGATTTTCTCTGTGAAGCTCCCATACAGCAAATTTGGCAACAACACCGAAGGACAGTGTGGTAAGACAGATGCGCTAATTGGAGGTGGGACTCTTTCCCCACCCTGCCATGGTTATTCTCACCTGCTCTGTCTATGCAGTCTCATGATTGACAGAAATTTTTAAACAGCAGTAAAATGGAAATGAAAACAGTTCTGCTCTTCAACCTCTGTAGGATCAAAAGCTCCATATTTCAGCAACCTGTTTTTTTTTTCTTTGGGGCTGGAGTTGTAGGTTTGTTTGTTTTTCCCTAACCTAAATTAAAGTTCATGTAACTGTAAAGAAAGCACTCTGTATGAAGAAAGGCACCTTATACATTTCATGAGCACATCATGTCTAAACGTGATATAAGCACACGAATGTATTGTTCATCTCTGATGTGGCTTATGAGACTTACATAGCTTGTCTCTTCCAGGAACATGTACAAATAATAAATTAGACGAATGCCGCTTACCAAGTGGTAAGATCATTTCTTCCTGTCCCCAAATGGCTCATCACTGGATCGTTGGTGACAACAAGACATGCCATGGAATACCAGTACCACCAGTTGTAACCACACCTTCACCAAAGCCTCAATGTGAAACACCACCTCTCTGCAAGCTTATCTGGAGCAAGTAAGAAAAAAACTAAATTAATTCACACTTTCTAGACAAAACTGTCTCAGTATCTTACAAGAAGAGTAAGAACTATAGGCCTAGCATGTGATAATAGCTGAAAATGTCAGCTTAATGACAGGATATATACAGGAA
The DNA here is from genome assembly GCA_009819775.1 of Phoenicopterus ruber ruber. NCBI lineage: Eukaryota > Metazoa > Chordata > Aves > Phoenicopteriformes > Phoenicopteridae > Phoenicopterus > Phoenicopterus ruber. The sequence goes on from CM020219.1 coordinate 53,487,873, forward strand.
AAGCTTCTTTGCAAAAGAAACTGCTCTTCCTTAATAACTTGCATGCCAAAGACAACTGAGCAAGGAGAGGTGAAGTCAGAAAATCAGGGATGCAGCAAGCACTAAAATCCATACTCCCTGGGTTGCAACCACACAGATTTATGTTATCTTTCTCCCTCCTTACCTTCCAAGGTATGCTCACTCACTCTTAGTTACACTGTTAAGTAAAGATTGAACTCTAAATTTGAAGTGGGCCTTCAGTATAAACGGTGAAGAAGCTGGTTACAAACCAGGTTAACAGAGCAGACAGAAACATCTCAGCCAAAAAGTGTCCTTCATTCTTTGTACGTTTTATGTAAAACATGGAGCTCCAAAAGCGCAAAGGCTTGTTTCCTGCAGTATTTCCTGTACTTGTGTGAGCTCTGACAAAAGCTTTTTTTCGGCTGGGTAACTTATAAAGGCCCTCTTACACATGCTTGCTGTAGTGTCTAATAAGTCACGAGCTATTGTATGTGCAATTTTTCTATCTCTTGGCTACTTTTGTCATCCCTTTTTCCTCAATCTGATACAGTTGCCTTTCTTATTAAATTTCTGGTGTCAGACTGATGAAAAGTTGTGTACACATACAGAAACACTATGACCATTAACCTCTTTAGAAAAAAAATGGAGCTTCAAATTTCCTAACCTTTTATTTCCTGAATCTCTCCCACATTATTGGCCATTCTTAGGGTTTTGTTTCTTGTAATACATTCCTTCCTGAAGCAGAGAGTCACGTGCCATTAACTGGGAAGTGCTGGATTTTATATAATGACTTTAACATAAAAGGGGTTTTTTTCTGTCTGCAGGATTTTTGCAGAATGCCATGCTGTGATACCACCAGAACCATTTTTCAAAGGCTGTGTTTTTGACGGATGTCGCATAGACGATGAATACATGCAGTGTTCCAGTTTGGAGATATATGCTACAGAGTGTGCTGCTAGAGGTGTCTGCATTGACTGGAGAGGAAAGACCAACAATACATGCTGTAAGTATTGCAGAACTCAAAAATGTGTGTGAGAAATGGTAGTAATTAGTGTCTTATTCAATAAACCCATCTTACATCTAACACTTGACTACTGTCTACAAAAATACAGCAACGTCCTTACTCACAGAAGCTGGAGATGAAGAAGGTGAAGCTGTAGTCATTTTTGCTGCAAAACACATCTACTGTCAATGTTTAATCTTTTTTTCTTTTTCCATACAGCATACAACTGTCCAGCAAGCATGGTATACAAGCCATGTGGGCCTCTTAATCCTGCTACCTGTGCCCCGAGGTATGGAAAGACAAAAAAAACCAACCCCAAAACAACTGCTTATGTTTTTCTTTTTTTTTTTTATTTTTGCCTTTCTACTTTCCTTAGAAAATGGAGTTACTTCATAATGAAATGTCTTGTGAATTTGAATAATTTATTCAAGATTTATAAATAACAGTCAGCTCTATGAATGTGCACTTCCTGTTGCACTTCAGAAAATGTAAATTCTTTTGTCTCCCTTGTATCTGACATAGCAACCTTCTACATATGCTGCTCTCTCTCCTGCTTGTGGTGGGTTGACCCTGGCTGAATGCCAGGTGCCCACCAAAGCCTCTCCACCACTCCTCCTCCTAAACTGGACAGGGGAGAGAAAATATAAAGAAAGGCTCGTGGGTCGAGATAAGGACAGGGAAATCGCTCAGCAGTTATCATCATGGGCAAAACAGACTCAACTTGGGGAAATTACTTTCATTTATTACCAATCAAAATCAGAGTAGGATAATGAGAAAATAAAAATCAAATCTTGAAACATCTTCCCACCACCCCTTCCTTCTTCCTGGCTTAACTTTACTCCCAAGTTCTCTACCTCCTCCTCTGCAGTGGCATAGGGGGATGGAGAATGGGAGTTGCGGTCAGTTCATCACATGTTGTTTCTGCCGCTCCTTCCTCCATAGGGAAAGGACTCCTCACACTCTTCCCCTGCTCCAGCATGGAGTCCCTCCCATGGGAGACTCCTCCATGGACTTCTCCAAACTGAGTCCTTCCCACAGGCTATAGTCCTTCGTGAACTGCTCCAGCATAGGTCCCTTCCATGGGGTGTAGTCCTTCAGGCATGGACTGCTCCAGTGTGGGTTTCCCACAGAGTCACAAGTCCTGCCAGCAAACCTGCTCCAGCGTGGGCTCCTCTCTCTCCATGGGTTCACAGGTCCTGCTAGGCACCTGCTCCAGCCTGAACTTCCCACGAGGTCACAGTGTCCTTTGAGCATCCACCTGCTCCAGTGTGGGGTCCTCCACAGGCTGCAGGTGGATATCTGCTCCACCATGGACCTCCATGGACTGCAGGAGGACAGCCTGCCTCACCATGGTCTTCACCATGGGCTGCAGGGAAATCTCTGCTCTGGCACCTGGAGCACCTCCTCCCCCTCCTTCTTCACTGACCTTGGTGTCTGCAGAGTTGTTGCACTCACAGATTGTCACTCCTCTCTTCATCTGCAACTGCTGTTGTGCAGGAAGGGGGGGGTGGGTTCCTTCTTAAATATGTTATCCCAGAGGCGCTACCACCATTGCTGATGGTCTCGGCCTTGGCCAGCAGTGGGTCCATCTTGGAGCCAGCTGGCATTGGCTCTATCGGAGATAGGAGAAGCTTCTAGCAGTTTCTCACAAAAGCCATCCCTATATTCCCCCTGCTACCAAAACCTTGCCATGCAAACCCAATACACTGCTTCACTGCAAAAACATTGTACTCAAATACATACATTCCTCCCACTCTAGCTTTGTTGAGCTTCCTGGCTATGGAGTAACTGAAGGATGTTTCTGTCCTGAAGGAAAGACACTCATAAGTGAAGATGGCAACATCTGTGTCTCTGAATGCTGTAAGTAATTTGTAGCTAGTTTGGGGAATAAATAGAGATCAGGATTGATAGTCAGGAGGCCTGTGTTCTACTGCCATCTTCTACATGGTCATAACATGGGCAAATCAGCCTATTTAAGCTCCTTTAGTCTTCACATCTAAAAATGGAATAATAATCAATATTACCTTTTTTCCATCTTTCTTCCTTGCATGAGACCTACCAAGTTGGTAGAATTCTACATTTCAAAAGAACTAGTCTGCATATTCATTTTCTTGTTAGTTTTATCTTCACAGTATTTCTATTTGAAACTGCAAAAATTTACTCCTTTATGTCAGTTTTCAGTGGTGTAAATGTCTATTTGTGTCTTTTTTTTTCTTTCCAGCTTGTAGGGAACCAAATGGAGTATCCAGATGGGTGAGTATCACAATCAATGGGGTTTATCAAGCACAGACAAGTGAAGCAAGAGGATATTTAGTGTTTCACAAAAACAAAGTTTTGCTTAGATTGGGGGAGACTTCGCGTTTTTTTAAAATGTTTGTTCCCCTTTACTCTTAAAAATAATTATGAGTGCCAGAGCAGAAACCGCATTACTCCCTAACAAATTTAACAGTAAGTGATGGGATATTCTTTCAATAACCATCACCTCACATACTGAAAAAAAAAAGAAAAAAAAAAGAGAGAGAAAAGAAAAGATAGATGGTAGTAGTGGAACTTTGGCATATGTGCTTCTTCTATTTCCACAAATTTGGCTTGCTAAAGTTACTAGAGATGAAGGGACAGATGGATAACAAAGTTTACCTGTTGCTGATAATGTTGATATTCTGCATTCTTAGTTCCTCAGCTGCATAGAAATTATAGAAATTTCTCTCTGTAACCTAATGTGCAAATGAGTATGCCATATGATAATTTCTTATTCAGAAATGCATGCAAAGCTCAATCACTTCACCTTTAGACCTCTTGTATCCCTCATACTAACATTACTAATAAATAGAAAGTGATAGCTATGTGAACACGCTCAGAACCTTCAGTGGCCTCCAGTATCTTCCCCTAATTAGCTTCAGTTTGAGGATTTCTTATAAAATCTAAAAATATTAGAAATATGAAAACGCTGATTTAATCAGGTATCACTGTATCCATGAATAAGTCAACTAGAAACAAATAGACTGATTTTGGTTTGAATTTATATGCAATTTTTGTCTTCCTTTTTTTTTCTTTTTCTTTTTTATATAGCCAGGAGAAAAATGGACAAAAGATTGTCAGGAATGTGTCTGTGACAATAATACTCTTCAAGTGCACTGTACAAAACACAAATGTTCTCCGACACAGCAAGTATCTTGTGATGAACCAGGTTACATGCCTGTTCAGGTACAAATACCAGAAGATCCATGCTGTACCAGGACCGAGTGCTGTAAGTACTCTCTTAGTTCTCTATCATGGGGAATATGCTATATTCATTTTGGGGAACTACAGCAATAATTTCTCTTTTTTTTAATACTTTGCATTGATTTCATAATGCTTTTCTCCCTCATCCCACTTCTTAGAACCTTCTTGCAGAGCATTTACTAGATTCCTGAAGAGAACAAATTTAAAGATGAAAAGATTTTACATAGGCACAGAAAAATAACTGGGAATAGCCTATAATTTAACATTGAAAACCTTTAATGCTGCCACCACCTGAAACAATATTCAAAAACGATTCAAAAAGCATTTTCTGTTTCAAAGATTAGTATAAAAAATATTATCTTAAAAAAAAAGTCTTGAACACTTAAAAATTGCTCAAGAAAGTTCATGAACCTCTGAGGGTCATCAGATTTCCCAATTGTTACAAATTTCTCTTTGGAAATATCTCTTTCCAGCAATCACAATTCTATTCTTCTCAGACAATGCTTTGTTTTACAAAGGCTATGGAAAAGCCCATTCGTTTTAAAAATAGCTGGGCAATTATACTGAATTAGTCATTAAACTAGCTTGTGTAAACACCACCATATTTGCGCCATGGGAAAACTTTTGAAGTTCATGCAAAACAAAATTACTTTCATTTAAAAATTCTGGGTTCATTATTTTCTGTATTCTCTTACATTAAACAGGCTGCAACACTAGCCTCTGCCCTGAGGTCACACCCCAGTGCTTAGAGGGACAAGAAGTAGTCACAGTAATGCAGCCTGGAAAATGCTGTCCTACCTTTGAATGCAGTAAGTACTATGGACCTTCTTCATGTGTTATTCACAGCTATATTTTTCTAAGTTTATGAATACAATGACCTTAAAAGAGGAAGATGTGTTACCTTATTGGGCCAACAAAGCAGCAGTTTTTTGACATACTTCTGCTTCTTAACACTTACACCTCTATGACACCATCTTTCTTCCTTATTTACAGGACATGGCTGTGTAGTCAATGAAACCTACTATGCAGTAAGTACACAGAGTAACTCACTATAAAAATACACCTTCGCATAGGTTCACAATGCAATGTTTTTGAGAATCCTATCATGGACCATATTTTGCAGCAAGGCCCGAGATAAAACATCATTAATTATTTAATCGAGGTCAGCATATCAACACCCTCCCTACAAGCAAAAGCATTTTCTGCTCTCCTTTCTGCATTAGCAGAATTTAATTCCAAAATGGATATTACCAGCAACAGAAACTCTGCTTAAATAAAACAACCAAAATTGTATTTAAGGATAGTTTAGCCCATACATAGTTCAGCTTTCTATTGTCTGTGATGTACATACACAAAGTAACTTGCTTTTAGTGACTAATAATGACTTTTTTTCTGACTTCCCCTAGCCTGGAGCTGTCATTCCATCAGGCCCCTGTGAAGAATGCACCTGCTCTGAATCCTCTTACTCAAGCCCTCACCATGCTACTGTCAAGTGCAAGCCTGTTATTTGTGACACGTACTGCCCAGCCGTGAGTGCTATTTTGCTGTCAGTGGGGTATTCCTACCCCACTCAGCTCAAATATCCACCAGTTAAGGTCAATGCCCTGACTCAATGTCATTTCCTCTCTATTTGCTTCAAAACAGGGTTATAAGTATACAAAGAAACCTGGACAGTGCTGCGGCACATGCGAGGCAGCGGCTTGTATAGTGACTGTGGGAGACAACATTACACACGTGCTTCAAGTAACTACCCCTGTTTTAGTTCACTTTTGGTGAATTCTGCTAGTCTTTTCACTCTTTCCTCTCCTTGTCTTTGTCACATTTATTTGCTGCATCTTTTCTCATGTTAGACAAATGCTTATTCAGGCAGGGAATGGACTGTCTCACACAGCTTGAACAGTACCTTGAGCCATGCAACTCCAGTTCTAAGACTTCTGGAAGCAACTGTGATACTGAACAATGGCTTTCAGAAATCAACATAGAAAAATACATAGGTGAAAGCAATGGGCCTTTATTTGCCTTCAGTTCTGAAAATATAGCACTCATTTTGCTCAAAGGATCGTTTTATCTGTGGAGGCAGTTTTCTGCTCCAAACAGCCTATCTCAAGTTAGCTGAGAGCTTTAGGACAGGATGAGTCAGTAAAGCCAGCAGAAATTCTGCCACGTATCTGAATGGACATACCCATAAATTCTGATGACAAAACCATTGAAACACAAATTAAACTTTCCAAATGAGTTTCCACATACTTACCCTATTCACATAAAAAGCATGTCCATATCCAGGTAAAAATACAGCCTCTTCACTTGGTTAATGAAAAGGACTTACAGCAGTATGATAATATGACAAGTAACTATCAGCTGAAATTCAAGGAAATTGTTCAAAATAATCAAACCGCAGTAGGCAGCAATGATAAGACATTGGGGGTTTTTTGTTTCATTTTTATGTAAGAAGATTTTTGTTCACTTAATTTTAACTACTTTCAGGTTGAAGAATTCTGGAACCCACCTGGTGATAACTGTACCACTTACACATGTGAAAAACATGATGACCAGTTCATTCAAGTCGCCTTACGGAAACACTGTCATTCGTTTAACCCTGAGGACTGTGATCCAGTAAGTACTCTTCTACCAGTTCTCATGTTTGAAAAGGTTCCAGTGGCTAACACCAGTGATAGAAGGATCACGGTATCCAAGGAGAATACCTAGCAGAAGCATCACCCAGGATGTAGCTCTGATTTTATGCTGTCTGAATCTGGTCCCCATCCAATTTCATTTCAGAAAAGCAAATCAAAATTAAAATGGGTGATATATCAATCCTCATTGAGGATTGGGCACTAGAGAAAAGGGTACAACATAATGTTTTGGATTCCTAAAAGTGTCAGGTGACCTAGAAGCAAGAATTTTCTTGAAAAATAATAGGATTTTTATTCCTAAATTATTTAAGATTATAAATTCTTTTTTAGAATTCACTTATTGAGAGCAAAGGTGAAGGAAAATAAGCTACTTCAGTTCACAACATCATTCAACTTAATACAGCTCAGGGTAGATTAGAACCAGCCCCACACATCTGGGGAGTCAGTTATTTCATCAATTGTGTCACCCTGTCTGACATAATCCTTAACCTGTACTGACTTTGGTCACTCAAAATATCCCACATGTGCTACAAGCTTTATTTCTGAAATTTTTCTATTGAACTCTGGTGACAGCAAAACAGCTCCAGTCCCCCTCAGTGTCAGCTTTCAAAGAACTCTTGTTAATATTGAAGTAGTTATGTGCCCTTAATATTTAGCCTTGCTTGAAATTAGATTCCATGCCAATACAAAGAACTTTCTGGTGCCAGAGAAACTTAGGAAGCAGGGAAAGTCTCTTGCTTTAGTATGCAGGTATGAAACCCAAGTTATCTTTTTCTGTTTTCCCACTCAAGGATGACATCAAGCTATCTGACGATGGCTGCTGTAAAGAGTGCCAAGCAAAACTGAAGAGTAAGTAATGATAGTTTTGTTAAGAGTAAGTAATGATAGTATGTGCCTTATTAGGTATATTAGTCCATCTTGCATGGTAGATGCCTAGGCAGAAAAGGTGAATAAACCAAGTTTGGGACCACTGCCTCACACTGGGGTGAGAAAGGAAATAGAAAAAGAAAGGAACAGAACATTTCCAGTACACACTTTAGAGCTTTGGAAAACATGGATATGATAAACTTTCCCATCTCCTACTGTTAAATGTTAGCCTTTTTGTGGGAGGGAGAAGACTATGACTATTCTCCAACTTCCATAGATACATTCTTTTTAAGGAAGAAAATGAAGTCAGTCCTAGGAGGTGGGTGTGCATTGAGCAGTTGCCACAGTACTGCTCTTTATTTCTGCATCCTGCACCAAAGTTGCATAAGCTAAAGAGAATTTTTCATTCATTGATAACACAAGCAGCAAGAGTCATCATTTGGCCCTTAGCAATTAAAAGAGAAATGCACTGTGGCCGAATTTCCTATTTCAGCTCCATCCATCTCAGTTTTCTACTACAAACTGTCTATCGTACAAAGAGATCTATTTATCTGCACACATATTTTAACCTCTTTTCCCTTGGTTTGTGACAACCTCAGGTTGTAGGAAGCACAATACTACTACTGTCATCAAATATCATGGATGTGTATCTCCTGCACCTGTTGAGATGACATACTGTGAAGGCAGCTGTGATGCTTACTCACGGTAAGTGATATAACAATAATTGTGGTCTCTTGTCTTTTACTCTTTACGCTAGTTACATAAAGCAAATCGCAAGTGATTTTCTAATATGTCCAACATCCACCCAGTCTTTAGCTGTTTCCATTGAGCTAACTAGAATTTTTAACGTGATGTCGTACTAACTTAATTACCTCAAGACTCACAATGTTTTAACAGCCTGTTCAGTGTCAGTGAATAGACCTGAGTTTTGATTTTGCCCATGTAGAAGTGAGGTTATTTGTTTCTCACTATTTTCTCATTTTGGACTGGCTTAATATGTGATCTGGATTAATTAATTTACTTTTTCTGCGCCTTAATGAAGAGCTAGATCCATCCATTTTTACAATGAGGAGCAACTTACTTATATTTCACCACAATACTGTAAGAATGGTAATATTGAGCAATAGTCCCACATACAAGCACACAACTTCTGATTATATTTAGTAATGAGTGGGAGGGGCAGTGGTATTTCTCACATAATTTCTGAATCTTTCTCTTTTGTTGGTTTTGCAATCAGATATTCTCCAGAGACAAACACAATGGAACATAAATGCTCATGTTGTCAGGAAATCAAGACCAGCCAAAGAAAGGTGACTCTGACGTGCAGTGATGGAACCTACCTTGATCACTCATACATTTATGTGGAGAAATGCAGCTGTGTAAGCACTGAGTGCATTCCCCAAGTCAGCACCCAACAGGCAACAAACCAGATAAAGGCCTCTCAGGAACAACCGGATGTCTAAAATTAGAAGTAGAGAGAAGAAGTCAAACAAGGGTTGAACATAAGACTAAAAAAAAAAACTTTGAAAAAATACAAAAGTGTCAAAAGCAGCTATAATTTTGGATGAACAGATGATGTTTTCTGCATACAAACTCAATATGTCTGTCTACATTATTTCAGTTTTCATTACCAATATATCTCCCATTGTTTTTCATGTCTTTTCTTTTACACCTTGAGTGGTACAGCATAAGGTCCTTTTGACATTATCTGTTAGTTTGTCTTCTGAGAAGTGCTGTAACATAAGACTGAGAGCTGGATTTACACCTGCACAAAGTCTATTATGAGAACAACATTATTCTCTGGCTTGAAGCTTATCTGTGGTGGCATAATACAGACACTTGACCATATCATATTTCCATTGACATAGACTGGCCTTTTTTATAACATTTTCATTCCAGTTCATTGAGACAAATCAGAAGCTAAAGTCCAGAAGACAAACAAACAAAACCCAAGCAAAACTGTACTTCTGTTTCTTTATTTTTCTTTTTGCATTAAGGAAAACTTAGACTGCAGAAAGCCATACCTTCTCAAAATTATGAACTTCAATATTTTGAACAATTTATGATGGGCATATTTCTCTATATATTCTCATGAGAAAAAGAAAGAAATCCTATCATGAGAAGCTGCTGCACACTACTCTTTGTTTACATAACACCATCAGCATAGTAACTATGAAAATATGGATTTTTTTGTTGTTTGTGGTTAACTGTTTACAGAAGAAGTATATATATATATATTTTTGCCAACAGGGGCATATGAAGGATTTTTGTAAACAAAAGTTAATAATAAATAATAATAATAATAATAATAATAATAATGTAAATTCTTTCCTAGGAAGATTTTAGAAGTTGAACCATTGCTATTTATTTTGTTTTTCAAAAATTGATTTATTGGGTCATTTCTTTCAGAATTAATGTTATCCCATTTCTTAGTCTTAGTCATGTTATCTGGGTGTGGTCTATTTTCTTCTTCTATTTTGTTTTGGAATATTGTTTTATTTTTGTTCCTTATGAAAAAAAGTAATGATGATTAATAAATTTTAAGCATTTTACGGCATGTCTCCTTTGACTTTTCACTGAATCCCTCACATGAGAGTTGATGGCCCCATAAAATACTTGGTTCCCTTCCTACTACAGCCATTTCTCAATAGCTCCAGGTCAAATGCCAGTCTAGTCTGTGGTACCTAACCCTCTATAGAGCTTTGATACTACTTTGAATCAAAGGCACTCAAAAGCAAATACTGAAAGTCTTCCCAGCACATCACTTCAGATGCTATCAATTAGTGACCTTCCAGTAAGCAAGGACATCTCTGAGTCTGTACATATTTTGTAGATCTGAAAGTTCTTTACCTGGCAGACAGAAACTATACAAAGTATTCCAAACCAGTTAGTCTCATATTTTAGAGCCCACTGCAACATACATAAATCTCAAACCTGAAATTGCACTGTTGTAAATCTACAAGTTTTGACAGTTTACTATGCAGCCTTAGTTACACTGTACTTCGAACCAGCCACCACAGATCTAACTGTAGATTTTAGAACACCAAGCAACATGTTTTACACAATTTACAAATGACTGCTCTAGGATTAGTTGGGGGAACAGTAAAAAATTAAAGGTGATGGCCTTTCTCCTAGCCTACAGTTTGGACAGCTCAGTAGAGGGAGTAACAGGGTAACAACATAGGCTTTCTGCAGGTGCCCTGCAGCAGCTTAGGCTGCTTTCTCACCTGTTTTTCTTTCACGGAACAATAACAACCCATATACTCCCCCACTCAGAGGTGAGCACTGAGTTCTTCTCCCTGAGGATCACTAGTAACGTCACACTTCCTGCTGGCAAAAATCCCTACCTCCTCCCAGCTTCCTGTTGACAAATTGTTACTTCACTCACTGTTTTTTCCAGTCCTTAGGCTCTTCTGCTTCCCAGTGAGGCACCAGGTGGCATAAGGCTCTGTTCCCTCCTTTCCATCTAATCCACCAGGCTTCCCAATGTAGCACTACTACTGAATTCATGACCAGTTTGTTGAGTGACAGATTCTCTGGCCTTCTGTCGTGGTTTAACCCCAAATTGTAACCCAATACCACGCAGCCGCTCGCTCACTCCCCCCCCTCCCTGTTGGGGTGGGGAGGAGAATCGGAGAGAAAGGAAAACTTGCGGGTTGAGATAAAAACAGTTCACCAGGACAGCAAAGGAAAAATATAAAAATATATTAATAATGATAACAATAATAATATATATAAGGATAATATAAAACAAACGATGCACAATTTCTCACCACCCGACGACCGATACAGCCCGTCCTGAGCAGCAGGCAGGGAGCAGGGGTATCCCCCCCCAGCTATCCCAGAACAGCAAGTTCCAGAGAGAGCAGGCGAGGGAACAAAAACAGCTGAACAAACAAAAAATGAAAAGGTGAAAATAGGGAAACAAAAAGCAACTCAAAGGGAAGCTTAACGATTAAGGCAAGTTAAGGGTCTCAAAAGCCTAGTGGCCCACCGGCCGACCCTCACTTATACCAGGCATGACGTCTATGGTATGGAATACTCTCTTTGGCCAGTTTGGATCAACTATTCTGTCTCTACCCCTCCCAAGTTTTTGCCCTTGCATGTTAGCAAAACCTGGAAAACAGCAAAATGTCCTTGGTCATTCAGCAGCAACCAGCAACATCAGCGTACTATCGCCGTTGTTCTCACACTAAAGCCAAAACACAGGAGCTGCTGAAAACAAAACTAGCTCCGTCCCGGCCTAAACCAGGACACCTTCCCAGGCAAGTTAGGATATTATTCTTGTCCCACTCATTCTGCAGAAGGGAAAAGAGATTATCTATAAAATAAAATCAATTATTATGCACTTCTTTGGTCCACAACAGCTCCTTGTCCACAGTTAACCTACTGAAATATCAGATACCCTGCATGTTGCTTCAAGATAATTAGTTGTTTTTCCATGCAAAGCCTGTATCTCAGCATCCCAGCAGCTATCCTCTTCACTGGAAAATTCTGTGTGTATTAAATCTGTGCCACCAACTACTTCATACAACTCGCTGAAAGAGGAAAAACTAATATGATGAGGAAGAAGGGAATGAGAGACACATAACATGTGGCACATGGGAAGACTGAGAGGTGATAATGACAGGACAGCAGAGTCCAAAACAAACCTAGAGTTTGGTGGCATAAGAAGAAAAAAAAAGAAAGAGAAGCAAAGTAATGGACAGAATTTGGTCCTGGCATGGGGAGACAAGGAGGCAAGGAAACAAGGAAGGGAAATGTAAGCCAAGGCAAAACATGCAGGCACACAGAACCTGTGGCTGAAGATGTACTGGAGGCGTTTCCTTGTAGAAGAAAGGATCTGTATCAGAGATACAGTCCCAGTTGTGGGAAAGAGCAAATGGGAACCCTCAATTCAAGAGAAGGAGAACAGAGGACAACATGCTTTGGGCATAAAAGAGCAAGTGGAAGGGCTTGCAGGGACTCCCTGAAACAAGACATGGAGTAAGTGAAAAACAGAGCTGCAGTGGATGTAGTAGACCAGCCCTACAGGCCTCCTAAATTTTCCTTTACATAGGACCTATCTTTGCTCTGAGTTACTGCTGACATAGACTGGGTAATAGCTCCAAAGTAAACCTTTCTAAAAACTGGGATGAATGAGATCACTTATATCCCTCAAAAATAAATCACCAATTTTTAAACCGTAGATAAATAAAGTCAATAAACAATTAGGTGGAAGAAAGTGATTGGCTTGTTCTCTCTTTATTGATACAGGTCAGAATACTGTGCAGGTCACACATATAGACCATACTTACTAGAGTAGGTAATGAATATATATTACACCAAAGCAAACACTAGAGGGCTCTAGGCTCACAGTTTACAAGCCTGTATTTGTGTGAAAAGGGTTTCTTTCAAGGCACTTCGAAGTGAGCCACATGGTAACTGTTGTCTTACTTTCAAATCGTTAAGATAAACTTTGCTCTTAACTTACTCTTGAATCTACAGGCATCCACTCCACATAATATACCAAGACTTGTTTATACATCACTTAATTTTTTTTTTTCTTATCTGATCATCTTTGGAACACAAATAAATTGCAGCAGAGAAATCACTCACTTAGGAGAGAATTTATTCCAGCTGTACAAAAAACAGTCAAAGGTTTCTGATCTAATTTCAATATTTGCTGTCAGCAGTCCTTCCTTGGGCATTCGTACATTTGCTCCCCCCATCAAGACTCCTGTTACATAGCCTAACTACTGCATGACCATCTTATTTTTTCCCCCTTTCCACAGAGCATTTTAAAACTCTGCAGTGTAAATAACAAATCACTAATAATCACTTTTCAACTATGCTTTGCAATTATCAGTAATATATAAAATATAACCTCAAATTATATGTCTATTCAGATTTACTGCCTAGGAGTCCACTGCTCATTGCAGGGGGGGTTGGACTAGATGACCTTTAAAGGTCCCTTCCAACCCAAACCATTCTATGATTCTATGATTCAAGTAATTCATTTGGCTGTTAAAGCACAACAGCCAGCTTTTAAGCCACATCACGTTCTGAAAACAGCTATGGAAAGACAGGGTTGTTTGTGGCACAACCCAGCAGCAGGGCTGATAAAAGACAACTCAAGAATGGAAATCACACTTCATAATAGCAAAATCCAACTCAAAGGAGGGAGCTTTCTTCCTCTTCAATAGGTTTTGTTCTACCATTGCTAAAAACCAGCAGCTCTGTTGCAACCAGCCAAATTAAAGCAGAGTTTTATAATAGAACAGACTAGTCTTATTTAAACATTATTAATGTAATAATAAAACAATTATAAATGCACAGAAAGTACATTTTTGCAAATGATGCAGTGTTCATGACTCTCACGTTTTCTTTTGCTCATTACTATTTCAAAAATTATCTTCCTTCTCAAGTGTCCGATTTCTTTCAGCATTCATTATAACTCTTATTTATAACTACAATTTGGATATAAGGAACCAGCAAATGTTTGCACTGTTACAATAATTGTTGTTACTAACAGTTATTCACATAGTTAAAATCTGTTAAATAGATAGAAGCTTACTCTGTCTGCTACCTCTTTTCCTGCTGTTACAGCCATGCATGCAAATAAAATTCCACTTTTGCCTCCCTCTGTTTTAAGAAAGCAATGGCTGCCTAGGGAGCCAAAATAGGGCCATTAAACATGAGCAATTATAGACATCTCATGCACTAAGTCTCACAAAATGCTGTAGACAACTGCATGAGTCTAGTAGCCAATCCTGAAATTGAATCATTGCTTCTGCACTTGCACCAGTCTAACCGCAAGGATATTTCCATGGCTGTTACTGGTTTTCACTGACTTCAAAAAAATAAATGCCAGAAATATTTGAGGGGAGCCTGATTCCAAGGCAAATTTGGAACTGGCCTGAGTTTTGGGGAATATCAGATGTGGACTCTGTAGCTGTTCCCTCACTCAGCAAAGAGTCGGTCAAAACCTCTCATTCCACTTCAGCTGATCTCTAGGGAGGTTTGGGGCCAAAACTGAGCTTTATCGCATTGCTCAATGTCATACCTACTGAGGCACATGACTGACAACTACAACACAGGCACAGTATGAGAACTGGCAGACAAAATATGACAGTAGGTGATACAGAATCTGCAGAAAAGGCATAATGAACACTATCATGGAATGACTTCCTGCCACAGCAGAACTAACTTTCTTATTCACATTATTTGGTAGTTGCTCTGTGTTCCGGAGAATGAGATTATCCTACCTGATGCAGTTCTATCACTTGCTCTGCTATTAATGCTTTTGTGCTTTATGACCTCATCCTAATGGAAATTCAGGTTCCATTATTCAGATATCTGCTATTTTACAGGAAATGAGCATTATAATAGCGCCAAATTTGTGTTGACTGAAGATAATGCAAAACAATACTGAATCACATACCTCATGGCAAGGTGCAGTTGCATAGCATTCATAACAGAGAAGGTGTCACAGTACACTTGATCTAACAGAGACATGTCAAAACCCTTTACCTTTATAGCAAGAAAGCTATGGGATTAATATAACCCATCCCTCAGTAATCCTAGACAGGATTTTAATGACCAGTATTTCAACAAACAGTGTTTCAATCTCAGTTGAGATTCCATCAGAAGTAATTTTTCAACCTAAACCACTCTCAGATTTCCAATATACTCGGAGCTTTTACAAAAGAAAAAAAAAAAAAAGCTTGTTAGTCACTGTAAATGTATATTACATTGTTATAGATTCTATATTTATTTATATGTGTGTGTGTGTATTAAGACCAGCAAAGGTATATATAGGACAAACTCATCAACAATCCTACCTCCCATTTATCTTTTATCTTCAGTCTGAAATGGCTGACACACACAGCCCGTTAATTCAGAGCAATTACTAACCAGAAATAACACAGTAGACTGCAATTTTATTTCAACCTAGCAAGCTGGAGGTCCTGAAGAAAAAGCATCTCTGAAGCAAGCTTTCCAGCAGAATACAAACTTTTAGCAGACAATTCACAAAATCTGGCTTTTTACATAAACAAATAACATCCCCTTACCATGTTAGCTTATCATTGATTTATTAGATCTGCTCTTAAATTATTTCCTGAAGAATTCCTCTATGTCACTATCTTTGTGAGAGGAACAGTAGGCTTGAGGGAAAAGGAGGAATGACACCAAAAAGCATATGAAGTTCAGTCAGCCATCAGACCACATGGATTCACATGTGCCTTTCCACCAGTGCAAGAACTCACCCTTCCATAGGAAGGAAGCCCTTCCATAGCAGTGGGCAACCAAGGCCTCAGTTGTATCTACATAAAACCAGCACAGTCACTGCTGAATCAAAGCCTGGAAAAGAGAGGAGACTTCTGTGGGATCACCAAAAAAGCCAGGTAGCAGAAGGAACACAATAAAAAAAGTGCACCTCATGGGAATACTTGATCTTACAGATTGCCTTTATATGTTAAATGCAGAGATTTATTTGTGAAAAAATCTGGGTCAAACATTTGTTTATACTCCTACAAGTTCTCCTGAGACACAACTGCACTATAAAATTGATTTAAATCATCAACCACTTATTTGGCACAAGGAAAACTTCAGCTGATTAAAAGACTAAACGATCTACTCGAATCCGCCCCTTCTCAGCTCTCCAGGCTTGGAGTACGCTGCAGGGACACGGCGAAGAATAGCTCAAGTCTGCTCAATTCCTGCGAACCTCACAAAGCTCACAAGCTCTTCTGCCCCAGTATCAAAGAAACCGTTTTTGCACTCCCAAAGCAGATATTCACACAAAACAGTAATCCTAAGCCACAAGGCCATCAAGGCTAGCCTGCGCTCCAGGAGACACAGAAAAACCTGCCAGCATTACACTGACGTAACTACAGTGGACATGGTATTAGCAGGATCTCAATTTACCTCACAGGAAAATACAAATATGCACTGTGACTAATCTCTGAGACTTTCAGGAAACTATGAAAGTGGCTTGGAGACTCTTTTTTACAGTTCATCTGCCCCAACTGAAAAAAATACTGAACATCCCACATGCCTCAGTAAGCACACCTCACTTAGGTACCCAATTGAGGAAGCACATTTGAGCAACACACAAGGGTTAGAAATAAGTAAATAGACAAAAGTTACCAGAGAGAGACAGACACTTTCTCCTACCTTGGTTCGCTATTTCTGGTATGGTCACACCGGTGTTATTCCATGATTTTTCTAGCACAGGTGACAGGAATATCAGGCCTTTGCATGCTAGGAGTCAAACACAAAGCAGAGCGTGAGGTTTATGATCTTTCTTGCATTTATGATAGCAATGATAAATAAGGGGCCATCTTTCTAAAGACAGGTTTATTTTTTCAAGTTGTCGATTCACTTTAAGCAATTTGGGATTAATCTGATCTGGTGACATGGCCAAGCTAAGCATTCAGAAACTATCCATAACAAAGCCACCTGGTAGCAAATTGTTTCAATCCTGGTGACCGTGTTTTTTAAAAGCTTATATCAAAGATAGAATTAATGCAATGCATTAGAAATAATTTCTCACACATAATTTAGTCACAAATGCCATTAAATAATAAAAAATCAAATCACAGTGTGCCCCACATAGATCTTTGAAAACTCCTTTTACAAGGGCTCAGAGTAAATAGTACGGGATGAAACAAATTTATCTGAATGCACCACAACCTGTTCATCCATGATGTAAGAGCATTTCAGGAGGGAGGAAAGAGAACAACCACCCACTGCCTTCAGAGAACTTTTCCCACTCAAAACACCACCACGGCTGTCACAAACCATTGAAGATAATGCTGCAAAAAGGTGGCAGCACAGGAGCGGTGAGGAGCCAGGCAGAAGGAGGTTGTGTCCTTCCCAGGGCCTAACCCAAAACTCACCGAGCTCCAGGAGTGTCCTCCTGAGAAATACTGACAAATACAACAGAGAGAGGACCCCCTTCCCCAGGTGGCCTACAGGTATGCCATCTTAAACCTACAGGGCCACCGCAGGACGTGGGGCGCCAGCAGCAGGAAACGCCTTGCCCCTGGGTAGCTGGCAGCTGAGCAGCTAAAGTGGCTGGCCTGAGGCATGCTGCGCTCCCTGGCTGTCATCGAGGCTGGGTAAAGCCCCCGGGGATGATGTCCGCCCGAATGCGAGGTGTCGCCTGCCTCCCAGAGGAAGTGCAGCCCGTCGCAGTGGCTGCCAGGCACAGTTTACCTCAGCGCAGCCCCCTGGACGGAGGAGTGACTGGCACCACCCAGGCAGCGCCCTGTGCCACACACGTAGGGCACCTGCAGCTCCAGGGATGGCAATTCACCATCACCACCACTTCTTCAGGAGAAAGGCAGCGAGGTATGTACCTGCAGCACAGTACTCCTGTCTCTTCGGGAAACCTATTCTGAGAGGACTTGGCAAGTTTGCTGCATTTCTGCTCCTGGGACAGCAACCAAAATTGTGCCTGAAAGGCCTGGGACTTTTTTTCCTCCTTTCTTTTAATTGTTCCTTCTTTTTTATTTTTTTTTTTTTTTTCTGACAGGAATTTGGGGCAGGACAACCCCATCCCCTCATGCAAGCAAGCACCACAAACATTATAGGCTTTCCACCCCGAAATGACTTAGTGGAGCACAAGCTAATCCACCTCAGCAAGGTAACCTGTTAACTCATACCTGAGATTACATGTAAAGGGTGGAAAAGCGCTGATGGCAAACTGCCCCCCAACACCCCCAGACCCTGGTAGGGCTGCCTTGGCCCTGCTGCAGCCCCAGGGCCAGTCCGCCTCAGCCCCTGCAGCCAGGGCATTGCAATGCCCTGGCTCCCTCCTATAACCACTGTGGCAAAGCACACACCATGCAGTATTTATACAGGTGGTATAAATACACAGTATTTGTACACAGGTGAACAAAGCAAGCTACCCCACCATTCTCCATAAAGTCCAGTTTCTAACGTCATTGGGATTTGGTACGGTTTTAGCTTCTTTAAAGGTTAAAAAGGAGGAGAGAGAAAAATGTCTCCAGCTGGTTTTTGAAAGTATGTCCTTTTTCCAACCTCTTTGTTTTTATCAGCAAGTTTTGCTGGTTGATCCTGGTTGCCTGGCACAGCAAAGTTGCATAGGTGCTGTGGTTTACAGCCATCTATGTGCCTTAGCAGATGCTCCCCTCTCTTTGCCTGGTGCACATTTCAGCTCTGTTCACAGGGCCTTCAGGCAAGGCTGAGGATTCTGTTAGTTTAGACAATGGGCTGAAACAGGACAATATAGGAAAGGCTCAAAACTGTACATATTCCTCTGCATAAGGTGTGCCAAACTGTGTTCTGGCACTGCCGAGAATCTGATGTGTCATACCAATGAACTCGGGTATCCTGAATGCAAAAGTAATGACTGTCAAGATCAAACAGGTGGCTTACAAGGAAACAGTGGAATGTATGCAAGGACAGCCTGTTTGCCACCTTATTAAAAGAGCAATTTATCCTTGCTTATATTTCTTGAGGCTATGTCTGTTTTGTTATTTATTCTTTGTTTCATTCTTAATATCCATTTTATCATGCAGCTTAATGCATATTTGTACTGATGATTATATTGCATTTCTTCTGTTACATGATATAGACTACTGACTGTTTCATTCTGTTTACTGACACATGTATATTCTCTTAAAGTTTTGAAATATGTATTTTAAACATATTGTTTAAATAATAATGTGTATTTATATTTTAAATGAAATCCATAAGCTTTCATTTTTCTGAAGAAACTACATTATTGGTCTCCAGGAAATATAGTTAGCTGCTTTCAGAATTACACAGGAAGTTTCACAGCTGTGCATTTGATTTATTCACTTATCAGCAGTTGCATAGAAGATCATTGGTCTATCTTGTCAAACTTCAACTTTTGTACAATACAATAGCAAACAGAGTGTTTTGCCTCAGGCAATAGGTTCTTTTGTTCCTTTCTCCCAAAACGTTGTGTGTCATCTAGGATGTGACTCAGATATTTGAGCTATGTTAGGCAATCTGCATTGAGAGAGAGAGATATATATGAACTCTCACATGAAAAGTACTTTCTGTGGTTAGTGCGCAAGGATCCCAAAGGGGAAAGGATCTCCAAGGAAAGTGCAGATTTGTTGTCTATTGCTTGCTATTTCAACCAAATTTTTCCTCTTATTTTCAGTAATCAATGTGGAGCTCCTTGTAGACTTCTCTGAAGTCTACCCAGCATTCTCTCTCTCAAATGAAGGTCAAAGGTAATACAAGGTTTGTAGGTTGTGCTGGTTTGGGCTGGGAGAGAGTTAATTTTCTTCATAGTAGCTAGTATGGGGCTATGTTTTGGATTTGTGCTGAAAACAGCATTGATAATGCAGAGATGTTCTCGTTACTGCTGAGCAGGGCTTACACAGAGTCAAGGCCTTTTCTGCTTCTCACACCACCCCACCAGCGAGTAGGCTGGGAGTGCACGAGAAGTTGGGAGGGGACACAGCCAGGACAGCTGACCCCAACTGACCAAAGGGATATTCCATCCCATATGACGTCATGCTCAGCATATAAAGCTGGGGGAAGAAGAAGAAAGAGGGGGGACATTCGTAGTCTTCCCAAATAACCGTCACACGTGATGGAGTCCTGCTTTCCTGGAGATGGCTGAACACCTGCCTGCCGATGGGAAATAGTGAATTAATTCCTTGTTTTGCTTTGCTTGTGCACGTGGCTTTTGCTTTACCTATTAAACTGTCTTTATCTCAACCCACGCGTTTTCTCACTTTTACCCTTCCAATTCTCTCCCCCATCCCACCGGTGGGAGTGAGCGGCTGTGGGGTGCTTCATTGTCAGCTGGGGTTAAACCACAACATAGGTAGAGATAATGTTTTATTAGCTCAGCTGGCATAATTAGAAAAATTAGGCAAGCTTTTTGGCACAGAAGCCCTCCAGTCAGCTTCAAAAAAAAAGGTGACTAAATATTTTGCCATCGGAGAGTTATTTCTTAGATAAGTCTGCCTAAGGAAATGGTGAAATCCAGCCAAATCCTACTCCTAGCCCATTCAGCTGAAGCCAGGAGGACTGAATTTACACAGTCAGGACAGAATTTGGCCCACAGTGAGCTTCAGGAAAACATTTGCATCATAGACACTTGAAGAAAAATCCTGCATTATTTTAGTGATATGTTCAAAGGCTTGCCTTCTCCATGTACTTCTATTCCACTATAGACATTCTAAACAATTAGTACTACTACTGTTATATATATATATATATGTTGCTGGATGTAAAAGGGATTTGTAGGACTAACTCCCACTAGCTATACTGCTGCAATGTTGTATTTTTACTTCAAGTAGAGCATACTGTAGTGTTACATTTACATGTCTCTACACTGCATATAAGACACATACATACACAACAATCATGTAGACAAATTCTAAACAAGCAGTCAGTATTTTATCTGTAAACACATCCCAGCAAGGCTCCTGGGTCTTGAGGGATTGTTCCCAGCAGAAAAGATTGGTCCCTCTGGTATTAACATTGGTGTGTTTGGGGTGGTGGAGGTTGCTTGTTTTACTGAGTCTGGTTTCATGGTAGGTTGTTTCAGGGTCCTCCACTTCTATCCATGCGTGACACCATTAGTTGCTGGTAGCAGACGAAGTCCCCTTTCTAACTGGAAATACTGCTTTGCCCTTGAGTTCTGCAAAGGTTGAGAGTAGTTGTAATCTTATCCGTGATAATAAATCTCCTATTCATTTTGACAAAGGCTTAGATATTTAACAGGCGTCACACAAACTGAATCCATACAAAGCAAACAGTCAGACAGAGACTGCCATTGTGGATGAGTTGTATTACCTTCAGCCTTGTGCCTAAAAATGTCCTTGAGGCGTGGTCTTGGCTCTACCCCAACACAGTGCACATGCTGACAGATCAGAGCCTTGTAAAATAATTGCTGGTAGATAAAGTAAATCCTCATCAAAAATGTACTCTCTGATGAAAAGATCAGTGTAAGTAACCAAGACACTCTATTTGGAAGCCATGTGAAGACTACAGGAACACAAACAAGGACTGGGAGTTTTGGTTAAAAAAATTCTGTAAAAATCATGCAACAGCATGAGTAACATTCTTTTATAGGAGGGAATGAGTAGCAAGGAAAGGGTGGTCCTACTCTGTCTACTCTCTCTCCCTCTGGTTTGTGGGGTTTTTTTCCCTCCATTGTTTGTTGGGTTTTTTCTTAGTTTTCTGATTGCTTTTCATCAAGAACATTTCCTTTTTGGGGCTGTAGGGTACTGTTTCTTAGCTGTCAACTCAGCAACATTCTTGAGAATTTATGAAACTCTAAACTCATTAATATCTGCGTTGGAACAACAGGGATTACTTATGTCTGTAAAGTCAGATTCCACTTAACACCCAATTCCATTCCACATACTTATTCAGAAAAGTAGTTTAAGAACATATGCATTTCAGAATAAACTCAATGCTTGCTTTGGCATTATTGTTACCCTAGCAGCTAAGAACCCCACTCTCATGGCCCAGGATTTTCCTGTCCTAGGCACTATAATATACTATGGTCTGAATCAATTCTTTGAAATATGCACATACATGCTTTGCCAAACTAGATTAGAGTTTCATTTTGTTTACATCTCTCTGCATTGTCCTATTATTGTTTATCTAGATATTTATTAAGCCATGGTAGTGCTTGTAGTAGAGTGGCATAGAATTACTCTCTGCTATGCTATACAAACATGAAACGTGAGAATTCTTAGAGATAAAAGGTAATATAAAGACAAGGAAGAGAGGAGAGGGAGAACAGTAATAGGCATCTAAGGTTACCTATGCTATTTATGAATGTTAAAGGAAACAGACAACTGCTTGAAACTGGTATTTTGCGAGTTATTTCTGTAGCAGTGTGGCCCCTGCTCTGCTAGTTTTAGGACGTAGTCACAGTGGAGTGAACAGTAGCCATCAAACAGAGGGGAGGGACTAAACCTGGCTAGGGACAGAAACTTTTCTTAAACTCCAGCAAGCAATGTCATTTAAAGGAGACTCTGAGATACAAGGATGTCCATGCACCACCTCCAAGACAAATAAAATTCAGAAGCATGACGTCCTTTCCATGACTTGCCCAGAACAGTACAGAAAGGAGTTCTTTATACCAAGTTGTTTAACTCTTTCAGTCACAAAGGCCAGCTAGTTTAGTTGTGTTTAATTTAGTTTACCTCCAGGATCTGGAGGTACAAAGAGCTATATTATCCCATTCTCTTTTTCACTTGCTGCCTCACACACATTCTCAGCTTCCTCACTCATCCATACGTACCCACTTCCCTCTGACACCTCTCTGCATTCTGCTTCCTCACTTACTCTTTCTAGCTATTCTCTCTTTATGATCCCCAAGTCCCACCTTCTTCCTCTCCCCTCTCTCCCAGACAGTGCTCCACTTTCCATCTCCCTTTGGCTTCTGTAAGAGGAAGTTGTCACACTCGTAGTCCGGTAGCAGCAACAGCAAAGGGCAAAAAGAAAAGCGGCAGTGAAGAGGAACCTGATCTGCTGGCAACAGCTGAGACGCAACAGAAAGTGATGAAGAGAATGATATTGGTCAGTCTTCAGGGTCTTTTAACTTCTATTTTAAGTTTGCTTCTTCTCCATACTGACTGCAACCATGATCCATATGCCCTTTTAACGTAATAACAACATCCGGTAGCAGCAACAGCAAAGGGCAAAAAGAAAAGCGGCAGTGAAGAGGAACCTGATCTGCTGGCAACAGCTGAGACGCAACAGAAAGTGATGAAGAGAATGATATTGGTCAGTCTTCAGGGTCTTTTAACTTCTATTTTAAGTTTGCTTCTTCTCCATACTGACTGCAACCATGATCCATATGCCCTTTTAACGTAATAACAACAAAAAAACCACGACCAACAAAGCCATAGAGATAGTGAACCCAAAGGCATCATATCAAGATCCCCCGAGCCACATATTTGTGGAGTATAGGAGGGTATTCTTCAGAATTACCACTTTGTGCTTGCTCAGCTCTTTCCTTGACATGCTATGTTGGCCACTGCCACAGATAGAGTATTGGGTTGGATGGACATTTCCTCGCATCTACTGCGGTCATTCTTATACTAAATAAACAGAGTGGGAGTAGTTCTCATCTGGGTAAAACCAACACCAACTTACCTACTGTTCTTGTTTTATGTTAGTGTTGGGGGGGGAAACCCCTCCAACATATTAGCAAAGCAAACATGTATTTATCAGAAAGGTTTGATTCTGTTTCCCAGTTTCTAGTTTACTTTTCTGCTGAATTACAGAAAGGTTAAGAGTTTGATTTGGCATCCATTAAATGCCTTACCAGACAACAGAAATACCGGGATCTCTGGGCTAAACGTAACACCCTAGGATGGCATCAGCAGTTGTATGAACAACTTGAATTCCGGTAAATTCTAATGAACAGTGTTTTCCTTTTCAAGTGTAGTTGTCAAGACATGCTTTTTAAACAGAAGCAAGATCCCCCCAAATTCCCTTATGCTGCAACACGTTGATTTGTTAAATGATATATCAAGCAATTTAGTCTCTTGCTACATTCTGAACAGCTGGATTATTCCGATTGAAATATTTCCACCTCCTCCTTCCAAAAATACTTAACACAAGTAGATCAAAAGTCTGTAAAATGTCAACTAAACGATTAAAAAGTTGACGAAGTCATAGCAATTAGAAAGAGGGTCTTAGCATGAAAAATGTTGTACAATCACATCTGGCAGTGCTATAAGGTAAAGGTATAAGAAAAAATCAGGAACAAATCAAAACTAGAGTCAGTCATGTTCTAGCTAATGTATAAGTGATGGTTCAAGATAATAATTCATGTTGGTAGATATGCAGTCATTCAGCTTCCATGATTCTGCATTATACATTGCCTTGGGATAGGAAGCATTTTACCCACTTAGTAAACCAGCATGTGAAAGGATACAATCATTATCAAAGTATACATTATTAAAGGATTAATAAAACTTGTATAAGCTTCCATAGAAGTCTCTTAATTGATTTCACGGGGAGGTGAATAGTATTCTACATATATTAAATTCTTACCCAGCTGTGAAGAATAGAGGATATCTAAGGTTAATCACTAAAATACAAGAGCAAATTCTTACATTTTAGCAAATTAGCATAATTTAAGAAAAATATGAATTTGCATAGATCTTTGTCATCACTTGCATTATCTGGATCTCTGGACCACAGGAAAAAAATATCTGAAGACAGTTCTTTTCCCAGGATGTTCTTCACTAAATCAATTCAGACAGTAGTCCTGCCTGTAAGCCCACAGGAACAACTTTACCACACTAACATTCAAGGACCATTGAATAAAAAAGGTCTGAGGAAAATGATTTTTTAAAATAATTTTTGGTGTAGAACTGACTAAATTACATGCATAAATATAGTCACATTCCTTTCTCTTTATGAGCAAATATTAGCTAGAATAGTGACTAATTAACAGGTACACCCAAAAGAACAACCATGAGAGTTTCCTGACATTCTATTCTATTCTTCTTGGTTTCAAAATGTAACATACCAAATGTTTTGCTCCATTCAAAACTTTTATATGGTTTTGATCCACAAATATCCTAGCAAATAATTCTAGAGCCAGATGTCTTCTTGGGCGCAGCTAATGTCTCTGACGTACAGAATGAGCTCATTCAGTTCTTTCATGAGTGGTCAAACTGGAAATTCTTTCCGAAAGTCCTACCTGCCTTTGATCCTGATATATACAGGATGTTGCTTCTGTTAGGAGCAAAGTAGCACAAAATGGAAAAACCCACTGGATTTTTCAGGGTGTATATATAGCATGCTCTGTGGTTGAGACCACCTTAGTCTTCACAATTAAGGTGTGTCTGATGTTAATGCAACAATATGTTCTATTACATACAAGGGTCCCAAAAGGTTCCCTCACAGTTGACATGATTATGTTCAAACTGAATACAATAGAAAAACTCCTTGCCAACTTGAAAGGGAGCAGAAAAGAAGTCGATTTATCTCTCAAATGTATAAAATGTGCCTAGAAAGTCCTCGAGTTGGCCAAGTTTGTGGCTTGAAACTTTAAACATTACTTTGAAATTATCATTTGAAGCGTCATGGAACCACTGTACCAAACTCAGGGCTGCTGTGGTACTGACCTGTGAACGACAAAGGATAGACGTAAGGCATTGTATAGGCCTCCATGTATGGAAGGACATGGCAGAGCAGATGCTTGGCTTCATCAGAGCATTACTCAATACAGTCAAAGTGGGAGGTGAAACACTGCTTCCACAAGTGGAACAAGAAAGGACTAGTTCCTTTGCTCAGATTAGGACAACCTGAAAGATACTTTGATTTGCTCCTGATGCCAAGGTATAACAAAGTCATTGCAGGTGGAAGAGCCCATTCCTACCCTCTGCGCACCAAAATGTGGGAAAAAAGGTTAGTATTTTTAATTAGCAATTTTCAGTAATTAGGGTTTTTTACTCCAGTAGCAACCAGTATCAAGTTCCTATCATACTAGTATGTAAATGTAGAATTTGTTAGTTCCTCCTTGAGACATTCATAATAAAATTATTTTAGCCAGGCAAAAGATAGAAGGGAAATCAGACACAGAGAGGAATTTTGTACATTGGCATTCTGCATGGAAATCATGAAGTTGAAAATAAATCCAGGGACTCCTGACTCTCAGCAGACTGCCATAGCCACTTCTGTAAGAGACCATAGCCCCACCAGATTCCTGTTAACAATCACACCTCTACTTTGATTCTGAATTAGAGCCAATTTATTCTGGTATCTTTTCTAATAACATTTCTTCATTATTCAATATACATCAAGATTCTTACTGTGAATTGTGTCCTATCCACATTCATACTCGGACATAAGCAGAAATATCCAGCTTTTTTTTCCTAATTACTTTGAATGAGTTGCAAGTGGTTTGAAACAGTTCAAATGCTTTACCTACCCCATCAACAGATGGGTTGGGAGAGCTTGACAGGTTGTTTAACACACTTCATCTTAGTCCTAAGCACTGGGTATATGAATTTAAATATGATGCTCTACATAGACAATAAGCTGCACTATCTCAGGATAGTATGGGTATGGGATACCCTAAGAAACATATAATGAAAAGGTCTGTATGCTCCTTTTTCATTATGATCAGAAATTTCAAGCACTTCTATATGCCATGCTATTTAATAAGCTACTTTTTGATATTTACTCATGACTTAGATGCTATCAAAAGAATAGAGTTAACAGGTTTGAGTAGTTACTTGAGCTACAATAAGCTTTAACTGGGAATTGTTGTTATCAGAGCTGGAAGACATGTCTTTATGGAACACAACTGTACTTCTGCTTCTCCAATTCCTTTCCCGATTTTTCCTCTTCTTTTATACCCATATTATACCCCTCTCCACTTCCCCTTTTCAGAAGGGCAAGACATGCTTCTGCAGCCAGAAAGAGTGACTGAGGAGAGAGGCTGCTTCAGGAGTACACGGCAAGTATATGTCCAAGTATCTTATTTCCGTGAAGGGTCAGAAAGCACGAGATGCTCTTGTGTGGAGGGGTTTATGAAGAAATAGGCAGAGCGAATACTGGAGTACAAGTAGTGGCAGCAGGCAGCACAGGTTGAGTTTAAAAGGAAGTTGGAAGGCCATTTGATAGG
Source organism: Phoenicopterus ruber ruber (assembly GCA_009819775.1). Lineage (NCBI taxonomy): Eukaryota > Metazoa > Chordata > Aves > Phoenicopteriformes > Phoenicopteridae > Phoenicopterus > Phoenicopterus ruber. The sequence goes on from CM020219.1 coordinate 53,515,207, forward strand.
ACATTTAGGTGAGTACAAACAGCTTGGAGTTGCAGAGGAGGCTGTTTTCTGTCTGTGGGTAACAGTGAGGTTGAAAAGTTAGGCACAGGAGTGAGGGCTGCTGTAGAGTATGCAACTGAGGTGCACGGAAATGCATCAGCAAAGAAAAATAGAGCGATGGCGAAAATTCACAGCAGTGTAGAGTCCTTCACACCATTGTCTGCTGTTTCCTGACAGAGACCCAACAAGCTCAGCAATGAGATGGCAGCAAGATTTTTATTCCCGGGGATTGGTTTTCATATTAAAGTCTACCCCTTCTACATAGGATCCAAACAGTTCATACCTTAACTCACAAATTTGAAGAGAGCCTGTGATGGGCAGGTATTTGGATGATGACCTTCAGGATCTCAGACCACCTATTCAGCATTATATAACCTCCTGTCTTCACTAAGCCACTTTAATACCACACTATCTGCATTTAATCTGATTGTCAAGCTTCTTATCTGTAAGCAGGGTATCTGAGTACCTTTGGCTATGACAGACAAGAACGTAAATGAGATCAGAATCTTGCTCATTATGTTCAGAAAGATGCAAGAATAATTTTTAGTATTCTTTGCAATGTTTCTACAGATCAGTCAGCACCGTTATTGAATGTGTTGCTAAAACACAGTTGAGTTTAGATGAAATAAAATTGCTAAAGTTGTGGAGACTCCCATCTTCTTTACAGATGTATGGCACAGAAATGAGAAGAAATAAAGCCTGGTTCATTTCAAAATCTCTTTGGGAATTTGAAACTAGAAGTGAAGAAACAAACCCCCTTACAGCTATATCAGGATCATCTCCTTCAGCAGTTGCAATACATTCATTATGGTAAACTAGCAGAGCAGCATGCATATATGTGCACACACAAAAAGGTTATGATGTGCAAATAATAAATAGAATGGATGAATTGCAGCCTCTCTCAGAGCAAAGCCTAACTGCATGAGACCCATCAACATTCTGCTTTGACTGGCCCTTAAATACCATATGCAGAATGGCAATTAATTTAAACCAACTGTGAGTTGCTTTGCATGTTTTTTCTGTTTGTAAGGAACGATACTTAAAATTAAAACTCACCTCAGCAGTAAAAGAATAACAGTAAGTAATACAGCTCTATTACTCTGAAACTTTTTGCTGCAACTAGAAGCAGTCAAACAGTGCAATTGGAAAAACATCAAGATTCTTACCATGAATTATGTCCCATCCGCGTTCATACTTGGACATGAGCAGAAATATCCAGCTTTTGTTTCTTAAGTACTTTGAATGAGTTGCAAGTAGTTTGAAACTCAGTTCAACTGCTTTACCTACCTCAGCAGTGGTAGGCAGCACTTTGCTGTCCCATAATTCCTGCTTGGTCTTAAAATAAAGGAAAATGCTGCAGTCTGTGGAAAGCAGAAGCTTGCTTATCCCTATTCCTGCCTAGCTTCTCTGTCTGATTAGACTGAGGCAAGGGAAATAACACCAAATTCTCATCCATTCTTTGCCTCTCTTATTCTGTTTGCTGGCTGCAGAACATACTCAGCAAGCAGGCGCTGTACTCACCACCAGGCTGGACTGTGTTTTGAATGTCTAGTCCTTACTAGTGTTTTGACAGATAACATACGGAGAGCATGGTAACAGGGTAATATAGCCACAGCTACACGGCTCACAGCCCCTCTCCTCCATGGATGTGGCAGCTCTTGTGATGTCTTATGTACAGGACAATGCCTAGGGATTCAGAAAATCCTACTTTTAGGAAGCATCTGATGCAAGATGACTATATATAGAAAAAGGCATTGAACTAGAACACTGATTCCTTGTCCCTGAGCAGACAGAAACACATTTAACAATCTCATGGTGATTTTTAAACATTAAAGAGGAGCTCTGAAATTGAAATAGGAATGAGTAAGGAAAAGAAAAACTGAAACAGAATTAGTAGGAAGGGGAAAAGGCTTACAGGTGCTCCTGCAGTATCTAGATGTGCTATGAGAAGACAAGGAGGGCTTGTATGAAGTCCTAGAAGCTCCCTCCATAAATTTTCAAGCTGTAAGTATGCTATCTATAAAAGGTGAGTTTTCAGTTCATGTGCCCTAGAATTTGGAGAAACAATAGATCACAAACCACACACAAAAAAATTGATTCCTATAATTGTCAAAATTTTAGAAAATAATTAAATTCATGATGAATAATCTTGCACAAAAGGGCAATGACATTTTGAAGCCAGGTTGTTCACTGGCCTGGTTCACTGCAGGGGTCATAAGAGTGCCAAGGCTGGAGCAAGGGAGGGAGTGGACATGTGTAACCAGTGCAGGGGAAAAGGAGATAGCAGCACCTATCCATTAGGAGGGTTTGAACTTCTTGGGAACCACATCTTAACTAATGGGGGTAGAACAGGGTGTCACAGAGGAGATCAGCAGGAGGAATCACTGTGGTTGTCTGCACTGACCATTAGCATCAGCCATCCCAAACCAGATGGACTCTGCTGCACACTTGGTAGCCCACAATAAAACTATCTACGTTGAGCTTTTGTTTGCAAATTGGGCTATTCCAGGAGTTAGTCTGCGTAAGACTTTTCTCAACTTGTAGATTTGTCTCGTGCTCTCTATTGGTGAAAAAGGGAAAGAGGCAGCAAAAGAGCCATGAACTGAAAACTGAATTGTTGCATTGTTGTTTGTCTGCTCAGGATGGATGCCAGGTAACTTCCATTAAACTGAAGAATAGGGCAGACAAGGAGATAAGGGATGATAAGCTTGACTCCTTAGGCAGAAGTTCAGCTGAGCCTCTACACTCAGTCAGCACTGCAGACAGGAGTTAAACTTAGAGCCTGGTCTCCACATGCAGTCTTCAGACTGAACTTAAAGTTACCTACCAATATGGGCATAAACTTAGTCTGTCAAGTATTGAGGCTATGTGGAGCACTAATGAGCATACTCAAATCTGAACAGTTTTTTGTGGAACAGATGCAGAAATGACTCATCAAGTATGACTGAGAAAGCCTTGCAATACAAGGAAAAATACACTAAAATGTGTTCAACAGCAGATTCTGAAGTAGGCAAAGAAATACCAGTGAAAACTTGAGAGTGCTTTGGGAAAAAAGAATCATTAAAATCAGGGGCTACATGCAATTACTGGGACAGGAGAAATAATTATGCCAAGCTTGTGGAGAAGAAAAACAATGGAAAAAATGAACTATATCTAAGACTCCCACCAAGGATTCAAAAGGCCAGATTTGGCTCATGTATGTTATTAGTATCCCACAGAATAAGCAATTTTTGAAATGAAGAAAAGATGCACAGGCAACGCAAAAGCACAATAACATATAGGACAGTGAATGCCAAACAGATAACAAAGCACCAGTGGCAATATTAGTGCAGAAAGGCATACTTAGCACTATGCAGAAGAGGAAAATAAAACTGAAATCCAGACAGACAAACCAAATGAGAGCTATAAACACCATCCTAACATTGTGAGAACCAAGAAAATACTGAAGGTGAAAAATCTACCAGCTGAGTTTTCAGATAGCATGTGCAATGGAAAAGTTATGCGTTCAGCTGAATTAGGTGCACAATGAACCTAACATTAAAACTGGTAAAAATGATTCACCACATAAATATACATTTTCCCAACTTAAAAAAATAGCACCCAACAATCAAAAATACTGAGCTAAGACAAGGCATGGCAGCTTTCTGGTAGAAAAGCTATTAAAAGTTTTTCCAGATATTTTTAAAGGATGACAATTAGATGACAAAAAAATGATTTAGCCAGTACAGCTGGGTACTCACACAGTGAAAGCCCAGGAGCAAGAATCACAGTGAGAACAAAGGTGTTGAGCTCACCTGGATTATATACTGACCACGTAGAAGTCAAGCAAGCTGTGCGTTTAAGAGCTATTACATTTGAAAACCAAAACACAAATGACCACATTTCATTAATTCCATTTGAAATGTGCAAAAGCCATTTTTGCCAAGGTATTAGACATGAGTCTCATTTATTTTTCTTACATCTTTCATTCTCCTTAGCTAAGGTGAGCAGAGCAACAGCTCTGCTCTTCCTTGCCTGCCAACAGTTCAAGATACCAGTTGCAGGCTCCTCTTCCAAATCCTTTAAAACAGAATCAAGAAAAGGGAAGATAGCAAAACTGTGCACTTAAGGTGTCACTCTGTAACTAAGGAATTATGACTGATGTCACTGACAAATGAGGCAAGTTACTTCATTTCTTCTAACCTTCACTACTCTTAACTCTCACTTGTTTTCTGTTTAGACAATCTAATCTCCACAGCCAGAGTTTTCTTCCACATTCCATAGTACCTGGCACAACCAGTTCTAAAGTCACTGTAACAAACGAAAAAGCAATAACAGCCATATACAACACAGAGCTCATCTGCTGTTCACTGTAAGAGTTTAACACTCTCTCCACATGCTTTTCACCATGAGGCTGTGTGCAGCTTTGTTTTCCATGAAGAAACCTCTCTGAGATTTCTCAAGTGGTGTGACATGTTATACTGAACAGAAAACAGACTGCATCATCTATTCCAAGAACCACAGAAAGGAACCTATGGCCGGAGTGTGTCCATCATTTTCTTCCATGGTGGCAGTGCACGTATTTATTACGGGGAAATTAACAGACCATTGAAAAAAGGGTGAAGAGTGAGCCTGAATCCCTGGGTAGGGCTGAAAAGCAAAACCCTGGTGAGTCACCTGTAAACTGATGGAAGGAAAGAACAGTTGAGGCTACCAGAGAAAGGTGAGAAAAGCATGAGCAGGACAAGCCAAGGAGAACAACTAAACCTCTACAGAGCTAGGGTGTGCCGGATCCTCTGCTTAAGTCAACTTGCCAACTTGGTTTACGTTAATTGCAGACTGCCATTACTTTACATTACTTTCCAAACCACAATAAATATTCTCTTCTCTGACCAATCCAACTATTCATTCATTTTCCCAGTTTGCATGGCAAGCAAGGACTTCACAGATTTGAGGCATAATGCAGCTTTATCCAAGTCCCAACTGTCTCTGGTTTATCATGCTTGTGAGGAGGCAGAAGTTCTCAACATGAGTAGAGTTGTAATTTGAACACAGACGGCAGATGAATTTTGGTTTCATCAGTAGCCTTAATACTACCACTTTCTAACTTCTGAATGCTTTCCTTTGCCACCCTCATATTATATGATCTACTTTCAGGTTGTAATTATAGTATTTATAGTATACACGATATCCACGATATACACGATATCTGGCATTTGAAATTTTACATTAAATTGGTATAATCAATGTCTCAAATTTTGCCCGTACTTCTATGCAAGAAACCAAGAAGAAAAGGTAAAATTGGAGAGATTATATCCATTGTCAGAATTACGGGTCAAATAACACATATATCGGATTTACTGTTACAAGAGATACTTCTAGGGACCAATTCATTGGTACAAATTTTTGATACAAGATCAAAATAAGAGTCAGAAGAATATTTGTCAGCCACATCCTTGGCTGTTGTAATTAATTTCCAATAACCTCCTATAAAATGAGCTGGTCTATATCAACTCTATACATCTAGATTAATTTCCATGTTATTTGATGCTGAGTTGTCAAGATAAGCTTCTGGGTTTCACACAGCATTAAAACTGAGAAAAACAGACAAAAATGCAGGAAAGAAACAAAAATGCTTTCAATACCTCCCTGAACATTCCCTCCTGCAAACAAGAGTGCTTTGTTTTAGTGCCAGGCAATACCAAAACTGTGGTCCCTTAGTGGATTCCTGGTGTACATTAACAATAAAGACAGCTGCTTAAGTTTCTGTTATTGAAAAACTTCAAAACTTACTTCTGGGGTTTCTTTCCCCTCAAACAACTGAAGACGAGAGCTTGCTCCTCCCTAGTTATGTAGGCAGGCTTTTTTCACTGTACCATCTGGGAAACTCAAAAGTCCTCCAACTACTTTTTTTTTTAATCTACAAGAACGACTCAGAGCAACCACCCATGCGGCTAAGGAACATGTTTACTTAAACCCTTCTGGTTTTTGTGATACTTATCTACAGATATGATTCCCCCAGCAATCAGTAAAATCTCATAGCCTGATAACTTTCAAAATTTCGTAAGCCAGCTAAGAGAGTGACCCGAATTTTTTCTGTACTTGTTTTGTTATTACCAATTTCACCCACTCCTTGTGGTGGAGAGGGAGGAAGAGAAAGAGCCTGTATGGTTGGAAAAGCTGAACACTGGAACATCATTTGAATGTCACTACTCCCTGGAGATCAAAAATTTCAGTCTGAGCAGTAGCAATCATAACTCCAGAAAATGCACATTTTTGAGAAAAACGTCTGAGCAACATCATTTGAAGAACACCTTCAAATACAACTGGCACAACCTTCACAACAGCTGTATAAGACTGTGCACTGGTAAATACTTAGTGAAGTAACATATTCAAGTTTGACATGTATTTTATGATTTAGTGGGGGACTTGGTAGTGATAGGTTAATGGTTGGACCCGATGATCTTGGAGGTCTCTTCCAACCAGAACAATTCTATGATTCTATGATTCTATGATTGTTCTAGTCAAAAAAAGTTACAATAAGTGAAAATGAGGGGAGAGCGGTGGATGTTGTCTACCTTGACTTCAGCAAGGCTTTTGACACTGTCTTCCGTAACATCCTCATAGGGAAGCTCAGGAAGTCTGGGTTAGACGAGTGGGCAGTGAGGTGGATTGAGAACTGGCTGAATGGCAGAGCTCAGAGGGTTGTGATCAGCAGCGCAGTCTAGTTGGAGGCCTGTGGCTAGTGGTGTCCCCCAGGGGTCAGTACTGGGTCCAGTCTTGTTCAATTTATTCATCAATGACCTGGATGAAGGGACAGAGTGTACCCTCAGCAAGTTTGCCTATGATACGAAACTGGGAGGACTGGCTGATACACCAGAAGGCTGTGCTGCCGTTCAGAGGGACCTGGACAGGCTGGAGTATTGGGCCGAGAGGAACCTCATGAGGTTCAACAAGGGCAAGTGTAGGGTCCTGTACCTGGGGAGGAATAACCCCATGCATCAGTACAGGTTAGGGGTTGACCTCCTGGAAAGCAGCTCTGCGGAGAAGGACCTGGGAGTCCTGGTAGACAACAAATTCACCATGAGCCAGCAATGTGCCCTTGCGGTCAGGAAGGCCAAGGGCATCCTCGGGTGCATTAAGAAGAGTGTGGCCAGCAGGTCGAGGGAGGTTATCCTCCCCCTCTACTCTGCCCTAGTGAGGCCCCATCTGGAGTACTGTGTCCAGTTCTGGGCTCCCCAGTTCAAGAAGGATGACGGACTACTGGAGAGAGTCCAGCAGAGGGCTACAAAGATGATGAGAGGACTGGAGCATCTCTCCTATGTGGAAAGGCTGAGGCAGCTGGGGCTGTTTAGCCTGAGGAAGAGAAGACTGAGAGGGGACCTCATCAACGCTTATAAATATCTCAAGGGTGGGTGTCAAGAAGGTGAGGACAGCCTCTTTTCAGTGGTGCCTAATGACAGGACAAGGGGCAACGGGCACCAACTGGAACACAGGAAGTTCCACCTGAACATGAGGAAAAACTTCACTGTGAGGGTGACAGAGCACTGGAACAGGCTGCCCAGGGAGGTTGCGGTGTCTCCTCTGCAGATATTCAAAACCCGCCTGGATGCGGTCCTGTGCAACCTGCTCTAGGTGAACCTGCTCTAGCAGGGGGGTTGGACTAGATGATCTCCAGAGGTCCCTTCCAACCCCTACCATTCTGTGTTTCTGTGAAAACTAAAAACTATCTTAGAAGAAGAAAGTGTTGGATATTAGCACTCTGTTTAGCAGCAACTCCAGTAAAAGAGATAGGGCAAAGGACAAAACAGACTCAACCCCACTGACACACCTAGTCATCCTAGGTATAGACACCCTCCTCACCTTCACTAGATGAGTATCAAAAGCACTAATTGCCCCCTCAGAAAACTCCTCCCTTTATCCGTAGCCCTTTGCTCTAGTCTACCCAATGGGAAACAAGAAACTCTCTCCAAATGTTTTAAAGTAACACAAGAAGATCCTGGTATTCTGTTATTCCCCGCATGCAGGGGTGGGTGTAACTGAGAAGGGAAGCAAGCTCTGCTACTTCTGACCATCACATGTAGCCCATTGCTAAAGGTATATGCACGTTAGTTGCTGAAAGCCTAGTTTGTTGGCTAGCTTGTTTAATTGCTTAAGTGAAACTAGCATATATTTATTTAATACAGCTAACTGATCACGTAAACAAGGTATAATTTGCCTTCTCTATGTACAGATGAATTTATATTCATTATGAGTACTGGCACAGAATAAAACAACGTTCTATGGGCAGGAAATCCAGTCTTTTCCTTTCTCCTGGTCTGCTGAAGCATGAAGATATAGATCTAGGGTGTGTAAACAGCTTACTACTGATTATGAAGATGTAACTTCATTAAACATCCTGGATATTTTGACAGGGAACATGTTGCATGCTATAGCAGGACAATATGTTTACTTAAGTACCCCAACCTTGCCATAGTAAGCTACCACTGATTTCAGTCCAAAAAATCAAATCCAGATAACACTTCATAAAGGAATTCTTTTGTGTTTATTTTATAATACTAAATGAGTGAGGATCTAATATATTTAGTGCTAAACAAAAGTGGAAATAAAGGCTGAACTGAAATAAATGGGAAAAAATGACACAATGCAGTTCAGTAACACCTGAATGGAATATTGTATTTTACTCTCCTATTCTTTTACAGAAATGTTTTTAAATTTATAATTGCAGGGTAGGATTTTGATAAGAACTCAAGGGAATTAGGCATCCAGCTGTGACCACATTTTACAATTAGGACACCTTCCTGACTTTATCTCCTTCTCCTGCTTCAGCAGAAATGACAAACATCAGTAGAGACTGCCGAACTGAACCTTATCAGACATGCAGAAGATAATACTGTTCCGTTTCACACAAAGAAAGTCCTTTCTGTATCTCTGCACATCTTAGTATATGTCATTGGTTTTTTGCTCCTTCTCCTGTGGGCCCCCCACCCCAATTCTATCTCCCAGGTGCCTCTTGCTAAATTCCCCACTGAGCAGCAGCTCTCATTCCATTTCTTACGATGAAGATTTTTGGATCCATCAACTACCTTCGTTCTTGTAAACTGTCAGGAAGCTGAAGATGAAGATGAACTGAGGACAAATGTTATGTGTATATCAAGAGTTGGACTGTGCATTGTTTTTGCCAAACCTTGCAGTTTTAAAAGAATGGTTACACTAATTTTGAGCATTTTTGTCCATCTTTTAACATATTAAAGTAAGGTCTATTGGCCTTGAAAAGAGACAGAAATCTGCCCAGAGCAACTCATCCTACCTATCTCTGATGCCAAGCTAAAAAAGAAGGATAAAGTGACATGAAGTAGCAATACTGTCTATGTTTATTGAACTATACATTCATTCTTGCTTTTGAAATGATAATCCAGTAGAACTGCAAAAAGCCAATGTTCAGAAAAAAAAAGTACATTAAACATTTACTGGCAAGCCTTATAGGCCTGATTCATCGCCTGTTTCTCTGATTTGTAGTCCTCATAACTCCGTGGATGTGAACGGAATTACACAGGAATGATACTGAAACAATGTGATCATGGTCACAGGCCATAATCAATCTAACATTTTTTGTCTCCTACAGAGCTGGTGTAAGGCTGTCTGTCTGAAATTATTCCTGATATTTTCTACGAGAAGGCAAAATGAGATTATGCAGAGAATTCAGAAGTAGATTTCAAGGTTTAAGCCCATGTCTGATAAATGCAGGATACAGCCTTTTGGAAGCTGGCTTAATGTTCCTCAGATAGGTGCCTAATGCTTGTCAGTGCCACACCGAAGGTTTTCCACGGCATACACTCAGTGCGACTGCGTGACAGTGCAGGACTCTTCAAGGTTATTAGTCTGTTCTTTTTACAAGAAGACTAGCTGCCCCAAGAGGCACGGAGTGACTTCCCAATGCTGAGTCCCCCACATATGAAATACTCCACACCTCCTCAGACTTCAGAAATCAGCGTGGTTTTTTGCCAATAAGCTGCCTGGCATCAGTTACAGTATTGAAAAACTTAGAATAGTTACTTGCATGCCATCTGCATAAAGCAACAACAAATTAAAGTTGTTCCAGGACCTATTATTTGTGGAGGAGGAGTTTTGTTTTATTTGCAATCATGTATGTTCTTTACTACTGACCTTAACAAAATACGTATGTATATGTATATACTCCTCCCAAAATGCAAATACCATTGGCCAGTTTCTGAGGAAGGAAGAGTATCCTCTGTTTACCTGTTCGTTTGCTAAAATCCCCCAAACCCCACCTTTCTAGACTCTCTGAATAAATCTGGGACTGAAGCCAAAGTCACCTACTATATAAGACTGACAGAGCACAAGTGAACTACTCCTCCTGACCAACTTTAGACCTGACATCCTTCTGCCAGACTCCACTCAAGATGGGGTTTGGCAGGGGGATATGGGCACCAGAATGGGCTTTCCTGTTAGCAGTTTGCTGTATCCATCAGATAGGTAAGAAGTTTTCTTTTTTATTGGGAAAAGAAAAAATACTCTCTTTAGATCTAGTAATATATTTTAAACAACTATACTAATTTTATTGTTTCATTTAACAGATGTTTGCATTTAAATAAGATTTCTTTTTTTTTTTTTTTAATTGTCATTAAATATTTCATGCCTGTTTATTAAATGGCCTGATTTAATTTAATATTGCCTCAAACTACTGCATATAACTACATTTGGAAGGTAGCCTTGAAGATCAAACCAAAGAGAAACATTACTCATGTCTTAAAATGTCATTTTTCAGTATCACTTATGCCTTACAAAAGCATTTTATTCCTGTTGCATTTTGTATTAGGACTGATTACGAACATCATGTTTTTTATAAAGTTCAAAACACTACATTTTCCAGTTGTTAGATCAGACCACTGGTCAATCTTTTCCAGTATCTTGTCACCTACCAGGAGCTAATACCAGATTCCTCAAGATTTCTTGCAATTTCTTTTGCAAAAGAGACTAGAAGGGAATATTCATGTGGCAATGATTTTCAGTAACTAATTGTGCATTGATAAAGCCCTATGCAAAATATATATATAAGTTACTGATAGTGAGCGTGAGTAGGACTGGGAGATTTATCTGACACATGCAATCCATCATTTTGTATGTTTTTTTTTTTCTCCTGTCAATATTATATCCATCAGGGCTGGTCTTGGTAGTTTTTATTAATATAAGTAGCCATATTAAGTCAATAGGACCACTCAAATTGAAATTACTTGCACAAGTACAAGCTTGCTAAGTCAGTCCCATTCATATACAAGTAATTACTGCCCTGTCAGCTAACATTTTTAAATCTTCAGATTGCCTATGTAAATCTATCATGCATATCATTTTCAAAACATTCACAAGTGCAAATATAATTTTAGGCCACTTTATAGTTTGTGAAATAAACACTAAAATACTGGCAAGTTGATTTAAGCACAAAATACAAGTCACTTACAGTATAAGCTTACATTTAGAGTTACACAATGTCAGTCAAAAGCATCTTCAGCCATTCATTGAACAAGAAAGTTATTTGTACTGTGCAATGCTAATCTGATAAATTCCTTTGAAAAATGAGTAGTGGTTAGACAGTGTCCAGCAAACTCCTCTTTATTCGAATCACACTCTGTGGAAAATATTTTCAGATGTCCTGAGTGACTAAAGAATATTGGCCCAATCCCATGCCATCTCCACAAACATTCTGTGCCTGACTTTATATTTTGGGTCAAATACTAACTTTTATAAATTGATTGTGACAATAATTGCATATGTGGATTGGCAGCTGGATATAGACTTAGCAAGGTGCATCCAGAAATTTTCTTAATAATTAGGTCAGTTCCCAGATTATCAGATAGCAAATTATCTTGACTATTCTTACAACTGAGAGACAGTTATTTTTATAATGGTCAACAATGTGTCATTGTGCAAATGCTAAATAAACCAATGCAGCTAGAATTTCCTTGGGAATGATATATTTGCTAAGTAAACAAAAGGCCCTGCTGTTTCCTTGAGAAAAATTAAGAGACCAAAATACATGTATATGCTATTTTGCTCTGTTGCGAAGGTTCTCATGCTAGAATAAACAAACATTCTATGATTCTATGCCTGCTGAGATTCCTATAGGTGTGTTGGATGAGAGCAAATTCTGGCCTCTTATTAAGATATGAATGCATTTACCTAATGATATTATCTGAGGTACCGAAAGACTAACAGGAAATGGAAAATGACTAAACTCTGTCCTAAGTTACTTCTTTGTAGATCACTAGTGGTCATGCATAAAGTTAAATGAGAAACGAATTAAAAGCTTAGGTCTGAAAGACACTGCAGACACTGCAGCAACTTCTAGATATGGTGAGGCTACCCAGAACCCTCTCCTGCAAAGCCAGCAGTCTCTTGGGGACCTCTTTGGGAGTTGGGGCTTGAATCCCTTCAGACAGGCATTCTTCAGTTCTGGGATCAAGTACTTAATCTGCTTTCATGGTGGGCACAGCCAGAAGTTACATTAGAAAACTAATTTAAAAAAAAAAAGGTGCTCCTGATCCAGTTATTTTTAAGGCAAAGGTAGCTGTCCAGCTTTCATGGAGGTATCTGGGCTGAGATTCTTAGGTGGAGGAAATGCTCAGCAAGGAATGTGAGCACCAAAGAGGACTGGGGTTTATGGCACACCCCTGACTTCAGTGTTTCCCTCTCTTCCACCAATGTGGCTCCCTCTTCAGTGAAATCACAGAATCACAGGATGGTAGGGATTGGAAGGGACCTCTGGAGATCATCTAGTCCAACCCCCCTGCCAGAGCAGGGTCACCTAAAGCAGGCTGCACAGGACTGCGTCCAGGTGGGTTTTGAATATCTCCAAAGGAGACACCACAACCTCTCTGGGCAGCCTGTTCCACGGGTGTTATGGATCCAGTTCTGAGTCAGTGAACTCTTCCCACCTATTGTATAAGCAAAAAGGGGGCTTAATTTAGGACTAAATTACATAGGCAGTTCCTTTCGACTGAGTGTTCTCTAGACACTTAGACTGCTCATTCACATAATCCTGATCAGGATTCAGATATCAGTCATTTCATCACCTAAATCCTTTGAGGATTTGGACTTGGCAGGTTATAGGTACATCTTAGTCAACATGTTCCAAGCACGGTTTTCACATGCTGACAGGATTCAGTCCTTCACAAAATAAAGTTGTAGCCATTTTTCTTTTACAGGAAATGCCTGCCATATTTACTTATCAAAGACAAGAGCTTAGAGCACAAACCTAGGAGCTCAGGGTCAGACTTTTTCTAGGCATGAAAGTCAACATTTGTCATCTCTCGAAAGTCTTTGCCACTACCTCCTCTGGTATGGTATTGCTAGGCCATGCGTGGAAAGGAATTAAAAACTTACGGAATCATGAAGCGAGAAGGAGAACTCATCTGGAAGACAGGTCACGTAGTTGATCCAGTAACCATTTGACTGGGGGTACAAAAATAATCCTTGAAGCAAGGCACAAGAATAGGACAGTTTTGATGTAGCTGAGTGCCCTAATCGTGTGGTTACATGATCACGGCCTATTTTTTCCTCTTTTGTCACTGTCCTACTGTTTTCTGCACCGTGTCTTAGCTTCAGGTGGGGTAGCAAGAACCCTTGGTCAAATGACCTACAGTATGATGCTTAAGGTTTTCTGGAGAGAAGATGTGAGTTTGAACCAGCTCAGTGTGAGAGGAGGGGTAGAACAGGAAACTTGGTTCTTTTGGTTACTTCTCCTGGGTTACTGCTCAGGATATGGGCCCTTGTATTACCACTCAGAGGTATCTTCTTGCATCCAGCTGTAAAGCAAATCTAGATCCCTGACTGAGGTTTTAGATTTGCTCCAGAAGAAAAGGCCTTATGCTTAGGCACTAAAGAAACTGGCATATAAATATCTGCAGCCATTAGTTGATCAAGCCCTAAATCTCTTGTTTCTTTTAACCAGTTCTGTGCCTTTTCTTATTATTACCTAGCTACTACACAGCAATTTTAATAAATGACTCTCTCACATTTTGTGGATTCTTCCTGTTATTGTTTCACACACTAGTGAGATTTAGTGCAGCAGTGAAATAAGGGCTGTGATCCAGTCATTAGAATCCCTTGTAGTGAGTTTTACGGGAAACAAAGAAAGTAGATATACATGATATTAGGAAACATTTCTTCACTGAAAGAGTTACCAAGCACTGGAACAGGCTGCTCAGGGAAGTGGTTGAGTCACCATCCCTGGAGGTATTTAAAAGACATGTAGATGCGGAGCTTAGGGACATGGGACTTGGCAGTGGTAGGTTAACCATTGGACTCAATAATCTTAAAGGTCTCTTCCAACCTAAACGATTCTATGATTCTATGAAATGTTATTTGGATTTCAGTCTCAGTGTATTTGTAATAGAAAGTCTCCTTCTATAATTATATTTGACCTTTTTGGGGGGCCTGTTTCATTTTGTTCTGATGTGATAAAGGACTCTCTTACAGAGATATATCTGGATCCTTTCATCCTATCTAAATGCTTCACTTCTTAAAAAGTTCACTTACAGGACGTTTTACTTAATAGGCATTTTACAATTTCTTCACAGGAGCCCAGATTGAAATCCAACAGGAAACAGGAAGCGAATACATTGAGGTTGTTCAGCAGAAACAAAACAGTATGTTCATTTACAATGTGTATTTGTATTTGTATTTATTTGCTACATCTCTACTAAATAATAAAAATGCCTAAAAAAACTACTTAGCATATTGTCAGTAATGTCAAATAAAGATAAATGTGTATTAACAAGCCTTTCTCTCTATAAGAATAGCAATATCTTTACTAGATACCAATTACTAAACACACACAGTATGGTTATATTTGTATAATAATAGGTAACTAAGAAAACAGATGTGCGTTTGTAGAGGCTGTATGCATATGTGCATGACTATGTATATATAAAATCAAAGTGGAATATATGTGCAGGATGTTTGGTTCTGTATAAACAAGGAAATGAGACAACTTTGGTAAGCTGTAAAGTCAGTGACTGATGTTAGGAAATCAAGATGGCAACCCAACTTCATTGACTTTCACCATGTAATGATTTGTGATCATCCTGTACAACGGATTTGTGGTCATTTCTAAGGGTTCTCGGCCCCTTAACAGAAAAATATTAAACAAAGAGCAAAGGGGATAATTAAAGTTTTTATTCCCTCCTCAGAAAGAGGAGATGTAATGAGAAGGCAACTATGTTTTTGTACCAGTAACAGGCTAATTTAGTACAGCTTAACCCTTTGTATTGTTCAGTGTGTCTGAAGCACTCCAATATGCAAAGCTGTGAATTACTGCCTCTCCTAACACAATACAGAGTTTCATAAAAGGGTCAAAATTAACAGGTAGAAAATGCAGATCATCACAATTGAAAGCAATTTCTTATTATTTAACTATCCTGATTTTAAATTTTAGTATACTCTTTTAACCTGATCCATGGCCTGTGTAAAACAAAACAGGCTTAACATTGTTTCGTTGGATCTGGCATATTAACTTCGTAGTCCTTTCTAGGTCAACTTTAGGTGCAAACTTTGGTATCCTTATACTAGTTTTTGTTTTCTTTCTTGCTTTTTTCTAGCTTCTGCTACAGTTTCATCTAAGGTGAACATCATCCAGCCAATGCTGACAAACCCAGTAATAACACGTAAGTAAAGGAAATGAAACGTATTCAATAAGTTTTCAATTTTAGGGGATGTAGACAGAGGAATCTAATAGAAATATTAGGTCTAGATATATAGGGTCCGGAGAAGGGTGACAAAAATGATCAGAGGGATGGAGCACCTCTCCTATGAAGACAGGCTGAGAGAGTTGGGCTTGTTCAGCCTGGAGAAGAGAAGGCTCCGGGGAGACCTTATTGCAGCCTTTCAATACTTAAAGGGGGCTTATAAGAAAGATGAAGCAAAACTTTTTAGCAGGACCTGCTGTGATAGGACAAGGGGTAATGGTTTTAAACTAAAGGAGGGGAGATACAGGCTAGACATAAGGAAGAAGTTTTTTATAATGAGGGTGGCGAAACACTGGCACAGGTTACCCAGAGAGGTGGTAGAAGCCCCATCCCTGGAAACACTCAAGGTCAGGCTGGATGGGGCTCTGGGCAACCTGATCTAGTTGAAGATGTCCCTGCTTATTGCAGGGGGGTTGGACTAGATGACCTCTAAAGGTCCCTTCCAACCCAAACTGTTCTATGATTCTATGAAATAGGGAAAGGCACTGGTAAAGGAAGTCATGGATTATTAAGAGGAGAAAGAGGGTGGTTAAGAAACGTAGTATTGAACTGTTATCTTAGCTGAAAGGTGGACAACTAGTAAAGCTCTAGCTGAACATAAGTATAACCATTTATAGGGATATATAAAATGAGTAACAGATAAGATGAGTGAAGAATGAATACAGTTTTATGATGGATAGATGGACAGAAAATAATAAATGAAGGTAAGCAGGCAAAGACTATTCAATGACAATATGAATCCTTGGAGAAGTTGATTTTCACCATGTCAGGGCTGGGAATTTTAAGTTATTTTTTTACAGCTAGTTTTAATTCACAGCTTCCAATCCTGCTCACAATGGCCGTGTGTGCAGCACATGGGGCAACTTCCACTTCAAGACCTTTGATGGAGACATATTCTCCTTCCCTGGGCTCTGTAATTATGTTTTTGCATCCCATTGCAACACTCCCTATGAGGATTTCAACATCCAGATTAGGCGCATAGTGGTGGAAAATGCTCCAACAATCAACCGTATCACCATGAAACTTGAAGGTGTAGCTGCTGAACTAAGAAAGGATGTTGTCATGATCAACAGCAACAGGTAAGTTTATTCATAACACTTGTTTGATAACCACAGACCTTTTTTCAATCTTGCCAAGTACTTTGGTGTATTTGGGGGAAAAAAATTATGTGTTCTTCAATAAATCTGACAATTTTACAAACGTAAATAATGAATAAGTTGCTATTAATTCCTTTCACAGTAAATCAATCCTTCCCTTAAAGAATACCTCAAAAATAAAATTTGAATGAAAAAATCTGAGAGGTTGGATCCAAATTCAGATCCATATTTGATGACATTGAACCATCTTAATTTTTAATCACTTTTCTTTCCACACAACTGCATTATTTTAGAATCTCTACAGATGCTGGATATGACAAGCAATTTTTTTTCTCTTTATCAAACACCTGGGTCAGAAAATACCTAGCATTCTTTCTGCCTTTTCCCAGAGTTCAACTGCCATACAGCCAATCTGGAATTACGATAGAGAAAAGCAGCATTTATGTGAAAGTTGCCAGCAAAATGGGTATTGTGTTAATGTGGAATGAAGATGACAGTATCCTGGTAAGAACTGCTCCTGGACCTGTCTACACCTTCAGATACCAGGGCTAATCTTTGATTAGGCCAGTCTCTATGTGTTTAGGGGTTTACTATTGCCTTCCCATCTCATACTGTTGAGCAATTCCTTCTTAATAAAGATAGGTTTGCATCTAGGTAGTCCTAAAGAAAATTACATGGATTTACTTCTAGTGGATAGCAGATGTCTGCTTAAAATAGGTTGAAAAAATCACTTTCATTATATCATTAATGTATTGGTATTGTTATAGGGCCTACTTACCCCTTCAAATATCATCTTCTAGCAGAAGTTCACTCTCTTAGGACTTCATTTTTGCTGTGGATTTGATTGTTTTTCTGAAGAATGGAGAGAAAGAGGTTGAGAGCAATATAGATATTACAGTGCAATCTTAAGTCTGCATCAATAGCTTGGACTCTGCATTGTAAATCAAATCCAAGCCAACTCTTCATTCTATCCCCCAGGTTTGAATTAGATTACTAAATAAAATTACAGCAGGTGCAGGTGCTTTCAGTGGTCTTGAATATATTTTAGAATGTTTATACAAACTTCTATCAACTTACTGTCCATCATTTTAGCTGGAATTGGATGAGAAATATGCCAATCAGACCTGTGGACTTTGTGGGGACTTCAATGGCATTCCAATTTACAATGAGTTCTATTCAAACAGTAAGTTTTTTAAATAATAAAAATGGGTTTCTGGAATCTCCAACATGCTCTTTTTTATTCTTTTAACTCTAACATCATCAGCATTCCTCTTTCCTATCCTGTTAAATGATTTACCCAGAAGATATGATTCAATCTCTGTTGAAAAATACGTAGTACAGAAATCAGATAATGTGATTTAATACTTTAAGTATAAATATAGTACTGGTGCTAACAACTGATTGCATATTTCTTGTATGCCATGGTTTTATTTACCTAATCAGCTAACCCCATAAAAATGAGCCAGATTTGCACTAATAACATAAATAAATATAGAAATATATTCAATAAAACAAGAGGTAATTGTATTGTCTAGTCAGTAGATTTATTGTTTCAGTTCTGTCTTAAAATTGGTATATCCACGTTTGCCTGCTAAATTGCATAATCTTTATAAGATCTTATCTTCATCATTCTATCTATTCCCAGCTTGAGCTTTTTCCTAAACCTTGTCTCACAGCAGTCTCCATTGTCCAAATCCCTGTTTAGATTCTTTTCTCTCTTCCCTGCATGGGCTTAATATAATCTGAAAACAGTTTTTTATTTTTCTGGTAAAAATCTTAGTTTGCATCTAGATGTAATAGGCTGAGAATTGTTTTCTAATGTTTACTTTTTCCAGGGTGCTGTGCAAGGTAAATTGAGACAGTGATGTAGTGCTTCCTTTGGAAGGGATGATGATCAAATTTAAAGACTTAAGGGAACTAGCTGCCTTAGCCGGTCTTGAGCAGAATTCTTGAGAGAAAAAGATAACAGGCAGTTGGATTGAACAAAAAAATCCAACCTTCATTATTAAACCTCTTTTGTACAGATATTAAGATGACAGCCTTGCAGTTTGGGAATATGCAGAAAATGGATGGGCCAACAGAACACTGTGAAGACTCCACTTCTACCCTGCAAGATAATTGCACCGATAATTTTGTAAGGATCTTTTGACTATTCTTTTATTTTTCTTTCAAATATATCTGTACCCTTCTCCAGCTTCAGACGAGTCAACAGGAAAAGTCCTTGGGTGACAGCAGCTTAAAGAGGGATACATGATTCTATCAAAGAATAATTATACAAAGTAAAAATAGCAAAAAAATGCTCCTTTCTATTTTCTGGAAGTTGTTTAATTTTTTTTTCTCCCAAGGATGACATATGCCAGAAAACATTGACCAGCTCTGCATTTGCAGAGTGTAATGACCTAGTTGATGTTAGAGAGTACATTCTGGCTTGCCAAGATGACTTGTGCCGCTCTGAAGAGTCTAAAAACGCCTCATGTATCTGTGACACCTTTGCTGAATACTCCCGGCAGTGTGCTCATGCTGGTGGGCATCCTCTGAACTGGAGAAACTCAGAACTGTGCCGTAAGTATCTCTGGAGATAGCCTTACTTTATGCGCAGTAACTAACAAACAACAAGCTCTCGATGCCGAGGATGCATGAGAAATTACAGGCCATTCAAGATCGTATTCTCCAGAGTTCTGATGTACAAGTTCCAGCATGAAGACTTCAGCAAAAGGGCTAAGGGTTTTAATGCAAACTGGATTAAACACTATCAAACATGGATACTTACATGGATACTCTAATTGAGAGTCAAAGTGTTATTTAATTAATTGGGACAGTAAAGGAAGCAAATAAAGGAGAAAGAAGGAGAAAGAATGAGGTGTACTTGCTTGCTTGTATTCCTGTTTCTCTCCTTTTCTCATGGTGGCTACAGCATTTTTTATTCTCAATTATTAACTGATTGGGTCTTCACAGGTGTTTGGCTGGTTAAGCACTTATTTATCTCCTCTTGCTTGGTGGTGAGGAGTTTGCACCACTCTAATCTTCATAGAGATTTGCAGTGAATTAAGCACATACTAGATTATGGGGTGTAGCTATCGATACTGCCACCAGCATTTGCTCCAAAACCCCATATGGTACTATTTGCCCTTCCAATGGTATCTGAAAAATGCAAACATACTAAAGCTGTAGGAACTTAAGTCTTACATTTCACTAGCAATACAGGTGTTCATGAGAAGGGTGCCTTCAGTAGAAACACAGACCTTGCTGACTTTGTGGGGTCATTAGCTTGCTGTCTCCAGAAATGCAGTCATTGAGCCAGTTCAGCACCAGACAGTCATGGAAAGCACATCTCAACTGTAAAATGTGGATCTAGGTGACTAAATTTGCAAATTTTGAGAGCTGGTGGTGGATCTGCAGTTTGGTGTGGTTTTACATCTGACTGAAAAACTAAATGAATATAAATATTTTCATACATAGTGAACTAGAAATACTTTTGACTGAAAAAAAAAATCTCATCCTTTAAAATTTCAGCCAAGAAGTGTCCTTATAACATGCAGTACCAGGAGTGCAGCTTGCCCTGTGCTGACACATGCACCAATCCTGAACGATCTCAGTTTTGTGAAGAACACTGTATGGATGGTTGTTCCTGCCCCCCAGGCAAGTTCTTATGTACTCACATCTCTGATCTCAAAGAACAGCAACAGCTTACCTGTAGAATTTGGGCAGGTTCCATGGGGTTTAAGCCTCTTGTATTTGCATTTTTCACAGCTGCAAGTGACAAGCATTTGTCATGTCTCAGCTGAGAAAAGGTATCTGAATTAATTGCCAATACATGTGCAATCTTCAGAAAGCAGGAAAGCAGAACAGCAAATAGATCAAGACCGGTCTCCCAAAAAGCCACCTGTGCTACAGTAAGTCCCTCTTTCAAAGCAGGTGGAATTTAAAAAAACAAAGGTTGAATCCTTCACTGTGCAAATCAACATAGTCCTACTGTCCTCAGCACAGGTGTGTCCATTCACAACAGTTGCAGATCTGTCTCTAAGACGATATTTAGGATTTGTAACAAATAAAAATGGTGTATAGGAAATGCCTCTTTAAATGATCAAAGTTTTGTCTTTTTTTTTAATCTAGGGACTGTATTTGATGACATCAACAATTCTGGCTGCATTCCCCTTCAGCAGTGCTCCTGTGTTTACAATGGCAACACCTATGCTACGGGAACTTCTTTTTCAGAGCAGTGCCATTCCTGGTAACCTTTGTTACTTTTCCAACTTACTATTTCCTCTCATATATTTAATGAGTTTAATGCTTTATTATATGCAATTGCATCATTGGTAATTGATATGTGTATTTAAGTGACCGCTACAGTTCCAAAATATCCCTAAAGAACATTCTTTGTTTTATTTAGCAACAGCCTTAACTAGCTTTGCACTTTAACTCAAGGTGATCAAAGGAAGGATTTACAATGTTTAGATTTCTCACCAGTCAATTAAAATGCTTCCTCTTTGTTTATTTTGTTCAAACATTTGGACTTCTCTACGGGGAATGAAGTTGCAGTCATTTATGTATTTGCAAATATTTATTTTCTCTGGAGAAAGCAAGGGATGACACAATGCAACCTTGATTTCACAATTATTAATCCTGTACCCGTGCACTACCACACCACCTTAGAAAACAGATACGCTTTGCATCAGGAGTAGTCATGGGGTTACATTTGTGTTTCTGATACCTTTGTATTACAGAAGAGATTTTAATTTGTCATTGTGCTTTATGTTAGCTGCAAAAAACAAGCAATTACTCATCCAATATCTGTTGCCAGAAAGTTCACTTGTTCAAAGAAGGAAAACAATCAAATAAGCAAAGTGAATGCATACCAGAGTCATTCCTTTTACACATGTTCGCAATGTTTTGGAAAGTCTTAAATCTAGATTTACTGTGTGTCAAACTACAGCTTGAATGGAAAAACAGCAGCAAAATAGCTGAACCTAATGTCACTGTAATTCCTTTTACTCTGGACCACTGTTACTGATTTCAGCTAACTTTATTCACTCTCTTCCAGTACCTGTAATGGAGGCCAGTGGAGCTGCCAAGACATGTCATGCCCAGGAACATGTTCAGTAGAGGGAGGTTCACACATTTCCACATATGATAAAAAACATTACGATCACCATGGAGACTGCACTTATGTCCTTTCTAAGGTAGGAATCAGACATTACTAGCTCATAAAGCTTTATACATGTATAGAAAGAAAAGGTGATCTCAATCAACGCTTTTGAAACTTACCTCTTTTGACATACAGACGTTAACTTGCCTCTCACTTAGCCAGATGTTTACTAGAACATATAGTGCCATTCAAATGACAATCATCAGTTAACTATTAGGATGTCATGCAACAGTATATGGTATTTACTGGGGAATTTCCAGTTCTGTGATGTAGTAATTGCTGAAGAGCGTTGCCTTTTTTAAGAACTTGCTTAGTCTACGTTATTCAGTGTGATTAATCCAGCTTTCTTAATGAGTTGCATAATTTTTGCCATGTTACTGTATTATATGGTATTGGGCCAAATGGTACAAGTCTGAAAAATTACACTAAAACAGTTCTGAAAAAAAAAAAAAATTGAATTTATAAGACTAATATTTTTATTTCATTTCCGGGAAGTTCCAATACAGAAAATCAGTTCAAGTCAACTGGTACATTTCATTTAGTTTTTGAACATTTTTAAACAGATTTAAAAATAAGTCAAAAGAAATAGAAAAATTAAAAGTTAATTATAATAAAAATATCTAATTACAGCAATGTGCAAGTGAAGTGTTTTGATCTTTTAGGGGCTTTTTCTGTTTATTCTTTGCTTTCCTTTTTCTCCATCTGCACAATTCAGTAAGAAAAAAAATGCTGTATGTTACCGTTCTCCTGAAAAATGTTTTATCTGAAATTTTTGTGTAGCATTGATACCAGCTACAGAAAGATGAGAGATACAGTAGAACTGAATCAAATACTAGAAGTGAGCATGAATAAAAACTCCAAATATGGATATCATCAATAAAATGCAAAACCAGATTCTAATTCTTTCATTGGTCCTAATCATTCCAAAAGGCAAAACTGAATCTTAGGCCAAAGAAGGCCTGGGATTTGAGAGAGTCTGGATCTTCTCCACAAACAGAAATATTTTTTTGGAGTTGAGAGAAAATTTTACAGGGAAAACTTCTGTAATTAGCCTCTCATGACATAACTGTTGGCACTTTTTTTTTCAGCACTGTAAAGAGGAAACATTCACCATCCTGGTAGAACTACGGCAATGTGGCCTAACAGACACTGAGACATGCTTAAAGACAGTGACCCTCAACATGAATAAAGGACAAACTGTAAGAATGCAAAATAAGCATGGGAAATTACTATTAAAAATATAGGGAGCAAAGAAGCTAGGCCTTAATCAGTCAGGGAACTGCATTTCTCTCTCATATGATCAGCATATGCAATAAGTACATGTTATTTTTAATCAAGTGAAAAGAAATTGATTTTGTTATGAAAATCAGATCAACCATAAATTACGCTCTGTGGATGTTCATTAAGAAAAGCATTGTACTCACAAAGCAGAAAAAAGCTATTTTCTCTGCCAATTAGATGGAAAAAACATGAGCTTTTAGGTTAGAAACTACAAGTACAAAAGTAAGGGATGTAATTCATCACAAAGATGTGTTCAAAGAAACCAAGATGATGTAATTTCCTAAGGAGCTGAGAAAGTCTCTTTAAAAAATAATTCTTTCATGGCAGGGAAAATTAGCAAAGCGTACAAAGTGGAAAGAGGGAGGAGGTGAAATCACAAAAAACTACCCTTTTTATTTTATATCTTTTTAATTAATATTGCTGGAGTCATCACTATTATTACTCTTTGGACTATAGTATCCTTCACACAGTTGCCTCTTGTTCCTCTTCCTTATCAGCTCATCGAGGTCAAACCTGATGGCGGTGTATTTGTGAACTCGATCTACACCCAGCTGCCCATCTCAGCAGGTATTTTTTTCTCTAACAGTCTGTGTGCAATAAGCTCAGAACTTCAACTCTATGCCTGCTTATTTTCTTTAACTATGGAAGATAAAAGGACTGTGAGTTGTTCGGAACCTGCATGTTCGCACCTTGGTTGTCTTTGGGATATTTCCTAAGTCACACAAGTGCTTTTGGTGTAGAAGTGGGAAGTTTGGTGTCATAAAGAAATAGGACACAGTACCAGCACAGGCAAGAGTTCAAACAGAAGCAAACAGCATTTACACTCTCCTGATCTGAGCACTCTAAGGTTTACTTCCTTCTCACTGCCCAAAATTGAACATAGAAGATATCTGTTTACCTCTTCTACTTCTTTTTTTTTTTTTTTTTTTTTTTTTTTTTAAACTTACCACCCTGGTGCTCACACTTCCTCAGACAGAAATTTAATTTTTGCTCTCTGTCTGAATAACTAATGATTCTATGTGATATCTCTGGCCTCCAGATCTGCTTTGTTTCCCTCTCCAGCAGAGTGAGGGCTCCAATGTATGCTGTACAAGCTTAGAAACAAAAATAGAAGTATTCTTTTAAACACTCAATGACATACAGTTTTTCCTTCTTATTCTCTTGGAAGGAGTAATTTCCAACTGCTTCATGTTGAACCAGCAAATAAAGTTAACAACTTGGTCACTACAAGCAAATTCTAAGCTGTAAATTTTGATTTATATTTCTGATTCATTTTCATAAAGATTGGCTTTATTTCACCTCAGAATTTGCAACAATTGCAATAGAAATTCAAGAAGAATAGTATAATGATACACTATTTCCAGCATTCGACCTCATTCAGAAAGTGATCATTCTGTTTTTCATCTGTAGCTAATGCCACCATATTCAGACCTTCATCATTCTTCATCATCATGCAGACAAACTTTGGCGTCCACCTTGAAATCCAAATCACACCCATCATGCAAGTGTTTGTGCGACTGGATCCTATTTTCAAAGACCAGACCTGTGGTAAGTGAATGAAATATAAGAACATCTTGCTTAATGTCTTTTGTCTAGTATGAGCAGTATAAACTTTTCACTGCTTTTCAACAGGTCTCTGTGGAAATTTCAATAATATCCAAACTGATGACTTCAAGGCCATAAGTGGAATAATTGAAGGAACAGCAACAGCATTTGCTAATACATGGAGAACTCAGGCTTCATGCCCCAATATCCAGAGCAGTTTTGAGAATCCTTGTGCACTCAGCATTGATAATGGTGCGTGCTGCTTAGAATTTTTTCTAGGTTTTTTTTTGCTCATCCCTAAGGAAAACACATCCATTGGAAAGCAAAGATAAGAGAAGAAAGACTTACATATTTGATGAAAACATACATCTGAAATCAGAAACAAATATTCAAAATGAAAGCACTAGGGATAAGTAACAAAGTAAAGGAAGAGTCATAGAAACATAACTGAAGAAAACTATATGGTCATTGAAAACAGAGAGGATGTCTAAGATGACATCTTGGTGTCAGAGGAGTGGATTGCAGGAGTATCTTTGGAAATCTTTTATTCATCCCCTTCAGCAAGTCCTCTTCTTTGATTTTAGGAACCTTAGCCCACAAGCTGAGTGAAAAAAAGCCAGGAGAAGGAGAGATTTGATGTAATTTCAGAACTGCCTTCATAGACCAGGGCAGTATGTTTCTGTGACTAATGAAATACAAAGAGTAATGTGCATTTGTACTGTTTGTTCTCTTCACAGAGAAGTATGCTCAGCACTGGTGTGGACTACTAACTGACAGCACGGGACCTTTTGCTGATTGTCACTATGCAGTGAATCCCTCTGTTTACCACACGGTACTTTGTTAGACTGTTTTTCCCTTTAGAAACAATAGAAATAGGATCATTACAACTAGCTACCAGAAAAGGACTGTTCCAGGCATGTCTATTGTCTTACGCAATGCCTGTATTTTCATTTCCGTACTGCAGCACTTCCTTCTTTCAACATGTGTTTCTGTTTGCGTTGTAACGTTACCTTATTTCAATTGTCACTCTTGGCTTCAAGATCCTGACTTGCTTGCCTGGATGGATATACACACATAGTAGGAAGTGTATGTAAAGGCATGTCAAATGCTTGTTTGAATATCAGTGAATTGTTGTCTCATCAGCCTTGTACCTCATTAATAACTACTTGGCACAGAAAGCCCATTAGCTAATTATCACCATTCTGCTATCAATGTGTTGCCAGTCTTTCTTCTCATTGCGAATCATCCAGGTATGGACACTGGTGAAATGATGTGTCTAGGCTGCGTACTGTGAATAGAGCTTTGTATGCTATTGTGCAGCATATTCGTAAATATGGTTCAGAGGAACATGAAGCTGTTAAATGTATAACAGCTTTTAAGACCACTATTTCCCGATAATAACTGCAGACATCGACTGAATTTCCATTAACTTATTTCTCCTCTGCCAGGAAACTTAGACAAAGACTGGAAAGTGATAAAGCTGTGTAAGTGTTGTCTATCATATCTGAAGAAGGATTAGTACATAAGACCAGAAGGATAACATTCATTTTTTTTAGATTGACAATATCACCAGTGCTGAGACTTTCTTTTTCTCTGCATTCTTAGAACTGCATGTTTGACACATGTAACTGTGAAAATAGTGAGGACTGTCTGTGTGCCGCCCTGTCTTCCTATGTGAGAGCTTGTGCTGCAAAAGGAATCCTGCTGAGTGGATGGAGGACTGACGTCTGCTGTAAGTACTCTTGACTATCCCCTTTCCTAAGAACACACATCAATAAAAACTACTGATCAGAGATTATTTTATACTGATTTCTAGACAAATATAGAAAGATGAGGAAGGGATTTTGTTAAGTGCACTCCTGGAAGTAATTCTTTGCTGTTCCCTTAGAATCAATCAATTGCTAGCAAGAGTGAATATGAATAGATGGAAGACATAGTTTTCTGAGGAAAGAGACTGCTGTTATGGAAGTGCCTCCACCTGTTTCTGTGCAACTTTGAATTTCACTACAGCTTTATGTATTTACAAGTTATTGAAGAGAAAATGTGACATATTAGAATAACAGTACTAGTAATACTAGCCAGAACACTTGCAAATGAAAGGTCTCTGAAGCTGCATGCTGAATTCCAGTGATTCAGTAGGTCTGTTTTCAGCATACCAGGAGACATTCAGGGAGACATCTTGTCTCATAATTCAAAAGTTTTAGAAGTTTTAGCAATGAAAGGCAGCGCCAAATGGAGGTTTGTTTCTGAAATTTCAATTGAAAAAATATTTTTTTCTTTGCATACATCACTTGTCCATGCGTACAGTAGCTTTTCAGGTCTAACTCTGGAAGTATTCAGAAATACATTTACACGAAAGATGCAACATAGGCAGAGGTGTACAGTATTGTTTACATGTTATTTCTACTGCCTAGGGTTTCTTTTTTCCCACCAGAAATTACCATCTGGTATTAACAAACCTATTCTATTTTCCTCTCTCAAGCAAAATACATGACCTCATGTCCCAAATCCCTAAGCTACAGCTATACCATCTCTTCCTGTCAACCCACTTGTCGGTCTCTAAGTGAGCCTGATGTCACATGCAACATTAAGTTTGTCCCAGTTGATGGCTGCACCTGCGTAAATGGAACCTACATGGATGAAAGTGGCAAATGTGTGCCTGCTAATGAATGCCCCTGCTACTACAGAGGATCTCCCATACCATTTGGAGAAGTTGTCCGTGAAAATGGGCTTGTATGGTAAGAGAATCTTTTGCTAAACACTCAAGCAATAGTATATGTATATTCTCATTAAAATCTGCTACATTTAAACTGTTCTCACCCTGCCTTGCCTGAATTTCAATATAATGCTCTCCCATTTTTTTCAACTTTATTTTCAACTTTTAAGAATGGTGCATATTCCCCTCAGCTGGAAGACAGGGACAGGGAGCAGAATGAAGCCCCTATAATCCAAGGGGAAATGGTCAGTGACCTGCTACACCACTTAGACATACACAAGTCTATTGGGCTGGATGGGATCCACCCAAGGGTATTTAGAGAACTAGTGGAAGTGCTCACCAAGCCGCTTTCCATCATTTATCAGCAGTCCTGGCTAACCAGGGAGGTCCCAGTTGACTGGAGGTTAGCAAATGTGATGCCCATCTACAAGAAGGGATGGAAGGAGGATCCAGGGAACTACAGGCCTGTCAGCCTGACCTTGGTGCCCAGGAAGGTTATGGAGCAGATCATCTTGAATGCCATCACACGGCATGTACGGGACAACCAGGTGATCGGGCCCAGTCAGCATGGGTTTATGAAAGGCGGGTCCTGCCTGACCAACCTGATCTCCTCCTATGACAACGTGACCCGCTTAGTGGATGAGGGAAAGGCTGTGGACGTTGTGTACCTGGACTTTAGTAAAGCCTTTGACACCATTTCCCACAGCATTCTCCTGGAGAAACTGGCTGCTCATGGCTTGGATGGGCGTACTCTGTGCTGGGTAAAAACCTGGCTGGATGGCTGGGACCAAAGAGTTGTGGTGAATGGAGTTCAATCCAGGTGGCGGCCGGTCACAGGTGGTGTTCCCCAGGGGGGCCAGTTCTGTTTAACATCTTTATCAGTGATCTGGACAAGGGGATCGAGTGCACCCTCAGTAAGTTTGCAGATGACACCAAGCTGGGCAGGAGTGTTGATCTGCTTGAGGGTAGGAAGGTGCTACAGAGGGATCTGGGCAGGCTGGATCGATGGGCTGAGGCTAATTGTATGAGGTTCAACAAGGCTCAGTGCCGGGTCCTGCACTTGAGTCACAACAACCCCGTACGATACTATAGGCTTGGGGAGGAGTGGCTGCAAAGCTGCCTGGCGGAAAAGGGCCTGGGGGTGTTGGTCGACAGCCGGCTGAATATGAGCCAGCAGTGTGCCCAGGTGGCCAAGAAGGCCAACAGCATCCTGGCCTGTATCAGCAATAGTGTGGCCAGCAGGAGTAGGGAAGTGATTGTTGCCCTGTATTCAGAACTGGGGAGACAGTACCTCGAGTACCGTGTTCAGTTTTGGGCCCCTCACTACAAGAAAGACACTGAGGTGCTGGAGCGTGTCCAAAGAAGGGCAATAAAGCTGGTGAAGGGTCTAGAGAACAAGTCTTATGAGGAGTGGCTGAGGGAACAGGATTTGTTTAGCCTGGAGAAAAGGAGGCTGAGGGGAGACCTTATCGCTCTCTACAACTACCTGAAAGGAGGTTGTAGTGAAGTGGATGTCCGTCTCTTTTTCCCAAGTAATAAGTGATGGGATGAGAGAAAAAATGACCTCAGGTTGTGTCAGGGGAGGTTTCGATTGGACTTTAGGAAAATTTTCTTCACTGAAAGGGTTATCAAGGGCTGGAAGAGGCTGCCCAGGGAAGTGGTGGAGTCACCATCCCTGGAGGTATTTAAAAGCTGTGTAGACGTGGCACTTAGGGACATAATTTAGTGTTAGGTTAATGGTTGGACTTGATCTTAAGGGTCTTTTCTAACCTAAATGATTCTATGATTCTATGATATTTCCAGATTGATAGAGCAATTGTATTTAGGTGCATTTTCTATTTAATTCCATGATTTTTCAAGCATAAAGTTATGACAATACCAGCAAGGAGAGATCTTACGAGAAAGTAAGTAACAAGCAGAGACATACTCATTTCAGCCTATGATTTTTCCCATTAAGCAATAATGGATAACATATGCAGCACCAGT
Organism: Phoenicopterus ruber ruber; assembly: GCA_009819775.1. Classification (NCBI taxonomy): domain Eukaryota; kingdom Metazoa; phylum Chordata; class Aves; order Phoenicopteriformes; family Phoenicopteridae; genus Phoenicopterus; species Phoenicopterus ruber. The sequence continues at coordinate 53,544,760 of CM020219.1, forward strand.
AGTGGTGTTGAGAGAAATTCTTTCCTGAGACTGCAAAATAACATTCTGGAATTCCTTTGAAAATTCTGAAACTTGACAAAAGAGAAGTAGCTCTCAGTCTAAATACATGGTTTGAGAGGGGAAAAAAAAGAGATGTTTTTCCCTCTCTTGCAGCACTTGCATCCAGGGAAGACTGAATTGCATTGGAGCACCCAATCCAACTCCAGGTAAAAAAAATCATCCACTTATATTTTTCTCTGTGCCAGATTTTGAACAGAAATAGTTGATAGAATTGATTTTTCTTAATGGATTTTTAAATAATGGAAGTATTTCTCATTTAGTTATAGTGCAACAGTTATCATAAAAGGCAGGAGTGAACCTAGATTAATGATAAGACCTCTTTTTCATAAAGATTTTTTCCTGAAATACTGTGGGTTTTTTCTGGGAATTCAGTGCTCTGAAGTGAATATATTTAGCAGATTGAATAGGGACAGCAATCCCTACTAACTGAAATATGCAATTTCCGAAGAATTTCTAGATGGTTCTAATGGCTACAGCTGTGGGATAAACTCTGTGCCATTTCTTACTGCTCTCACTTCCTTCCTTCCTCTAGTCTGTGAATCTCCCATGGTCTACTTCGACTGCAGAAACCTCACAGCAGGAACAATTGGAGCAGAATGTCAAAAAAGTTGCCAGACGCTGGATATGCAGTGTGTAAGTATGTCATGGCTGGATGAAATAGTGCTTCCAGGTTTTGTCTGTGCTCTTGATGCTAAAGTAATTGATCTATCTGATCTACTCCAAATCTACAACACAGATACTTTGTTCTTGTAGTAAAAGCCTAAAACCATGTTATGAAACATTAACAATGGGACCCGTAGACCAAAATATAATAAAGTGACATCCAATTTAGTTCATAAGATTAGTGTCTACCTTTTTTAGCTACTGCAGGTAACAGTAATCAGTAGTGAAAATATCTAGGGCTCTGCCACGCATTTTACTTCTTTAAGAGAAAATTACTGGCTATACACTGGCTAGGAGAAATCATTCTTTCTCATACCATGATGCAATTGTGAACTTCTTGCACATCCAATTATATGACTCCACCTAGGTGCATGGTAGCCACATGCCATTTTGTGAATAAGTACCATATGAGATAAAAGATTTCAATGTAACTCAACCGAACTGAAAAAAAATACTACTTATTTTCTTTTTAAAGCTCCATTCAATCACAAATCATCCACTACAAAGTGCAAGACTTCTTCAGCTAACACAGAGCAAGACTTAAGATTAATGTATTTCAAATTTCACAGACTCCAGCAGCGCAATCAGGATCAGCATACATAAAACATTTATCTTTAACAGATTTATATTCTATTAAATCAATGTCTAATAACTTCCTTTTTGTCCTGTAAGTACTTTGTAGTTTTCTCCCATTTAAGCTGGGCAGCAATAAGACCTTATAAAGATATTTTATGAGACTTTAATCTTCCGTTTTCTATTGTGATCATTTCATTCTGAAATTATCTCTTCCTCTTGACTTTTCCAGTATAGCACGCAATGCATATCTGGCTGCCTGTGCCCAGCTGGGCTTGTGTTAGATGGGAATGGTGGTTGTATTCCTGAAGAAGAATGTCCGTGTATTCACAATGAAGCCATGTATCAGCCTGGGGAAAAAATCAATGTTGACTGTAACACCTGGTAAATATTTCCTTGGAAGTAGCATTCCTGGTTCCACCATTTGCCTTTCCAAAGATCTTAAGTAGTACAGCAGTAAGGAAAGATTTGGATTGCACATTTCATCAATTGATGGATCTTTTAGTTCTGGATTAAACAGTATGATCAGGTTTCCTTCTGATGCAGGCGGATGACCAAAGCACAGAATGGGAGGAAATCTTTGGGACTAGAGTGTTCATTAAGTATTATCCTATCTGGCAGTTAATGCATTCAGAGTAGCAGAACAGAACTTTGCTTTAATTCTTTGCATGAAAAAAGTAAAAGATTATTTTAACTCCAGAATCAACGTAACATTTACCAGGGATGAGTTGCCAAACAAATACTGAGTTGTTGGAATATGTCTACACAAAACAGTGAGTTGTTTTATTATTAAAATGTTTTATTCTCATTCCTAGTGTATGCAAGAATAGGAAGTGGGAATGCACCAAAGATCAATGTCTGGGCACTTGTGCTGTTTATGGAGATGGTCATTATAATACCTTTGATGACAAAAGGTTCAGCTTTAATGGAAACTGTGAATACACACTAGTCCAGGTACTGATAATCAGCAATGGTAAAAGAGACGTAACCCTTATTGCATCTACAAAAATAATATGTTTTTAAATCTTATTCTCTACTCAGGACCATTGTGGGAAGAGTGGCAAAGCCAATGGGACCTTCAGGGTTATCACTGAAAATATTCCCTGTGGAAACACTGGGACAACTTGCTCAAAATCTATCAAAGTTTTCTTAGAGGTAAGAAGGTTTTGGATATAGACCAGTTTTGTTCTGTATCTCTTCAGGGCTTAGGAGAAGCCTAGATATCCATTGCTTCAAGGAAGTTGGAAAAAAAAATTAAAAAGCAAATCAACTGTAAATTAAGCTTAAATCAGATTCAAGTGAAATATTTGGTAGAGCTTCCCAGCTTTCTCTCTTTTCCATTTCCCACCCTATCTTATACCACTCTTGGGTAAACTACAGATCTACAGGAAAATTGTCTTTAGCAGAAATTTAGCCTATCATGTCAGAAGATTATTTTAGTCTATGCAATGTAGTTCCTCCATGACTACCAAAACACCCTTTTTTGACCTACGCCATTCAAAATACCTTTTTACCACAGTTCCAGGAATCCGAGATTTGAACTATATAGTTTTGATTTATTGCATTTGCATTATTTGTTCTCATTACAGAAACTATTCATAGTACTCTTAAAAGCAGAAAAACATTTTTAAGAGCACAGCTGCAGCTACTGAGTTAATTTCTAATCATCTTTTCCTCCTGTTTCAGAGCTACGAACTGATACTCGGTGGGGAGCATGTCAGTGTTGTAAAGAGAGGACAAAATGATGAGGTGCCATACACAGTCCGCTATATGGGTATGTACTTGGTAATTGAGACTACAAGCGGACTGATCCTCATGTGGGACAAGAAAACCAGCATCTTCATCAAGCTCAGCCCCGATTTTAAGGTGCGAAACTAGCAGTTAAATGGCAATTTACAGTCCAGATTTGGACTGGGTGTGAATTTTGTTGAGACCCTGCCAAGATCCCAAACAGATGATGTCTCTAGCATTCCTGCAGGACATCCCATGTTGTTTTTCATTCCTCTGGTGCCTCAGGAAGCCATGTCATCATCCTACTGCTGTTCTGAGCTCTGAAGGCAGCTTTTGGTGTCTATTTGGCCTGACAGAACTTGAGTTGGCAAACTGCTTTTTTGGACTTGACTTTGTTAAAATGACCCACTGAACCTTGGTAAAGGTTATCAGACCTTATTAAAATTACATAGGTACATGTGTTGAAATCAATTGAGTACTCCTGATCTTGAAAGTAATCCATTGTTTCTGGTTCTCATTGACACACAAATCAAATTATCACACTTCAAGAACAAGGAAGTGAACTATTACGAGTGAAAGCTTCTTGTAAAATGCTACCATGTATTTTTCAAGCATATATCTACAGGCATGATAAGGAAAATGTATTCCTGCTGTCATACTCCTCCTAGCTTATGATATATAAGTACTAGAAACTAGTAAATGAGGACTTTGCTATCTTATTGTATACCACAGTGACATTTCAATTAGGTATATAAATTAAGTGTAATTTAGAACTAGATACACAAATTTATTTCAGTATCATAGGTTCTTTTGCTGCCTCACCCGCTGGCACTTTATAAAAATAGTAGTAATATGGAAAGTATGCACCTTAGATTTAAAGAGAAAGCATAGCATCTATTGTAGCCTATCACAGTTTTACAGATCCATAAATTTAGAATAAGGATATTTCTGGATGTGCAAGGAAAATGTCATTTCTTTTTATACCTGTGAGCAGTCATAACAGTAAAGACTCAATGAGTAGACTATGTGGCTGGACTGGTAGTATTTATGACAGCTTTGTAAGGCTGTTTTTTATATGTACATCAATTGTATAAAACAAGACTTACATGAAAAGCTTAGTCTGCTAACTGTGAGTCCTCATTTCCTTGTTAAAGACATACTTCAGAGACAGAAGGTTACAATGACAAAGATGGTTTTATTCAGATTTAAAAAAAGAAAAGTCAACAGCAGTATCCTTCTAGCCTTAGTGGTCATGTTCTGTTGCTAAGAAAACAAAAGATGAAAATATTCGGGAATGTTAGAACGGAATGGCACCATTCTAAGAGCTGAATTTCAAGTATTCTTTCAATCTCAGATGTTGTTTCAAGTTTTCTCACATCAATTATCATTTTATGTACTTCCTTTTGCAGGGCCAGATCTGTGGCCTCTGTGGAAATTATGATGGCAACAGCATCAATGACTTTACTACAAGGAGTCAGTCTGTGGTAGAGAATGTCCTAGAGTTTGGAAACAGCTGGAAAGTATCCTCTACATGTCCTGATGCTTACAGCATAAAGGACCCATGTTCTACCAACCCTTATCGAAAGTCCTGGTCAGAGAAGCAGTGTAGCATCATCAACAGCAACGTCTTTGCTGCCTGTCACTCTCAGGTATTATGAGGGCAAAAGTTTACTGTGTGAAGACTAGGTCTGTGTATTATTGAAGCCACTATCCTCATACATTTTAACACGCGTGCCTAATTCATTAGCATGTTTCACTTTGAATTGCGTCAGGAAAACTTCAATCTGAATCCCTCTCAACGGGACAGATTTATAGTCCCTACCTGTAAGAAATAAAAGGACATTTAGTTCATAGGAAATATTGACCTATTATGAAAGAATAATAATTTCATAATTACTATGTATTTTCTTGTAGTGTGACTTGAATAAAAATTCTCATATACCATGTACAGAACACAAGCTCAATGAAATAATAACATAGTAATGAAGTATCAGCATAGCCTTTATCTGACACTAAGTACATACCAAACAATGCAGGGTAACTGTGCTGTTCCCATTACCTTAGTTCTTTCCACTGGCAGAGACCTTCATTTTCAAGTGCAGCTGCCTAATATTGCTTGGGAACATGAATCTAATCTTCCACTACGACATAAGTCTGGGTGTCTAGAAATCTGTCAATACATAATTTGGATGTATCATCTGGCATCACCTCTGGTGTTTAACAGTGTATATAAACAAAAGAAAAAGAAATTACTCATGTAGGCCTTTCTTCTGAGATACTACAATTTTAAGAAAATTACCCTAGCAAAGCTAAGAAAGAATTTAGAGGCAGGATGTATAGTATTACATTTCCTTTTAATAACAGGTTGAACCAGCAAAATATTACCAAGCATGTGTGACAGATTCTTGTGCATGTGACACTGGAGGAGACTGTGATTGCTTTTGTACAGCAGTAGCTGCCTATGCTCAAGCATGTAGTGAAGTTGGTGTCTGCATAGCCTGGAGAACCCCATCAATCTGTCGTGAGTTTTATGCTATAAACACTTCTTCTGAGCGTGTAGTTAAATGTACAGTGCCTTGCTGATGTCCTTGAACACACACTCTAGATATCTTACATATGTCCATTATAATCTCACTGTGTAGACTTTTCACACTGAGCTGTTTTGATGGTCACACAATTTCACTTATTTGTTCACGGTTTTCAAGACTGTTAAAGAAGCATTGCAGGGGTATGATGAACAGACGTGAGTCAAAAAAAGCTCTTTTTTTTTTTTTTTCTGAACATATCCAAATTTCTGTTTCTCCTTAGCACTGTTCTGTGATTACTACAATCAACAAGGGGAATGTGAATGGCACTATAAGCCTTGTGGAGCCTCCTGTATGAAGACCTGTAGGAACCCAAGTGGAAAATGCCTCCATAACTTGCCAGGTTTAGAAGGTAAAAAGAGCTGCAAGTACCTTTAAGTGGGTACATTTTATTACATTTTTAGTGGTCTTTAATAGAGTGTATTTCCCCCATTAGCTGCATTTGAACCATTCAATTCTCTTCAACATCATTGCATCCACATGAATGGAGGCAGAGTATGGAAATTGGAGTTAAAAACATCTCTAGGACTAAGTCCTTGTGGGTGGGTTCTGTTGATGCTAGTACTCTGCATTACTTCCTAGAATTATTGGATAAAAATAAGTAATAAAAATTATGACTATTAAAACCAAGACCTGCAAACACACTCTGCACAAATAAAAATTTTGCTCACCACGTCTCATTCTCACCTTTTCTACCTTCTATGTGCTCTTTTCCTTCCTTCAGGCTGCTACCCTAACTGCCCACCAGACAAACCATATTTTCATGAGGATCAGATGAAGTGCGTCAGTCTCTGTGACTGTTATGATAATGAAGATGGAAAGATATACAGACGGGATGAATGTCATTTATGGTAAGACTTAACATACCAGCCAAATTGTGTACAAGGAAAAATGATCGAAATAGCAGTGGGAAATTGCATGTTCCTGTTACATGACAGGACTAGTTTATGCTGCCTGTGTAAAAATAATGCCTTACTATCTAATGTCAGGTTTTTTACTACATTAGTGATAAGAAGTTCTTATATGATTTTATGTTCTGTTGAATTTGTTCCTGATTATGTTGTAAATCCTCAGCACAAAGATACAAGAACAGTAAATCCTTTATGACCAGTCTTTCTCTATTTCCCATTCCTATGGCAGGAAAAATATTGTTCCAAGAGTATAGATATCTAATAGGGATCTACTTCCAAGGATTTTATGACATTCTTATACTGCTTCTAGTATTTAGACTCTTTCCCTTTTTAGCTTGCTTTATTGCACAAAAACATTGCAAGTGCAAGGAAAGAGATAAGAAGGAAAGTCTTCCTTAAAACTTCTGCCTGTAGCTTTGCATAATATTTAGCTTCATTTCTGCTTATAAGTTTGGGGTTAATATAAAGAAAGATTTTGGAAAACAATGGCAAAAAAGAAGCCACCATGAACTGGACACTCAAGGAATAAACACAAATAAAGTGTCCTCTCTCTTGATGCTAGTATCTGGCAGAAAGATGACTACTAAAATTACCTCATAATTTAAAAATATGTGTTTTTTTCGGGTTTTTATTTCAGTGAATGCACATCAGAAGGCTTACAGTGCAAGTTTGATGATACAGGTAAGACAGTTAAGAAGAATTATTAAGAAAATGAAATACTGGGTATTATCTTTTCGTAGATGCCTGACAATAAACTTCTTCTGAATTACAGCATGCCACTGCATTTATGAAGGGAACAGCTATAAATATGGTGAACTCATCTACAACACCACAGACGGAACTGGATGGTGTTTCAGTGCAACGTGCGATGTCAATGGAACAATAAACAGAAATATCTTTAAATGTGGCATCTTTACAACAACCCCACCTACATTTTCTACAAGTCAGCCCACAACTACTGCTTCAGGTATGCATGAATACTCTTTACAATAACTGAAAAATCTCTGGAAGGGACTGAAAATTGCCTAAAAGGGAGGGCCTTTTCATCAGTTTATGGCATATAATTTTACTTGAAACTGTTGACTTCTGCTGGAGCCACCAATTCATCTGGCAGCTTCAGTTGCTAAAGAAGACCAAGAACATAGAAATGTGTATAGCATTTCTTACAAACTCAGTCTCCACTGTTTCATCGTGGTTTTTCCAGGGGAAACAAATAATAGAGCTTATTAATCATTGCACCCTGCAGAATCTCCTCATTTCCTTGCAAACAAAACCCAGCAGTTCTAGACCAATTTCTGAAAACACAAAAGACAATTACTGACCACATGAGTGCAAAATGAAGACAAGAAATCTAGTCTGAGGAAATGCTCAAATTATTTAAAACCATTCTTCGGAGCCTTTCCTAATTGTATTTAATAATCAAACCAGCAGTTTCCTTCTACTCCTGCAGTACACTTCTACATTATTCCTGAAGTTAACCCATTATAATGACCATGTAATTCTGAGAAATTGTGAGAAATATTTCCACAAAATTATACAATACTACAGCAAGAACTAAATACTCAACTGTAAGTCTTCTATTAAGTAACATTTATATGAAGGAAGTGGTATATATAGCACAAGGTTATCTTCATAATGCTAAGAATATGAAAAGAAATCTTAATAAAATAAGTAGAAAATACTTATTAGATTATATATTTCATATATATTGTATATGTGTATTCTATATTATAATGTATTAGATATAAAATAAATATGTGTTAAGTATATATTTTATATTTATAAATATATTCTGTGTTATAATATTAAAATAAGTAGAAAAGTCATTAACCTGTAAAAATATTTTAAAGCCTGTGTGGTTATGCAGTTAAGTATAAATAAGTGCAGAGATAATACCAAGGACAATAAAACCTCCTCTTATACCATAGCAATCGTGAGATCACGTTATCCTATGTATTGACATAACTCACAAAAGATATCATATTAGCTATATTTAACTACAATTTTTAAATAGATGTCACATAAAGTACCACTAGAAAAATAATACAGACATGAGATCAAAACCTACCTTAGAAATGAAATTCAAGACTGTCAAAGCAAGTTCATTAAAATTAAAATACTACATTAACATACATAATTTTACATACAACATTAAAATGTATGGAAGATGAATACTTTTTTCCTGGCACTTTCTTTAATAAGAACAGACAAGACTTATACTTCCTCCTTTTAATTACAGAAATGACAACCACAACACGAGGGACAACTGTATGTGTGAAGAATGTATGTGCATGGTCAGAATGGTATGATTCCACACAGCCTGAAAACGAAGAGGACAGTGGAGATTATGAAACATTTGAAAATCTCAGAGATAAAGGATACAGTGTGTGTAAAAACCCAAACAATGTTCAATGCAGAGCCAAAGAACACCCAGATACAGAAATAAACAATCTTAACCAAACAGTACAATGTAATCCAAGTAGAGGATTAATATGCAATAACAAAGACCAAGAATCTAAGCACTGCTATAACTATGAAATCAGAATTTCATGCTGCAGCTACATACCATGTTCAGAAATACAAACTACAACACCAAGAACCACTGAAGGATTCACAACAACTACTGCTGCAAAATCAACACCATTACCAGTACAGACAAAGATAAAACCAACAACACAAAACCAAAAAACTGAAGCACAAAAAACTGAAGGACCTACAATTTCACCGACAGGAAGAGAAAGCACGACTCCTCTGACTGGAACTTCAGTTACAGCAAAGACATCACAAGTCACAACAACAGGTTACGAGACCACGTCAACTCCAGCAGAAACCTCCACCGTAGCAACCCAGCCTTCAATGTCACCCACTAAGACCTCCCCTGGCCCCGAACCAACAATAAGAACTACCACTGGCACCACGGTTGTCCCCAGTACCACTGCCCCACCAACAGAAGGCACAACCGTCATCACTACCACCAGCAGGGCCAGCACCTCCAGGACCTCTCCCCCGCCAACACAAGGCACAACCACCATCACCACATCCACACCAACAGAGCCCACCTCAGCCAGCAGCACTACCAGCACCTCCAGGACCACTGCAGGAAGCACCACAACGTCCACAGCCACGTCTGCTCCAGCACAAACCTCCACTGTAGCAACCCAAACTCCCGCACCACCACCCACTGCCTCCACCCTCCCCGAGACATCGATGATAACCACTGCTGGCACCACGGTTGGTCTCAGTACCACTGCCCCACCAACAGAAGGCACAACTGTCATCACTACCACCAGCAGGGCCAGCACCTCCAGGACCTCTCCCCCGCCAACACAAGGCACAACCACCATCACCACATCCACACCAATGGAGGCCACCTCAGCCAGCAGCACTACCAGCACCTCCAGGACCACCGCAGGAAGCACCACAACGTCCACAGCCACGTCTCCTCCAGCACAAACCTCCACCGTAGCAACCCAGCCTTCAACATCACCCACTAGCACTTCCCCTGGCCCCGAACCAAAAATAGGAACTACCCCTGGCACCACTGCCCCACCAACAGAAGGCACAACCGTCATCACTACCACCAGCAGGGCCAGCACCTCCAGGACCTCTCCCCCGCCAACACAAGGCACAACCATCATCAAACCCACACCAACAGAAGCCACCTCAGCCAGCAGCACTACCAGCACCTCCAAGACCACTGCAGGAAGCACCACAACGTCCACAGCCACGTCTGCTCCAGCAGAAACCCGCACTGCAACAACCCAAACTCCCGCACCACCACCCACTGCCTCCACCCTCCCGGAGACATCGACGATAACCACTGCTGGCACCACAGGGGTCCCCAGTACCACTACACCACCAACAGAAGGCACAACTGTCATCACTACCACCAGCAGGGCCAGCACCACCAAGACCTCTCCCCCGCCAACACAAGGCACAACCACCATCACCACATCCACACCAATGGAGGCCACCTCAGCCAGCAGCACTACCAGCACCTCCAGGACCACCGCAGGAAGCACCACAACGTCCACAGCCACGTCTCCTCCAGCACAAACCTCCACCGTAGCAACCCAGCCTTCAACATCACCCACTAGCACTTCCCCTGGCCCCGAACCAAAAATAGGAACTACCCCTGGCACCACTGCCCCACCAACAGAAGGCACAACCGTCATCACTACCACCAGCAGGGCCAGCACCTCCAGGACCTCTCCCCCGCCAACACAAGGCACAACCATCATCAAACCCACACCAACAGAAGCCACCTCAGCCAGCAGCACTACCAGCACCTCCAAGACCACTGCAGGAAGCACCACAACGTCCACAGCCACGTCTGCTCCAGCAGAAACCCGCACTGCAACAACCCAAACTCCCGCACCACCACCCACTGCCTCCACCCTCCCGGAGACATCGACGATAACCACTGCTGGCACCACAGGGGTCCCCAGTACCACTACACCACCAACAGAAGGCACAACTGTCATCACTACCACCAGCAGGGCCAGCACCACCAAGACCTCTCCCCCGCCAACACAAGGCACAACCACCATCACCACATCCACACCAATGGAGGCCACCTCAGCCAGCAGCACTACCAGCACCTCCAGGACCACCGCAGGAAGCACCACAACGTCCACAGCCACGTCTCCTCCAGCACAAACCTCCACCGTAGCAACCCAGCCTTCAACATCACCCACTAGCACTTCCCCTGGCCCCGAACCAAAAATAGGAACTACCCCTGGCACCACCGCGCCACGAACAGAAGGCACAACCGTCATCACTACCACCAGCAGGGCCAGCACCTCCAGGACCTCTCCCCCGCCAACACAAGGCACAACCATCATCAAACCCACACCAACAGAGCCCACCTCAGCCAGCAGCACTACCAGCACCTCCAAGACCACTGCAGGAAGCACCACAACATCCACAGCCACGTCTGCTCCAGCAGAAACGTCCACTGTAGCAACCCAAACTCCCACACTACTACCCACTGCCTCCACCCTCCCCGAGACATCGATGATAACCACTGCTGGCACCACGGGTGTCCCCAGTACCACTGCCCCACCAACAGAAGGCACAACTGTCATCACTACCACCAGCAGGGCCAGCACCTCCAGGACCTCTCCCCCGCCAACACAAGGCACAACCATCATCAAACCCACACCAACAGAGGCCACCTCAGCCAGCAGCACTACCAGCACCTCCAAGACCACTGCAGGAAGCACCACAACGTCCACAGCCACGTCTGCTCCAGCAGAAACCCGCACTGCAACAACCCAAACTCCCGCACCACCACCCACTGCCTCCACCCTCCCGGAGACATCGATGATAACCACTGCTGGCACCACGGGTGTCCCCAGTACCACTGCCCCACCAACAGAAGGCACAACTGTCATCACTACCACCAGCAGGGCCAGCACCTCCAGGACCTCTCCCCCGCCAACACAAGGCACAACCATCATCAAACCCACACCAACAGAGGCCACCTCAGCCAGCAGCACTACCAGCACCTCCAGGACCACTGCAGGAAGCACCACAACATCCACAGCCACGTCTGCTCCAGTAGAAACCTCCACTGCGGCAACCCAGTGGACCACTACCCCAACAGCACAAGGCACAACCTTCGTCACAACCATTAGCAGGGCCAGCAGCGCCAAGACCTCTCCCCCTCCGACAAATAGCATAACCACCATCACACCCACTCCAACAGTGCCCACCACAGCAGCCACCCTCATGTCCAGCACCTCCAAGACAACAGATAGATGCCAGGAGCACTGTGCCTGGACGCAGTGGTTTGACTTGGATTCCCCTAGCCCTGGTAGCCAAAATGGAGACATAGAGACGTTTGAAAAAATCCGAGCCGCTGGGTATGCACTGTGCGACAAGCCACAAGACATCAAGTGCCGTGCGAAAGATTACCCTGACAGGAGTGTGGACAAACTGGGACAGAAATTTGAGTGCAGCCTTGACACCGGGCTTGTGTGCAGAAATAAGGATCAGATCACAAAGTATCCCATCTGCTTCGACTACGAGGTCAAGGTATTTTGCTGTGACCGTAAACACTGCCAGCCAACATCAGCAACTGCAGGCACCACTGCAGGCTCCTCCACCACAGCCTCTACTACAGAAACCTCCACCGTAGCAACCCAAACTCCCGCACCACCAACTACTGCCTCCACCCTCCCCGAGACATCGATGATAACCACTGCTGGCACCACCATTGTCCCCAGTACCACTGCCCCACCAACAGAAGGCACAACAGTCATCACTACCACCAGCAGGGCCAGCACCTCCAGGACCTCTCCCCCGCCAACACAAGGCACAACCACCATCACCACATCCACACCAACGGAGGCCACCTCAGCCAGCAGCACCACCAGCACCTCCAAAACCACTGCAGGAAGCACCACAACGTCCACAGCCACGTCTGCTCCAGCAGAAACCCGCACTGCAACAACCCAAACTCCCGCACCACCAACTACTGCCTCCACCCTCCCCGAGACATCGATGATAACCACTGCTGGCACCACGGTTGGTCTCAGTACCACTACACCACCAACAGAAGGCACAACTGTCATCCCTACCACCAGCAGGCCCAGCACCTCCAGGACCTCTCCCCCGCCAACACAAGGCACAACCACCATCACCACATCCATACCAACAGAGGCCACCTCAGCCAGCAGCACCACCAGCACCTCCAGGACCACTGCAGGAAGCACCACAACGTCCACAGCCACGTCTCCTCCAGCACAAACCTCCACCGTAGCAACCCAGCCTTCAACATCACCCACTAGCACTTCCCCTGGCCCCGAACCAAAATTAGGAACTACCCCTGGCACCACCATTGTCCCCAGTACCACTGCCCCACCAACAGAAGGCACAACCGTCATCACTACCACCAGCAGGGCCAGCACCTCCAGGACCTCTCCCCCGCCAACACAAGGCACAACCATCATCAAACCCACACCAACAGAGCCCACCTCAGCCAGCAGCACTACGAGCACCTCCAAAACCACTGCAGGAAGCACCACAACGTCCACAGCCACGTCTGCTCCAGCAGAAACCCGCACTGCAACAACCCAAACTCCCGCACCACCAACTACTGCCTCCACCCTCCCCGAGACATCGATGATAACCACTGCTGGCACCACGGTTGGTCTCAGTACCACTGCCCCACCAACAGAAGGCACAACTGTCATCACTACCACCAGCAGGGCCAGCACCACCAAGACCTCTCCCCCGCCAACACAAGGCACAACCACCATCACCACATCCACACCAATGGAGGCCACCTCAGCCAGCAGCACTACCAGCACCTCCAGGACCACCGCAGGAAGCACCACAACGTCCACAGCCACGTCTCCTCCAGCACAAACCTCCACCGTAGCAACCCAGCCTTCAACATCACCCACTAGCACTTCCCCTGGCCCCGAACCAAAATTAGGAACTACCCCTGGCACCACCATTGTCCCCAGTACCACTGCCCCACCAACAGAAGGCACAACTGTCATCACTACCACCAGCAGGGCCAGCACCTCCAGGACCTCTCCCCCGCCAACACAAGGCACAACCATCATCAAACCCACACCAACAGAGCCCACCTCAGCCAGCAGCACTACCAGCACCTCCAAGACCACTGCAGGAAGCACCACAACGTCCACAGCCACGTCTGCTCCAGCAGAAACGTCCACTGTAGCAACCCAAACTCCCACACTACTACCCACTGCCTCCACCCTCCCCGAGACATCGATGATAACCACTGCTGGCACCACGGGTGTCCCCAGTACCACTGCCCCACCAACAGAAGGCACAACTGTCATCACTACCACCAGCAGGGCCAGCACCTCCAGGACCTCTCCCCCGCCAACACAAGGCACAACCATCATCAAACCCACACCAACAGAGGCCACCTCAGCCAGCAGCACTACCAGCACCTCCAGGACCACTGCAGGAAGCACCACAACATTCACAGCCACGTCTGCTCCAGTAGAAACCTCCACTGTGGCAACCCAGTGGACCACTACCCCAACAGCACAAGGCACAACCTTCGTCACAACCATTAGCAGGGCCAGCAGCGCCAAGACCTCTCCCCCTCCGACAAATAGCATAACCACCATCACACCCACTCCAACAGTGCCCACCACAGCAGCCACCCTCATGTCCAGCACCTCCAAGACAACAGATAGATGCCAGGAGCACTGTGCCTGGACGCAGTGGTTTGACTTGGATTCCCCTAGCCCTGGTAGCCAAAATGGAGACATAGAGACGTTTGAAAAAATCCGAGCCGCTGGGTATGCACTGTGCGACAAGCCACAAGACATCAAGTGCCGTGCGAAAGATTACCCTGACAGGAGTGTGGACAAACTGGGACAGAAATTTGAGTGCAGCCTTGACACCGGGCTTGTGTGCAGAAATAAGGATCAGATCACAAAGTATCCCATCTGCTTCGACTACGAGGTCAAGGTATTTTGCTGTGACCGTAAACACTGCCAGCCAACATCAGCAACTGCAGGCACCACTGCAGGCTCCTCCACCACAGCCTCTACTACAGAAACCTCCACCGTAGCAACCCAAACTCCCGCACCACCAACTACTGCCTCCACCCTCCCCGAGACATCGATGATAACCACTGCTGGCACCACCATTGTCCCCAGTACCACTGCCCCACCAACAGAAGGCACAACTGTCATCACTACCACCAGCAGAGCCAGCACCTCCAGGACCTCTCCCCCGCCAACACAAGGCACAACCATCATCAAACCCACACCAACAGAGCCCACCTCAGCCAGCAGCACTACCAGCACCTCCAAAACCACTGCAGGAAGCACCACAACGTCCACAGCCACGTCTGCTCCAGCAGAAACCCGCACTGCAACAACCCAAACTCCCGCACCACCACCCACTACCTCCACCCTCCCCGAGACATCGATGATAACCACTGCTGGCACCACGGTTGGTCTCAGTACCACTGCCCCACCAACAGAAGGCACAACTGTCATCACTACCACCAGCAGGGCCAGCACCTCCAGGACCTCTCCCCAGCCAAGACAAGGCACAACCACCATCACCACATCCACACCAACGGAGGCCACCTCAGCCAGCAGCACCACCAGCACCTTCAGGACCACTGCAGGAAGCACCACAACGTCCACAGCCACGTCTCCTCCAGCACAAACCTCCACCGTAGCAACCCAGCCTTCAACATCACCCACTAGCACTTCCCCTGGCCCCGAACCAAAATTAGGAACTACCCCTGGCACCACCATTGTCCCCAGTACCACTGCCCCACCAACAGAAGGCACAACTGTCATCACTACCACCAGCAGAGCCAGCACCTCCAGGACCTCTCCCCCGCCAACACAAGGCACAACCATCATCAAACCCACACCAACAGAGGCCACCTCAGCCAGCAGCACTACCAGCACCTCCAAGACCACTGCAGGAAGCACCACAACGTCCACAGCCACGTCTGCTCCAGCAGAAACCCGCACTGCAACAACCCAAACTCCCACACCACCAACTACTGCCTCCACCCTCCCCGAGACAACGATGATAACCACTGCTGGCACCACGGTTGTCCCCAGTACCACTGCCCCACCAACAGAAGGCACAACTGTCATCACTACCACCAGCAGGGCCAGCACCTCCAGGACCTCTCCCCCGCCAACACAAGGCACAACCACCATCACCACATCCACACCAACGGAGGCCACCTCAGCCAGCAGCACTACCAGCACCTCCAGGACCACCGCAGGAAGCACCACAACGTCCACAGCCACGTCTCCTCCAGCACAAACCTCCACCGTAGCAACCCAGCCTTCAACGTCACCCACTAGCACTTCCCCTGGCCCCGAACCAAAAATAGGAACTACCCCTGGCACCACGGTTGTCCCCAGTACCACTGCCCCACCAACAGAAGGCACAACCGTCATCACTACCACCAGCAGGGCCAGCACCTCCAGGACCTCTCCCCAGCCAAGACAAGGCACAACCACCATCACCACATCCACACCAACAGAGCCCACCTCAGCCAGCAGCACTACCAGCACCTCCAGGACCACTGCAGGAAGCACCACAACGTCCACAGCCACGTCTGCTCCAGCAGAAACCCGCACTGCAACAACCCAAACTCCCACACCACCAACTACTGCCTCCACCCTCCCCGAGACAACGATGATAACCACTGCTGGCACCACGGTTGGCCTCAGTACCACTACACCACCAACAGAAGGCACAACTGTCATCACTACCACCAGCAGGGCCAGCACCTCCAAGACCTCTCCCCCGCCAACACAAGGCACAACAATCATCAAACCCACACCAACAGAGGCCACCTCAGTCAGCAGCACTACCAGCACCTCCAGGACCACCGCAGGAAGCACCATAACGTTTACAGCCACGTCTGCTCCAGGAGAAACATCCACTGTGGCAACCCAGCCTCCAACAGCACCCACTGCTGCCTCTACTCTCCCCCAGTCAGGAATTACAAGCACCATAGGCGGTACAGATACTGTTCCAACAACTGTTTCTTCTACTGGACAAAGTACCACCACCACTATTTTTCCTACAAATTTCACTACCACAAGCAGCCCAGGTATGTCATTGTGTACCTCTGGAAAGGTTACAAACAGCTATTTCAGTAGAGCAACACTGGTATCATTGTCTTCTGTGACTTCTTCCACTATCTTCCCTATTTCTTCCAACATATAAACCACTTTTTCATCTATCTGTCCCTTTGCTACTAGTATCTGTGTTATACAAGTGTGTGAGCGGACGCCATAGCTTGATATTACTTATCCTGAGCTCAAAGGAGACAGTGGTGACTTTGAAACTCTTGAAAACATTACAGCTAAATGTCATAAGATTTGCCAAATCCCAGATGATATTCAGCATAGAGGTAAAAGATTTCCACAATCTCCACTTAGCAGTAGGTCAAATAGTTGAATGTAACAAAAATGTTGGCTTGATTTGCCAGAATGTTGAACAGTCAGTCATCTCCAATATGCTAAAATTACGAGCTCAAAATCCTGTGCTGCAAACTAAAGTATGTCTTGTGCTCAACAGTAACTACAACTGGTACATCACAATCAAGTCATGTTACAACAAGCATTTCTGCGGTCTTCAGTTCTCCCCGCAGCACACCTGTCACAACAGAAGCAAGCACATACATTACATCAAGCAGAACAACTCCATGTTTTTGTCATGTGTTTGGTAATTTTTTTGCTCCTGGTAAGTGTCTTATTTTATGGTTATATAAATTTTCGTAAACAATATAAACCCCTAATACTTTATTCAATTAAAGATAACCACTCAAAATCATCTAAACATAGAACATCTTATACACAAATACAGTTTATATTTTCACAACATTTTCTTGGTTTTTTTCGCTAAGTATTTTCATTGGTCTTTTAATTTCTCTTCCAATTTTCCTTTACAGGGGAAGTGGTATACAACAGAACAGATGGAGCTGGCTGTAGTTTTTATGCACTTTGCAACAAGGAATGCGAAACTGAGCCATACCTGGGGCCATGTCCTTTGACAACTCCTTTCACTTCAGTCTCCTCAGAAACTAAAACACAAGCCACCTCATCCACAGGAAGTGTGCCTTCTTCTGTCTCACCAACCACAGCAACATCCCTCACAACTTCAGTAGAAAGAAACTGTACTGATGTCAATCCTCCACGAAAGGTGGTTCCCCTCATTTTCTAATATATCACCATTGCAAAACCAGCCCAATTTCTATCCTCTAATAGCCAATTCAAATCAACTTGTATGTATTTCAGTAACAAAGTTGGTCATGTTACAAATGACCTGATAGCGCATAACTCCTCAACCTGGCATTACCAGGCTTTTAAGTAATCTGGAGATGGAAAAGCTCACTAATACCATGGCAGAGACTTTTTTTTTAATAAAACACATTTGAATGTCTCATAAATAGACCAGCTATGAAAGTGTTAAAATCTCATTCTTTCTACACAGAAGAAAATTCTATGATTGTTCTCAGCTTGCCTACTCTTAAGGCCTGAGATCATATGCTAAGAAAACACTAATCTGAACTCCCTACCAATTTTGAGAGTCTATCTTAAGTTGAAACAGAACAACTAGGGTGAGAGAGCACTTAAGAATAAATCATTTACATATTTTCAGCCTGGAGAAAACTGGACGAGTGAATGCCAGCAGTGTGTCTGTGACCCTCTCACTGCTACTGTAGAATGCCAGCCGCTCCCATGCCAAACAGTTCAGACACCAATTTGTGACCTAGGATTTGTTTCCATGCCTGTACTACCACCAAAAGAGCCATGTTGTCCTGAATTTGTATGCCGTAAGTATTAAAAAAACATGTATAAACACCAGGCTACACACTCTGGTAAATTACATTTGCACTTCTGTTAATATCTAAGCAAGTTCTTCATGTACCACAATAACAGCAAAACATTCCTTAAATTGTTCTGGCTCAGTGAACATGCATCAATTTTTGGCTAAATATGCATTAGAAGTTTATTTAAAAACAAAATGTTATTTTCAATGAAGTTTGCTGAGAGAATTGGAATGGGTGGCAGAGCAGGATAATACTTTGAACCTTCAAGTGGTCTGTGTTATTCAACTATCTCTGTATCTGTAATCATAAAGGTTATTAAGGCATTTTATTTAATGTTATTAATGTAGCATTGGAGCACATTAACATTAGCCTAACTGTAGCTAAACTAAGATGCGTAAACATAAGAATAAGCCAGCAGAAAGCTTGAGTTAACTACAAAAGCAAGTAACACAAAGCAATAATACAGTGAATTGTAATCAGTAACTGAATTGTCAATGTATGAAAAATAATAATTATACTTACACTGTTGTTGAATGCTCATGAAAATTTAAAAGTCCAACAGTTATATATGTTTATTTATATACATAAATTATTTTTATACATGTCTATTTATACAAAAGAATAAAAATAAAAAGGTAGCCATAAATTAAGCCCAAGACAGGAAGGTCAAAACAAAGGAACAGCCAAGTTTGAAGTAGTTCTGTGAAAGACATGAATGGCCTCTGCCATATTGTCAAATTATATTACCATGGTAAGAATACCTTTTTTCGACTCAGAGTCAATCTTCCATCCAAGCTCTGTTCTGAGAGGTCCTAAAGAATCAATAACAAAGGCATCTTTGAAGGTTACTGGACTTCTAGGGTTCAAAGAGGAAACAACTAATTTAATTTGAAGTGAACCTGTTATTGAAAGGGTAAAAAAGGGATTTTTCATGCATAGCTCAAGTTTGAAGCTATTCCTCCTCAACTCTTCTAGATGAAGATGAAACTTTTCTTAAGCATCCAGTTATACTAAATATGAGGTCTAAGCACGTAGGGTGGATTGAATTCAAGTTTTCCATAATCTCTGTGTTACTAACAAACCTTGATAACAATTCTCAGAATGCATTTACTCTGGATTTTTGTTTGTTTGTTTTTCAGAACCAATACCTGACACCTGTATGATTAACGGCACAATGTACATGGTGAGAATGTTATAGTGGTATATTGCTGGAAGTGAAATGTACACTCTTTCTACCAAAATAAGCCTTTGAGAAAGTTCTTTTCCCAGTACATGTTTTTTTTATCTCTAGCTCTTAAGTGGAAGTTTGGGGTTTTTTTTTCCTAATGTCAAAACCAAAATTGTCACAGAACAGTTCCTCAACATGTAGCATAAAACAAGAGTGTACCATTTTTACTGATGTACTTTCTTTTTAAGCTCTCTCCCACTTCTGGAATTAATGAATTTTTCAAATGAGCTGATGAATAGCCCAAAATCAACCACTCTCTGAAATAAGCCCAGAGAACCTTCAAAAATAAAGCTAGGGTTTTTGCTTTAATTGATACCTAAATCTTTTGCTAAAATTGGTACTTAGGTCATTTAGCCAAATTTAAACATTAGCACTGGAGCCTTTCGGGGATACATTTCAGAAAGAATAAAATCCATGTGTAAATTTTTATCTCTGCTTATGTATCTGCATATGTATCCAATTATTTTAATCTCCATTTGTAAATTATAATTGTTTTATAACCACTGAACATGACTTACAGGGAAAAAAATTCTTAAATGGAGTATTGATAAGCTGATAAAATAATGAGGCAGTACAAACCAGTCTTACCTGCATTTTATTAATTACTTTTTTCTTTTCTATTGCTTCATTTCATTTCCTCCTAATGTGTGCTTTCTTGCAAGGCATAAAGCCATACAACCATATGTTTGAAGGGACCTGAACAACTCACTTGCATTTCAGCAACCTTAATGGTTCTCAGCAATGTTTTCAACTCTGCCTATACATTATATAGAAACTGTTGCCATTTAATTTTTTTTTTTTTCTGTCTTCCAGGTTGGAATGTCAACAGTGATCAATTCATGTGAGAAATGTAGCTGCACTTCTGAGAAAGATCCAGTGACTAAGGCAAATATTGTGCATTGTGAAACAGTTCAATGTGAAACATCTTGCCCACTGGTGAGTTCAGAATTTCTAGGCTGGCCACTCAGCCTTCAATTACAGGAAGACTAGAATTCTCCATCACCAACTCAACATACTTTCTCTTTCTCCTTGCGAGTAGGGTCATCAATATATGACTGAGGATGGAGAGTGCTGTGGGAAGTGTATTGAAGCAGCTTGTAAAATCAAACTAGGTAACAACACTGTTCACGTACTCAATGTAAGTATTCCTTTCATTTTCAGATTTCTCTATTAGCCAATACAGGTTTGAACAGCTAAGAGTCAACTCATGTCCCTTACTAGTAAAAATCTAATTAACACTGAAATTACTCTAAAAACAACATACCAGTCTTCTGAATTGAACACTTACTGGGAATAACAAATTCTTGACATGTGAGGTTAACCGGGCAATGGTTTCTAATTTGTGGTCTGAGTGTTCAGATCCAGGATTTAAACCTTCAAGCTAGCTACAGTTTGCAAAATTTTGCTTTTGCCACTTGAATGAAGCTCAGAAGCATCTGAGAATCTTTGAGGTGCGAGAACTTAATTAGCTCGACATTTTTGAAGTAGTCATACTATACCTGATCACAATGAAAAAAATAATTGTTTTCTTTTCTTATAAAATCTTAGGTTGATGAGATCCTGCCACTCGATAACTGCAACCATTACAAATGCGAAAAAATTGAAGATCAATTTGTTGCAGTCCAAACTAAAAAAATATGTCCCGAGTACGACCCAGGAGAGTGCGATCCTGTAAGTTTTAATCAATTCTTCATCAACTGAATACAGTTTAAAAGAACAAAGTGGGGCAAGGAAGAATACGACAAATCACTTTCACTAAAGTTGCAGGAATATCTTAAGAATTAAATTGATCTTGCTGTAACATTAGTAATAAAAGCTTAGTATTTTTACATGAGGCTACAAGGATTCAAGACTTTTATGGTGGGGACAGTAAGTCATCCATGGTTTCATTCAGTGTTCATTACAGAGCAGCCTTCTACCCAGTATCAGTAATGCTAACTCATATTCATACTCATGACTGTCATTTGTGCATTAATACAAGTCCTCCTTCTTTACTTTTGCAAAGGATGAAGCAGACACTACTGCCGATGGCTGCTGCAAAATATGTAAACGTAAGTAATGCTGTGTTCATGTTTTCTGCTTGAAGAGCGCTGTATTTAACTTCTATCTCTGAGTGGATGGAAGGATTCTTCACTCCCCTAGTTTTCACTACTTCTATTTATCAAGACCCTGTGCTTCACTATTTATTCAAAAGGAAAAAGCAAATTTGTTTTCCTGACACTGAATACCACAACTCAAACCACCAATGCTCAAAACTCTGCATTATCTTCCAAAGACACTGTACAGCTGAGATCAAAGAATAACCTGAAAGCTCCAGATACATTACATAGTATCTCCCGCCACTGTCACATACTGCAGACTCTCAATAATCAGACATCATGTACTTTGAAATTGTTTTGGCATTGTTCTGAACTAGAGATTTGAAGTATACCTTTTTTTCCCCCTCTTTTTATGAAGCTACAAACTGCAAAACTTACAGCAAAAAAACTGTGATCCGCCACGGTGACTGTGAATCTTCTGAACCTGTTGAGCTGCCATATTGTGAAGGAACTTGCCCTGGCTCCTCAATGTAAGTTCCAAAACTTTAATTTAGCATCTCTAAGACTTCATTTAGACTTCATTTATACTGGTCTCTCAAGTTAATCAATCACCCAAGGGTACTGAAGGAGCTGGCAGCAGTGCTCACCAAGCCACTTTCCATCATTTATCAGCAGTCCTGGCTCACTGGGGAGGTCCCAGTTGAATGAAGGTTAGCAAATGTGACGCCCATCTACAAGAAGGGACGGAAGGAGGATCTGGGGAACTACAGGCCTGTCAGCCTGACCTCGGTGCCAGGGAAGATTATGAAGCAGGTCATCTTGAGTGCCATCACACGGCACATACAGGACAACCAGGTGTTCAGGCCCAGTCAGCACGGGTTTATGAAAGGCAGGTCCTACTTGACTAACCTAATCTCCTTCTATGACAACGTGACCCGCTTAGTGGATGAGGGAAAGGCTGTGGATGTTGTTTACCTGGACTTTTGTAAAGCCTTTGACACCATTTCCCACAGCATTCTCCTGGAGAAACTGGCTGCTCATGGCTTGGATGGGCGTACTCTGTGCTGGGTAAAAACCTGGCTGGATGGCTGGGACCAAAGAGTGGTGGTGAATGGAGTTCAATCCAGGTGGCGGCCGGTCACAGGTGGTGTTCCCCAGGGCTCAGTATTTGGGCCAGTTCTGTTTAACATCTTTATCAATGATCTAGACAAGGGGATCAAGTGCACCCTCAGTAAGTTTGCAGATGACACCAAGCTGGGCGGGAGTGTTGATCTGCTTGAGGGTAGGAAGGCGCTACAGAGGGATCTGGACAGGCTGGATCAATGGGCCAAGGCCAACTGTATGAGGTTCAACAAGGCTCAGTGCCAGGTCCTGCACTTGAGTCACAACAACCCCAGGCAATGCTACAGGCTTGGGGGAGCAGTGGCTGCAAAGCTGCCTGGTGGAAAAGGACCTGGGGGTGTTGGTCGACAGCCGGCTGAATATGAGCCAGCAGTGTGCCCAGGTGGCCAAGAAGGCCAACGGCATCCTGGCCTGTATCAGAAATAGTGTGTTCAGCAGGACTAGGGAAGTGATTGTCCCCCTGTACTTGGCACTGGTGAGGCCGCACCTCGAGTACCGTGTTCAGTTTTGGGCCCCTCACTACAAGAAAGACATTGAGGTGCTGGAGTGTGCCAGAGAAGGGTGACAAAGCTGGTGAAAGGTCTAGAACACAAGTCCTATGAGGAGCAGCTGAGGGAACTGGGGTTGTTTAGCCTGGAGAAAAGGAGGCTGAGGGGAGACCTTATCACTCTTCTACAGCTACCTGAAAGGAGGTTGCATGTCAGTTTCTTTTTCCCAAGCAACACGTGATGGGACCAGAGAAAACAACCTCAGGTGCCAGGGAAGGTTTCAATTGGATATTAGTAAAAGTTTCTTTACCGAAAGGGTTGTCGGGCACTGGAACAGGCTGCCCAGGGAAGTGGTTGAGCCACCATCCCTGGAGATATTTAAAAGAGGTGTAGACATGACACTTAAGGACACGGTTTAGTGGTGGACTGGGCAGTGTCAGGTTAACGGTTGGACTTGATATTATGGGTCTCTTCCAAACTACAAGATTCTGTGATTCAATGATCACAGAATAGCAACAAAGTTAATGTGTTTATATGATTATATTGAGTGGAATCAGACTCAATAGAAGCAAGAACAGTTTCACTATTAAAGAGGTAATTAAAATCACATTCGTAAGTGTATGTGAGAGGGAGGAAGAGAGGATGTAAAAAAAACCCGAACAAACACCACCCCAACAAACCCCAAAACAAAAGTCACTGGGGGGTTTCTGTGTGTCTGTTGCTAATGAGAAGATATATTTTCTTTTCCTTGCTGAACACAGGTATTCTCTTGAAGCAAACCAGATGCAACATGAGTGTAGTTGCTGCCAGGAGCTCAGCAGCCAAACAAGAGAGGTGACCCTGACTTGCCAAAATGGAACAAGCATAAATTATAACTATGCCTACGTGGAACAATGCCAGTGTGTGAATGCATGCACTTCGGAAACCTCTGCAGCATATGGCTCCCAACAGAAAAATTCTGCAGCATATGACTCCCAGTGGAAAATTAGCAGAAGAAAGAGATGATCGTTGGAAAAAGAAAGCAGAGACCCTAGGGAAGATGGAATCGTGTTTTCCCCAGAATAACTTGTGCTCCTTCTTTAACAGCTCTTACGTCAGTTTCTGTTACCGCCTTTTCTCATTTCTTACTTGTAAGAAAAAAAAATAAAAGTCAAATAATTAAATCTTGGTGCACGTGTTTCATTTTTTTTAAGTGATACAATATTCAAGGGTAAAAATAGATGACTGTGTAAAACACCTTTGTGTAAATTACAGAAATTTGCAAATATGTTTCCATTTGATCACAAAACTGACATTTTGGAAAAAAAAAATGTTTAAGGGGTCTCTAAAAAACAAATCCACAAAACATTGCACTTAAGTCTTATGCAAAAACACTTTCCCTAGGCACATCATTTTTATGGATGTAACAGTCCTAACAGACATCACAGTGACAGGAAGAAGACTGTTTTCTTGTTCATTTTGTCTCTTATTTGATCAATAAAACTTTCAGCATTTTTTCAATTTCGGTGACTGGTGACTGTTCGCTACCCATCTTCATCATCTAAATGACAGTGAGTCCAATGGCATCAGGGAGTTTTCTAACTCAGATGGATGCATTCTCTAGCAGCCTTTGGGAACGCAGACACTCTCAAAACCCTTTTCCTGGATAAGGTTAAATTCCCTCACCCAGGTCTAAATAGCTCTGTTCACTGGCATAAAAGGTACAGAGATAAAAAACCCCTCTCGTTTGTTCACTGTATTCTAGTTGCCAAGATGGTGGGATAACAAGCAGGCTGTAGTTCGTTTTCCCTGTAATTAGTGGAGAGGTCCACAAGACAAGTATAAAAAAAGAGGAAGGGAAAACTTTATTCATCACTACCATTTCACTTTCTAGATCAAAAGGTATCTGGCTGTAGGAATCAGCACTTACTTCTTCAGTTGAAGAAACAAATCTATATATGAATGAAAGCTCTAATTAGTTGAAGAATACTTAAGGTGAAGTCAATAACCTTAGTAAAATCGGAAAACTCTCCTGCCCATAATTTTAACAATGTTTGCAAATAAGTTCAGATATGTTTTTAAACTGTGCATTGGTTTCCTGTGCTGACAGACTTTGAATAGACTTACACTAGTGAGAAAATTGGCTGCCTTTTCCCACAGTAGTTCATCATGTTCACTTGAACTGTTTGGAGCATTTACCTTATCAGTAGCTGTTATAACACAAAGCCTGAAATCTGCCCTGAAGGCTTGGCTGAAAAATAAAGGAGGAACTGTTTAATCCAATAATTGCACATTTTATACATGCTTATTTAGAAGCGAAATTCAATCCCTGAATGAAATCAGTAGAGCCCTACCTATTGGCCTTCACAGGCATGACCTGATACCGCATTGGGATTAACCAGTGGGGAGAAGTAGGCAGGTTTGCAAGCTTTGCATTTTACTGCTTAACTCCCAGCTACCCACGCTTTCCCCGTCCCACAGCAGGTACGCAGGCTCCAGGCAGCTGCGCATCACCAGTTCTACAATTTCACCACTGCATCCTCAGACCTGGAACACCAGGTATCGCTATGAAGAGACATCCAAACAGTCCTGAACGGAGGAACCAGTGGGTCGAGCAGTTTGACAGCTTCGGCATAGCTTCCCAGGTTTCTGGCTTCCAGAGGGTTTAGCACTTTGGGCATAGCACCACGAGAACAGAGAGCCCCTGATGGGATCTAGAACTGTACTGCAGTGAAAAAACAGGATCTAGAACTGTACTGCAGTGAAAACCAGCACTGCTGGCTGTAGGAGGGCTTCCTACGCGAGAGGCATTCACGCATGCCAGCCACGTTAGGCCTGGCATTATAATGCAGAGCTAGCAATATTAATCCAAGCTAGACTAACTGATGCCTGCAGAGCTGATAGGTCAGGGTGCACAGTGCAAAAACCCAGTGACACTTATGTAACATATAACAAACATCTGTAAACACTCCTAAAGTTGGCTTTGAGTTCAGACTGAAGCCAATGAAATCTGTGTGCTTTTCCCCCTAACTCCCTAGTCCCTATATTCTGAGTATTTAGTACCATCTTCACCAGTTACAAAGCTTCCCCAATATTTTCGGATCTGCAGGTTTTCCTCAACCATTTTAAGCACTGTATTAACATGTTAGCAGTACATCCCCGTTCAAGCCTTAAGCTGCCCTCTAACGGTCATTAATTGCTTCTCCAAAGAAAATAAACCAGGAAGTATTCCCTTAATTCTACTGGAAACATTAAGCATTGCAGAGCACGTTCATCCATCAGAGATCAATTATAGTAGCATGTAAAATTATTTTTTAATTTTAAATTCCCAAATTATGGAAAATGTAGAGGCTATTTCTCAAATCTGAACACCACATTATTTCCAGGTAGCTGATCAGTTACCCATGAGTTTAATCATGGAGATGGTTGGGGGGGGGGGGCGGGGGGGAGTGGAAATCAGCACCACAATTCACTGCTTAGAAGACAGAAACTTGGTTAGTGGGGTTTTGGGGGTCTGGGTTGTCTTGGTTTGTTTTTTTTGCCTTGAAAACCAGCCCACTGCAAAATGCTAGAAACCATTGAAATTTCCCTGTTCTCCTTAAAATATAGCTTCCATTTTTTTTTTTTAAAGGGAAATCTATTTTGTACCTTTTTTCTCTCAAGCCTACACAGAAGGGGATTTGCACTTTACATAAACAGGATTCAAGAGGAGACAAACATGTAGATTTCTCTTTGAAGCAAATGCTATACTACAATTACAAGTCCAAGAAACCTCTAGTAATTACTTCAAAGCAGAGAAATTAGCTAAATAGGAAAACATGAAGATGTACATTTGTTTGATATACAAGAAATTACCATTTATGTTAAAGTATATCTAGCCATTGTATAATATATCAAGCTCCTTAGAACTTGAAATGATAAAATGCACATATGCTTTAATTTTGTAGCAAAATTTCCAAATATGTTAAACTTACAATCATAGCAGCAAAATAGTTCCCATTATAGAACTACAGATTAATAAATAATATTTAAAACAAGAAACAGTATTTAATATAAAATGAATCCCGAGCTCTTTCCTGTCATTTCCGTAGGGTATCAAATTAATCAGAAGGTACTGACTTTTCATCCTATGATATTTACCATAATCAAATATACTGATGTTTCACTAAAAACTACCACAGAAAAGCATTAACCTACATCAAGAAATAGAACACTCATTTTTCTATTCCACTAAGTAAGTAGTCAATTACAGGAACTACTGCATTAGGGAATGTTATGTAGTAATATGCATATATATGGTGAAACTACCCAGTTAGTGCATTTTATTGAAGTGTCGACATAATGCCTTTTAAACAAACCTGTTGACCATACCGAGAATCTTAAACAGCTCATTGAATAAAATGTCCCATTGTACACAAAACCATTTACAGTTTTTATTGTCTGATGATCTAAACTGGGCAAATACAAAGGTTATGCTCTTGTTCTGTAAAAGTCAGTGCATTTGTGGAACTGTAATAGTTAACCGCATGAAAGACCTTTGTCAAGTTTTAAATTACTATCTATAACATATACCCAGAGTTCATCAGTTGGAGGACAGAATTTAATATCACTGAACAAACTAAATTGGGTAAGATATCTGTACAACATTCATATGCCCTTACCTCCCAAACCGAATTAATGACCTATGCTTGCCCTAGGCTTTCCAAAACAAAAAATACCAACAACATTCAATCAGGTGGAGGACTAGAAAACAGTCAAATAGACTAAAAGTGATTTGAAAGATTAGATGAAACTAATTACCCTGTAAACTGGGAAACAATAGCTCCAAATTATTTTGGTTAATAAAGAACAGTAGGTCCCTCTTTATCAATCTTTCCCTAAGTCTTAAGCATATGTTGAAAAAATTGCATGATATAGAAATATTAAACAAGATAAATACTTCTCCCTTTACACCAACATTTCTCTTTCCTCTTCACCTTTCAGTGTAACTTTGCCTATTAACACTTCTTTTGAAACAACATCTACAGGCAGTGATTTAAGGAGCTATTTCGTTGATTTGGGCTTCTGACTTTCATTCACTCCTCTTACCTCCCTTCCTTTATTGATATTTGATAGCACTTCCCATGTTTTTAATACAATAACATTATGTCTAAGGAGTTGAATACTTATGCGCAACTGAATGCGCAACTCAAATCCCAGCTTACAACAATTTAAAGGTATTTCCATTACAATCTCCACCCCTGGTCCCTTTGGACCAGACCATCGGGTTTAACACTGCAATGAACTCCTCCCTTTGCCCCTGCTCTGGCCCGGACTTATCCACAGGCTGCAGTCCCTTAGGGTTGTACCTGCTCCAAGTGGAGCCTTATCTATGCACCACAGTCTCTCCAGGGGTATACCTGCTGCGGCATAGACTTGTCCACAGCCACGGTTGCTTTGAGGTGCACCTGTTCCAGCGTGGCCTTATCCATGGGCCACAACGGTTATTTTTTTATCTTATATCTTTATATCTCCTGTTTTCACACTTTCATTTCCTGAGCCTCAAGATTACACTACCAACAGCAGGACAAGTTACTGATTCGGCTTATTGGGCTCCGCAAATACCGTGTGAGTAGCTAACAGAAGTTTATAAAGTTTACTTACTGTAGTCCTGAAAATAGGAAGTATGTGCAAAAGGGCTTGTCAGATGTATAATACAGAGCCCTGACATTTTCACGGTTTTGGGGATCTAGAATTTTATAAGGAGTTGGCTACAAACTAAAGAATACCTCCTTTCTACACAGTGTCAGAAGGGACCATTAAAACATGGTATGCTGACCCTCTTTAAATGACCAATCATACTCCCTTTATTTTTGTTACAAAAATCATAGATACACTAGCTTGTGAACTAAAAATTAAGATATTGCAGACCTTGAATCCATTTTTACTTATTCCTCTTTCTAAAGCCTCTGCCTTTTCCTCTCTAGAGAAGTAAAAGATTGTTAATTGGATTTCGCCTCCAGTAGAAAAGGATTGAGAATTCCTTTTGCATGAACTTCCTTCACCCCATCCAACCCCACTCACATAAAAGCACAAACAAGCATTTTTATTTAAAGCATAAAAGCAGCAATCAAAGAAACAAAAATGCTGTGTTCTAACATCTACTATCACAGCAACTTTGTGGTTGTTTATACAGAGATAGTCACAACATAGTCCTTATGGTCATGCTGTTTGCTGACAGCTGACTATACCACAACACTAAAGTAATTAAGCTCCCCTGATTTTCCTAGCTGCTTTTACTGTTTGTTTTGTTCCCCCCCCACTGAAGATAGCAGTAATGGATCACCTTCAATATAAAAAATATCCAGATTAGCTCAACTGGCTGAGCCATTTCTGAGGTACATTTTACCATTTCTGCTACATTTCAACAGTGAAAACGCAGATCATGTTAAATTCTTTTGAAACGTTCACTTGACGTGAAGGCTGAGTCCTGGTCCTGAGGTAATGAGGCTCTATAACACATGAATCTAAGTCCTGAAGTATGCCATAAAGTATTTAGCCGCTTCTTGCTTCCATGCTGCGTGAACATGCTGAAGCCCTAAGAGACACACAAATCCTCCTTCTATTTCTTTTAAAAAAGAAATGTGCTCCAAAGAGGTTATCAGATTTGTCTTAACAGCTGTTTCAATTAAGTATTTAAATTCATCATTTTAAAGTATTCCCATAACACTGTGTCATAAAAAAATAAAACTGTAATTTCTTCTGGCATCATCCTGCTAAGGTTTTCTTATTCAGACACACACATTTTAGTAGTTTCAAGTGACCTTTTTCAAACAGACAAAAATAGCACTTGAAAAATATATTATTTAGGATGAAGAGGGAAAGAGTTCTCAATCCTCCTGCTACAGGCCATGTGCTGATTTTTAATTTGAGCTGAAAAAAAAATAATCTCCCTTCACAACTTCTTCTTACCAGTACTGTAAAAAAACCTAAGGACGTACCTTGGAGGGTAATCTTCTGTGCAACGATCTCAGTACCAGTTTCTGCCAGCAGCAGCACACAGGTTAGACTAATTGATAGCCTATTCTTGTTATTAGCAGGACTTGAATCAAATTGAAACATCCAAATAAGTGTATATTATAGCTTTATATATGTGGTCAATTAACAATCAAGGAAACGCAGAGTTGATGAATAAAAGACATCTGAAAATATAATTCCAGTGCTTACAGTGTGACCTGTAATGAAACGGAGCCTGATCTAAACCATTGAATTCAGTGAAAATATTCCTGCTGATACCAGGAGGCTTTGAATCAAACCCCGCATTTATGGAAAAAGGCAGATAATGTTGTTTAAATTAAGTACCTCACTCAGGAAACTGCAGGCTTATTCTTATGACTGTAATGATTAGGTTTGCTAGTTACCTGCCATGAGAAAGAGTTAGTCTTTAAACACTTCTCACATTTGTCAGAAGTATCACCAATGGTAATTAATTTCTTGCCTGCAAGATACCGCTCTTCACAGGAGAAGGTTCAAGCACACATTACAGAACACTGAAGCCTGACTGTTTCCCTCCTCTCTCCAACGAGGCTACGTGTGTTTTTCCAAGACAATGTACTACTTGCCCCATACTTCAAGATGCAAGTGTATTCATGGAGAGTGTTAGTGCTGTGAGATAGGTGTGGTACCAAGAGTGGGCTAAGAGCAAGGTAACATGAAACAGGAGGACATGAGAAGTCCCTTGCCAATTGTGTGCATAGATAGTGTAACAACTCAAAATGGGGGACACGATGTAAGAACTTCTAAGCTGCCCTTTCTAATCAATTAGAAATTTTAATGGTATTCAGTAAGATTCAAATTTACACTTTGTAAAAAATAACTCAAGTAGTAATTTTCTTCATAATATTTATGATACTTGGGATAAAGAAAACTATTACTGAAAGAAACGTAAACATTTTAACACTTCATCACTGTAGAAAACACTTGAAGTTAAAAGACAAAAAAAAATAACATGCACACCCCCCCTCCCCCAATTATTTAAGAGTTTCTCCATATTTTCTAACACCATTCGTAAGCTAATGGGAGTTTTGAACTTACTACAAAATTCTTTGCCATTAAAACCATGCTGTTATAGCCTTTTATGTTTTGTATTTTCTTCAGTAGTGCTATGGCTGTGCTGGAACTGCACATCTGATTTTCGGTGTTCAGTGTTCTTCAATGCCTTACTATCTGCGAACAAACAAATCATTATGTGTGACAATCAAAAGATATGAGACAGGCTGATTAACAACAGACTGACTACAAAAGGTTTTAAGTTTGGAAACATCTACTAGAACAAGCAGAATGGTATTTTATTCTTCGAAATGATAGAAAGTGAAATAATCAAGCCCAGATAAGAAGTCACTAGAAAAAGTCTGCATTGCAAATTCGTTAGAAGTAGGACAAATCTATAAATCAACCTCCCTTTATAAAGCTCAAACCTAGATGCCTTAAAGTCAAGGAGCTGAACTGATACTGTTCTCAGCTATCTGGATCTCTAGCTTCCCAAAGATTTATTCCAAGCACAGCTGTGTTGTTTGAAACTATATGAAGCAGCTTCTGGACTCTCAGAGTTACCATCCAGACATGAAATTAAACTGAAATTATTGCCAGTTTATTTACACATCAGATTAAAAATAAAAAAAAAAATCTTGCGATAACAAGCGAGCTTGTTAATTCATACCACGCCATTTGAGAACAGAATAAATTCCACGTTATAAAGGGAAATACATTTAGTGAGCTGGCTTTAAATAAAAGCTACTATCATAGAATATCTCAAGTTGGAAGGGACCCATAAGGACCATCGAGTCCAACTCCCTGCTCCTCGCAGGACTACATAAAACTAAACCATATGACTAAAAGCGTCGTCCAGATGCTCCTCGAACTCTGACGGGCTTGGTGCCCTGACCACTTCCCTGGGGAGCCTGTTCCAGTGCACAACCACCCTCTCAGTGAAAAGCCATTTCTTAATCATAGAATAGTTTGGGTTGGAAGGTACCTTTAAAGGTCATCTAGTCCAACCCTCTGCAATGAGCAGGGACATCTTCAACTAGATCAGGTTGCCCAGAGCTCCATCCAGCCTGACCTTGAGTATTTCCAGGGATGGGGCTTCTACAACCTCTCTGGGCAACCTGTTCCAGTGTTTCACCACCCTCATTGTAAAAAATTTCTTCCTTATGTCTAGTGTAGATCTCCCCTCCTTTAGTTTAAAAACCATTACCCCTTGTCCCATCACAACAGGCCCTTCTAAAAAGTTTTTCCCCATCTTTCTTATAGGCCCCCTTGAAGTACTGAAAAGCCGCAATAAGATCTCCCCAGAGCCTTCTCTTCTCCAGGTTGAACAACCCCAACTCTCAGCCTGTCTTCATAGGAGAGGTGCTCCAGCCCTCGGATCATTTTTGTGGCCCTCCGACAGACCCGCTCTAACAGATCCATGTCTTTCTTGTGCTGTCCAGTCTGAACTTTCCCTGACACAGCTTTGTTCCATTTCCTCACGTGCTGCCACTGGTCACCAGAGAGAGGAGATCAGCACCTCCCCCTCCGCGAGGAAGTTGTAGACTGTGATGAGGTCACCCCTCAGCCTTCTCTTTTCTAAGCTGAACAAACCAAGTGACCTCAGCTGCTCCTCACAAGTCTTGCCCTCAAGACCTTTCACCATCTTGGTCACCATCCTCTGGACACACTCTAACGGTTCAACGTCCTTCTCGTATCGAGGCGCCCAAAACTGCACACAGTACTTGAGGTGGGGCCACACAAGTGCAGTGTAGAGTGGGACAATCACCTCCCTCGACTGGCCAGCTGTGCTGTGCTCGATACGCTCCAGGACATCGTTGGCCCTTTTGGCTGCCAGGGCACACTGTTGACTCATATTCAACTTGCCATTGACCCAAGCCCCCAGATCTCTTTCCATGGGGCTGTTCTCCAGCCTCTCATCTCCCAGTTTGTACGTATAACCAGGATTACCCCATCCCAGGTGCAGAATCCGGAACTTACTCTTGTTAAATTTCATATGGTTGGTGATTGCCCAGGTCTCTAGTCTATCCAGATCTCTCTGTAGGGCCTCTCTAGCCTCAAGGGAGCCCACAGCTCCTCCTAATTTATTATAAGCAAACTTACTTAATGTATGTTCCACTCCTGCATCCAGAACATTTATAAAA
Source organism: Phoenicopterus ruber ruber (assembly GCA_009819775.1). NCBI lineage: Eukaryota > Metazoa > Chordata > Aves > Phoenicopteriformes > Phoenicopteridae > Phoenicopterus > Phoenicopterus ruber. Next base: position 53,578,630 of record CM020219.1, read on the forward strand.
ACATTAAAGAGCACTGGCCCTAAAATTGAGCCCTGGGGAGCCCCACTGATAACTGGCCACCAGTCAGTAACCCCATTTATTATAACACTTTGAGTCCAACCCATCAGCCAGTTGCTCACCCAATGTGTTATGGACTTGTCTAGCTGTATGCTGGACATTTTGTCCAGAAGGATACTGTGAAAGACAGTATCAAAAGCTTTGCTAAAATCCAAAAACACCACATCTGCTGGCTTCCCTTGGTCAACCAGATGGGTGATCTTGTCATAAAAGGAAATTAAGTCAGTTAAGCAGGACTTCCCCCTCATGAACCCATGTTGGCTCTGACCAATGACTGCATTGTCTCTCAAGTATTTTTCAGTAACTCCCAGAACAACCTTCTCCATAATTTTACCAGGCACTGAAGTGAGACCGACAGGCCTGTAATTGCCTTCTTTCCCTTCATGAAAATTGGGACAACACTTGCCAGCTTCCAGTTGACTGCAAGCTCTCCAGCCTCCCACAACCATTGAAAAATAATGGAGAGAGATTCTGCAATAACATCGGACAGCTCTTTTAGTACCCCAGGATGAATCCCATCAGGCCCCATAGACTTATGTGTCTCCAGCTGTAGCAGCAAGTCTCGAACAAGTTCAGAGTCAGCTGGGAATTTATCATCCCCTCAGTCACAGTCTTCCAGTACAGGGCTCCAGGAGTCCCAGGGTCCATCATCAGTGTTAAAGACAGAGGTGAAGAAGGCATTAAACATCTCCCCTTTCTCTAAGTCCCTATTTGTGAGGTGATCAACTTGATCAAGCAACAGACCAATGTTATCATCTCTGATCCTCCTCCTCCTTTTGCTGTCAACATATTTAAAAAAGCCCTTTTTGTATTGCTTCACAGTGCTGGCCAGCTTGAACTCTAATTGAGCTTTGGCCACATGAATTTTCTCCCTACAGTGGCAAACAGCATCTCTGTAGTCCTCCCATGTCACCTGTCCTTGCTTCCAGTGTCCATACACTTTTCTTTTCTGCCTAAGTTCTAGAAGACCATCCCTGCTCAGCCAAGCTGGCCTTCTGCCCCACTTGATTGACTCTGAACACTTTAGAACTGCCTGCTGCTGCACTCTTAAGAGACGGCTCTTGAGTGACCAGCATACATGGACCCCAATAACTTCAACAGCAGATTCCCAGGGGACCTTACTGGCCTGAAGTCTGCTCTCCTCGTACCCAGGGTCAAAGTTTTACTGGCAGTTTTTCTCCTATCGCCAACAATTTGAAACTCAACTACTTCGTGGTCACCAATCACCACTTCGCCCACGAGTCCCCCTCTGTTTACAAACAACAGACCTAGGAGGGCACCTTTCCTAGTCGGCTCCCTTAGTACTTGTATCAGGAAGTTATCTTCAATGTGCTTCAGGAATTTCCTGGACCTGTTTGTGCGCACTGTATGATATTCCCAGTTGTCCTTATGGGTGATTTCAACTTCCCAGACGTCAAGGGCAGTTGATCTAGAGATACCCCTTAATTCCTTGTAAAATTGTCATCATCCTGGCTGGGTGGTTGATACCACAACAACATCCGCTTTATTTACTTTGCCTTTCATCGTTATCCAGAGGCTCTCAACTACGTCGTTGCCAACTGTAAGCGCCATGCAATTCAACCCCTCCCTTACATATACAGCACCACCCCCCCTGCCCCACCTGCTCTGCCTATAACCATCCATCATGGCATACCAGTCTCAGGACAGATCCCACCAGGTTTTGCTTAAGCCAATGATGTCGTATTTCCGGGACTGGGCTAAAGCTTCTAGCTCCTCTTGTTTATTCCTCATGCTGCATGCATTAGTATAAAGACATTTCAAACGTGCTCCAGTGTACTCAGCACACCGTGGAGCAGACTGAAGGAACTCGCTAGCACACCATTCCAATTTCAATCTACTTGCTTTCCACAAATTCACTTTTCCCATCTATGTGCAAATTTTACTTCAGAAGTTATGGTATACCATAAGTATAGTCTATTTGTTCTTACAAAATTAATTATGCTTTTTGGCAAGATAGTAAAGAAAATCCTTCTAAAATATACTGTAGTATGAAAACAGATCAACTTGGGTTTCTAAACAAGCTTCCTGAAGATCTAGGAGAGAAAGTTGAAGTCTTCAGTCGGCTAAAACTTAAAACTGCAGCAGAGAAGATTGTTAATATAGGTTTTCATTTTTCCTACTTATTCTAAGAAAGCACATATTTGCATTTCTTCCTAGAGGCCCTGCTCTCATTGATCTACTTAAATGTTTTAATAATTCAAAATACACTGCCTTCTCTTTACATCCTCCTACATCATCATTGGTTGATTAGCATTGAAATGAAAAAGCTAATAAATATTAAAATGCTAAATAGATGCTTTAGCAGCCACAAGAACGCCAACATTTGTTTAAGTAAATTATTTCTCACTTTTCTTATCTTTCAAAGTGCACTGGAAAAATGTGAAAGCAAACAGCAAACTTCATAACAAATTGGGATAGAAACTGACACTGAAGGGCTAGAAGAAAGCACAATTTGAACACAGTTTCATTACACAGTAGGTACTAAGTACATTAAGGAAAGAAATCAAAGGAAATTCAGTTGTGAAAGATTCCTCTCAACTATCATTTGTTAGAAAAAAATAATTCCTGATAAAAAACACACTATGAACTGGACAGTAAACCCCAAAATGTTAGCTTGATAACACACTAATACTACAGACTAGAAGTTGATGAGTAATCACTGAGCCTAGCAATGCTGTTAAATGAGAAAGAGGACCTCAGATAGCTTTACAGTCAATCACAGAATTAAAAAGAGATACTATGTAAACCAAATCTTTAAAATTCATTAATTGTTTATTAGCAGATAAAGCCAGCTCTTACTGTAGCTAAAATAGCACATAAGGTGGTCTATTTCACAACTCGTCGCTTGGACACCACTCTCATCTAGAGAGTTCTCAATACCTTCACACTGCAGAGCATTTCCTCCATACTCACCCACTGTTCTTCCCTCCTCCCTTACCCGCCAACATTCTCCTTTGAACAATGCAACCTTGCTACCGCCTCATTCTGTCCTCTAGACCTGCAATACTGTAACATTTTCTTGAGAAAGTAGCACGTAGAAGAGTTAGAAAAAGGCATCTACCTAGAGATGAATGCTTAAAATACTTTTGAGTGTTTACTGTATTAGTACTACCAGATAATCACACTAAGAACCAGTGTAACTTGTTAACTGATGTGCAAGACTGAATAAAAGACAGTAACTGATACTTGAATTCTAGATCAGTCTATAGACAAAGACTCAAATTGTGGTGCTCTCCAACAGAGACATAATACACTTTCATTGAGATGATACATTTATTAAATTAGAATGAAAAAGTTAATGTACTTTAGAGTGCAAGAAACACATTTGGACACTGGACCTCAATACAGAGAAACAATGTCTTCAAAATTATTACAGCAAAAAACATCCTCTGTACGGCATTACATATCAACCAAACAAGCAATAACATTTGTAAGGGAAAAAACATTCAGTACCATCAGCAGATGCAAAGAGCAGCAGAGAAGAAAGTAGCAAGGATCTAGCTAGACAAAAAATGTTCCTACCTTTAGCAAGTTTAGTCTCTTGGCAGGACTCAAACTAGTACTAAGAGCACTAACTTTTAGCAGATGCCAGTCTTATACAGCTGGCTTTGGCTCCAAGCTGCTTGAAGCTGTTGAGCAGAAGAACAGCCTCACACACAGTATTATCCCATTAGCATTTTGTCAAAAGCTACAATCATAATGAGTGACAATTTGTTTTAAATCAAGAAACAGACTTTCTGGTTCCAATGTCTTCATTTCACAGACCCTAGAATAACTAAACACTCCCTGCCTTTTTTCATCTCTCTCCAATTCAAACCTGACAATGAACAGTTTGACTGAGAGGATAGGCATGCTGAAAAGCTAAGTAGGCTTATGATCAGTCGTTTGTTCTCTTTAAGAAGATAAAGTAGCACATCTTGACATAAGAGTTTCAGCTATAATGCGTAATTAAATCAAGACAAAAAAATCCCCAGAACAATATTTAAGTATAACGTACACGCTGAAATCCATCTACTGGCCATACTGCTCCTACATATCCCATCTTCAACTCACACAGCTACCCTGTTTTGCATAACATTTGCCTAGAACAAAACAAAAAAAAATTCTAACAGGAGCCTCCCTCAGAAGCCCAGAGCCTAGTCTATGAATAAACCTGGCTAACCTAGCATTTGCACTTACCCCTCCTGGTGGTTAGGATTGAAAGGTGTTTATTCTGTGCTTGAAATTGAGCTGTAATAGGATGCAGTACAATTTACCAGCCATTAAGTTGAACCATGACCACTTGCTTTTATAAAAAGCTGTATTATGGATCCCAATGTTTTAATATAAAAATTTAAATATATACATTTTCCCTGAATTGTTCCAACCCTAGCAATTCATGCTATCTGTGTAAAAGTCAGAGCAAGGGACTCTTCCTGGAGATACCTAAGCATTAAATCCTTACCAAGACTTGGATGACCATGTCACAAATCACTGTGCTATAAAGACCAAATGCCTCTACACCTACTCAATCACAAAATTTTCCATGATTGTAGGGAAGGGGCAAGACTAGTTTCTTGATGAACACCCGTTTTATTTTAGAAAATAAAAATGTGGTTACCCTACAACTACAACACACAGAAACTATAGCCTTGAATCTCATTATTGAAAAGCCAATCGGAGAACGTATAAAGACACTTATGCTTTCAATGGTAAATTGAGATGGTAAGAGATTCATAACAAAACTTAAAATCATACATTATGAAAAGACAGCTTTAAAAGGCCAGAAACTGGGATGATTTTTGGTGCTGTATTTTAAAAGTTTCAGTATCACTTTTAATCATAAAAAAATAAATATTCATGCTCTACTGCCAGTCCTACCTAAAGGCTTCTTGAAGGGGGGAATAAAATCAGCTTTTCAGCAGATAATAAAAAAAATACTTTAAGCATGGGACATGAAACAAAGTGTGAGGAAGAAGAGAATATGGGTCCCTTTTCCCTGTTCCAAACCTGGCTTTAATGTTCTCATGAATCACTCAAGAGTCTAGATTTCAAGTGTACATTCATTCCAACTCTTGAAAATATAAAGGTCTATGGCTATTGTAGAAAGTATTTGAAATCAAACATTAAAAAGACAAAACAGCAACATTGCACATCACTGGAAAAATAAACTGGTGCATACTATTTAAAGTGCATTACTTTACCATCTACAAAAACAGACACTGCAGAAAGTTATCCAACAGGTGTAACTCATGCATAATGTAAGATTCTGCAGCTCCAAGATGAACAGTTATCTGAAAAAACACCACGAACAATAAATATAAGCAACCTCCAGTCTCCTCTGAGGATCAGACTATAACTCAGATATGTTAAATTTTCTCTCCCAAAGAATTTCTTTCCATCTGCACCAAATAATAATAAATTGACTACAACAACCGTAGTCTAACAAGTCACTGAGCAACTCATAACGCCATTCAAGGATTCTGAAGCTACTTTTTGTGCTTCTTATTTCAGATTAAAGGAAAAAACACAATAGTTTTTCCACTATTATAAAATAACTTCGCTGAAATATGTGTAAAGAAAGAAGCCTTATAACCAGATCATAGATTTCTGCTTTTTTAATGTAAGACAACACCTTAAATAATTGTTTACGGCTTCAGTAATTTTCCAGGTATAAAAATCTTTCCTTCTGCACTTACCCTTTGAAATAGCCATGGGAATGTAGAAGTAGTATTTAGAGTGCAATTAACTGTGGGAGTACATTAGGGCTCCTGTTCTCTGCTACAGCAATACATACTGTATGAGTTAAAAGTTACCTGTTAAGATTTTACCGATACATAACAATACTATATGGGAGGATAAAGCCCCAAATGCACACCAGATAATATATTGCTTCGGTGCCCGATGACTAGATTGAATAGAAGATGCTCATTACAAATACCAACAGCGCAACCTAAGAAATTTAGCTTATTAAATTAAAAATCTTCAATCAAAAACAGTTGAATATATCACAGCAATAACTAAACACCACAGGACAAGGAAAGGGTCTTTCTTTTAATTTCTGGCAGAAATAGGCTGCTTGATGAAACCTAAATACTTCAACAAATCAGTTATGTTTAAAGAGCTAACCCTCCACGGAAAAAAAAAAATTCAATCTAACAACAGTAGTAAATCCTGTACTGCATAGAGTTACTTGTAAGAACAAGTTTAGGAAAAGGGGGAGAGAAAGGAAAAAAAGCAGCATTACTCCCCACCCCATCAGAATATAGCCACACAGGGCACAGCTGATAGTAAAGATGCTTCAATGCTATATTGTAGAACATAAGCTAAATTGAGTATGTACAGATTGAGAAGAAAGTGAAAATGATCCAAATGTCCAAGGAGAAAAGGGGTATAATCTTTCATACAGGATGTGCTAACAGAAAGCTGTTGGGAAATTCTTCCTCTAGCTAAATCCCTGGCTTGGCAAGTAAAAATAAGTGGCATTGAGGACGGGGACTATGCAGGAAGTGGGGGGATCTATGATTCTTCAGCCATCTGAAGCAAGGAGTTGATAGCTGCATCCTTGTTCCCCCTCTGAGCTTCTAGCACGGAGCGGATTACTTCCCTGTCCATGTTAGGAAACATGTCCTGGATAGATTTCAGGTCCTCTTCATTACACAGGTGCTGAGGGTTGACCGGAGGTGGTGGAATTGCCACTGGTACCATGCCTGGATTACAGACTGCAGGCATCCCTGCAGGCAAAAAACAGAAGAAAAAAACCCACAAAACATACATGAGGGGGGGGAAAAAAACCCCACAACAATTAAAAAAACCCAACACACAACAATGATTTTGAAGAAGAAAGTGGCTCAGCACTCGCTCCAACCCACCAACTTCAGCATTTTTTTTTTTTTTTTAAACATGTACTCTAGAAAAAAGACTGCCGAGATTATACCTAGACTGTTACAATCAGAATACATCTTTCTGGAACAGGTTCTCTGCCCAAGTTATGTTCCAGAAGTGGTAAACTACAGTACGGCAACAAGTACAGCTCAAAATTAAGTATAACTTGCATTAACGAGGTTTACACATGAATCACTAACCAAACACTAAAGCACCACAGAAAGGTATGGTTGGTTTCCCCCCCCCCCCACCTCGCTCCAAATTTAGTTCCTAGTTTATTTATGTTGTGATGAAAAAGATGGTTTTACATCAGCAATATGCGTAACTAATATTTAGAAATTCAATGAATGCTATTTTCATTGCATTCAAAGGAAAGCAAAGTACTTAGGTCCACTAGGAGACTGGACCACACTCATAAGCAAATTTTAAGCAAATGTTTTTCCCTGGTTAAAGTTCCATCCAGTTCAGCCTGCAAAGTCACAAAGTGGCAAAAGAGCAATTCCTCTTATGCCTATAGGGGTACACACTGCTTTTCCCTGTTCCTCTGTTAGAGGAGAAAATTTATCTGACATTTTCATGAACTTCTTGTATGTCTGTGTAAAATTAAAGCACTGTCAGTTTATAAAGACAGTTTTAGAAAATGAGTTTTCTAATTCCTGTTAAAAGGAATTACTAGGCAAAAGTCCCTTTTCATCACTTAACAACTTTTATCATTAATTAAGCATAGATCCATTGCTGAAAAAACTATCGTTTGTTTTTATAAAACTGAAACAAGGTATAGTATACATCTAGAGTCTTTTGTTATCACTTCTGAAAATGGCATATTTCGTTTCTTCTCTAAGTAGTTCCAGACCCCTGATTATCTTAGTCCCACACCTTTATGTGTTACTTTTCCAGTTCTGCTTTATTGTTTCTAAGGTAGGGCAAGGACAACTAACTGCATCTAGACGCAAACATGGCACTGCTTCACACAGCAGCATGATAAAGTTTTTGTATTTGTTCTCTATTTCCTTTCAAACATTTAATCCACTGTTTCAAACACTATTCACCTAGTATTTTCATAGAATAGTCCACAGTAATTCGAAGATCTTTATGTGTAGTAGTGACCAATCAAGAAGTCATCACCAAATATGTGTTAAGATTTTTCTTTACACATAATACATTAACATCAGCCTTAATATGTGCTTTATTTCCCATTTACTATAATGAAATCCTTCTGCAACGTGCTGCAGTCAGAGATGCTTCGAAAACGGCTCAGAGTTTTTGTTTGGCAAATTGTCTATTAGTCCCCTTCCCTCAATTAGTTTTTTAAAAATGTGATGCACGCCACCAAAGGTCTCCCTCCACTAGGGGATGACTCATCACTTATTTTTATCTGTTCATCAGCTTTCAAATAGCTATTAAACCACAAGTGGACCTTATCTTATCAGAGTATCATATGACAGGAAGAGTCCTCAGCAAATAACATTTCAAAATGCAGCTGACAAGGTGATATACACAGACCACGTCATTCTCACCCACATACTCATACACCTGTAATTTCTAAGGTATGAGCTTTCCCTACGTAACCATGTCATCTCCTCCTAAAGTTTACCTAGTTAGTTGTTTGTTTTAAATCAGCTCATTCTGATCTCCATAGGTTTTAATCAATTTATGCAATAGCAAAACCAGTTACTTCAGAATTGTTTTTAAAAAAATTTCAGTTTGCTATCCTCTAGTCCTCTGAAAACAAGACTAAGCAATAGGTTACCTACTGTGTTTGGTAAAAAAAATCCAAAATACAAGACCTGGAATAAATGTTATCTTACCTGCATTTTCTTACTGATCATCTTAACAATTAGTGTTAAACTCTAAAATTATAATCTGAGGCTCCATCTCCATAAAAAAAGCATTCCTTCCTAAGGAAGACAAAACCAAACACTTTCTTCCTCCTGTTCCAACTGGGTTTTTTGTACTCCCTTATATACTTCTATCTTTATAGTCACCTAATTATCTCAATGATTGTAGGTTCTCTGCTTCTGTAAATAAATAGTTCTCAACTCCTTACACATTTGATCTTCCAAAGCTTTATTAGCCAATCTTATTACAGTTTAGATTTAACATATAATTTAACTCTCTCACATCCCCTCATTTGGTCAGACCTACCAATTTTGGCAGAAAACTACTTTACTGTTTTACTGCAGAGATTTTTTAGGATTCTCCAAGTGTGCATTTTTTTCTTTTTAATTTGACATACATTTATTTGAACAGCTAACAACTTCTTTCACATAATTTTTAGTTCCCTGTATAGCTTGCTTTCTGTGACCTTAATTACTTCTCCTTAAGTTAAACAAAGGATGAACTATTTGCATCACCACTATTACACATCTTCAAAATAACATACTTCTTGAACCAGGTTTCATATATTACTCAGGAGTAGATCAAAAGCTGCTTCTCTTCTATTGAATTTTGACTAACTGCTCAAAAAGCATAACAATAGAAAGCAGACCTACAATTGACGTTTTTCAAGTGTGCCTCTTTGCAGCCTCATCTCTCTTCGCATAACGAGTAAAGTACTACTTAAGTGATCAAACGTATTGCAACTACGTTATAGTATATCTATTCAGACTTAACATCTCAAAAAAAAAGGGGGGGGGCAATTTCAATACTTATCTTGTCTCTTCAAGATTTTATTTAACCCTTAACTATTTCATAAGAAACATCTATACTCACTCTAACGTGCACAAATATTTTAGCATCTCAGTGATTATCTTTTTTCTATCAGCTTTAAAAATGCTATATTAAAATTCACATTCAAGGTTGGATCAGCTAAGACCATCCTAACTTACATCAACTCTGGCTGACAAGGTACTGTAACTGAATATAGATTGACTGTGTGCATTGCAACCTTGATTTTACCTAATGTACTCTTTACTATTTCTTTCCTCAACTTGGACTTCTGTCCTATCTGAAGGGATGCGTTACTGAGTTGTAAGCCCCTCCATACTTATCAATGTTCTCTAATTTTGATTTTAGAACTCCCCTTGTAATCATCTTAAGTTTTATTAGAAGCAAAAAAGGAACCTAGATGCTTTAAGTCTAATATACAGGCTGCAACTATTCGAAAAGGTTCATGCTGGCAACTAAAGAAATGTCCCTCTCACCATGAATTTATTACCTACACACTGGAACCATGTCTCTGCCCAGCCATTTGCATCACACCGCTACCAGGATATCCATCTCTTCTTCCGCAACAACCTAAACTTAGCTCTAGAGCTTCTTATGCCATTTGGACCATGGTGCCTGCAATTCTGTCTGGCACTATGTGTTTGAACATCTGGCAAATTAGACCATCTGGGCACCCTGGAGGCAAACCACTGCGCAGCCCTCACCAACACTGCAAATACACTTTACCCAATAATCATATCCAGCAGCACTTCAGATTGCCTCTTCTATAGCTTCAATAAGCCTCAACTCATTCCTCACACTTCCCACAAACGATCTAGGCATTTACAAGAAGTGAACAAAGATGTATGGCCTCAAAAATAAAGTTGCAAGTACATGAAAGAACAGAGCAACAGAAGTTATGTTTTACTGCTAACACAAGCTTCCTAATATTCTTAAGTCATCAGCACCCTAAGATTATCCAACTATCAAAGTTGTGTAGGAACCATCCATACAAGAGGTCAGTTTAAAATATTAATCCAAATGAAACATGAGGCTCACTTCTCGAGTACCACAGCATCCTACAGCTTACCAATAAAGTTCAGTGTCTTGTCAGTATCCAAAAAAAAAAAAAAAAATCTCCAACACCAGCACACAGTTTTTCTTACTGCTTTCATTAAAACAAGATAATTATGAAGCCAGACATCTGCACAGACAGTATTCAAGAAGTATATTTAATCTAAACATTCTATTTTACAGACAAGAAATTTCTTGATAGTATTGTTTTTCCACTAATGATTTTCAAAATCCCTTTTCTCAGCTCTTACAGTTCTAGAATTAGTTTATGCGGTCTACAACTACACTGTATACAAACGGAAGTTAGTATCACAGTGATTTTTAATAAATATTTCCATGATAAATGCTTACTTTTCACGAAACCCAACATTCAAGCTTTTAAAGCAACGCAACAAATACCAATTTTAAGAGTACTTTGGTTTTTTGCTTTGTTCCACACTCAGGCTAAAAGCATCCATAATTTCTGATTTACAAAATAGTAAGCAAGACTCAAGTATAAACTTAAAGAGCTACACACTAAAATTTAGTAAATATACATATATACATGCAGTCATTAGAGAAAGTTATAATAAACTTCAAAATTATCAATGTACAGTAAAAAGCTGCTTTACATATTAAGCACCTCATTTCACTAACAGGTGAAATCTGAAAATAAACCACATAAGAATCCACTATAAATGGAATTGCACACTCCTGCGTTGCTCTCAGCTATTAGGTAAGTGTTATAAATCAGAAGAACGGAGCACTGTTTTCCAATTCAGTGAAATGGCAATGGCAAACATGCTGGCATAAGCAGTGACATTCCAATACACGAAACGAGTGCGTGCAATGGCAAGTCAATTGCTACAAGCAGCAACGGAAGCATCAAAGCAGCATTAACGGGATAAACTTTTTCTAACTGCACACAAGGCATTACACACATTTTATTTCCTTGTTCAGTCAAGTGCCCTATGTTTCATTTCTTAACTCAATATTCTTCTATTCCACACATAGACCCTTTCAAAGTAAACTCAGGAGCCTTCTCAGCACGAATTCTTTCATTTAAAGGAAGAAATCAGTATTACCTTTTTTAAAATACACAAATAGGTCTTAATGATATTTGTTTCTGAAAAAAAATTCAGTGCTAAAATATGCATGCCATCATCTCCATTTTTTTAAACGTTGCTTCTTTGCAAGCTACTAGAAAAGCAAAGCGTATGGACCCACAGAAAAATTCTACAATTCCACTGCTCTTAATAAACCAAATATGTTGTGACAACCACATCAGTTTTATTTACAGCATCTTTCTGAAATTCAGAGCATCAAGAAATGACGTTTTATCTCACAAGGAGTAATTCTAGAATTTTCTGAACATACTTGATTGAAGACCAATGTTTTTATCAAAGTTAAGGATGTCACAATATCTTTGCACTATTCAAAATCAAAGGTGTCATAGTAAAGTAAGTCTAAATTGAAGGAAAATTGATTTCCTGTAACATAATCTGCCTTTGAAGTTCAAGTCAGATGCTTAACTTGACATGGATCTAAAACAGATGTGCATGAAAGATATATGGTGATGAAAAGAAGTGTTATCTTTTTGAAAAAAGGCTTATTTGAAGACTAACAGAAGGCAATTGGCAGGCTGCCTTCTCAACGTCACTGCAGAACTGAGTTCTTTGCTTTCAAGTTTACAAAAGTCATGACATTACCTGCTTCTCCTCAAGTCTTGCAGTAGCAGAACAACTGCAAGATTAAAGTTTCTCTTCTAGGAAACCAGTACTATCACCTAGAATAGCTCACTGACATACAACAGTTTCAGAATATTAACATCACATTTTTCCCATCAACACTATTATCATCAACTACTTTAATCATTATAGCTTGAAGCTGAGCAGATGCCTTTAAAGACTTCCAACAAGTTAGAGGGGCTTAACGATTTCCAGGAGATGCAATAAATTGTTCTATTGTGACATCCAAGTGGCAATACCTTGTGATACAGTCTGCTGTAACAAATAAAGCTGTTTAGATGAGTTCATGCAAAGACCCTTGAGTCAATGAGGATGGGAGTGAGAAAAGAGCTTGGAAACTTACCCAGAGCAAAGTACTCAAGCCCTAAAGACAGGTGAAATGAAGGGGCAAGGGGAAAGGAATAAGACACGGGAAAGAAATATTAATCTATTTTTAAAAGGAAATGAACCATTTCGCTTCCAAAGATGAAAGCTAGATAAACTGAGGCAATTGGGTAAAACCTAAACTACCCAATATCAAAAAACTAAATGCTGCTAGGATTCAGTCTCCCAACTAATTTGCTTCAGCACTCTGAACAAGTTTCCTAAATGTGTTGGTTTTACAGAAGTAACAATTAGAGGAAATGTTTTCAAATAAGTAAGCCACCACATGTTTGCAGCAAGGATTACATTTTATAGCCCACAAAGGACAACATACATTCATGGTTTCTACAATACCATAACATCACAAGCTAACCCATGAAACTCAATACAGATGCCTAAAGGAGTACACACAACTTTACCTCAATGAGAAATATATTCTGGACTCTGACAGAGCCCTGAAACACATGGGGTTTTAACCTACTTTTTACACAGGTGTTTATAAGTACAAATAGATTTCCTATTATCCCATGAATACTTCGCTGATAAGAAATATAGCTTGCTTCACTGAACTAACTTTTTTTAGGGTACTCTTTGATACTCTATCAAGATCAGCTTGGACTGTAAGCAACCAGTATACCACAATATTCTACAGCCTAAATTACGTAATCTTTAGAAAAAGAAACAGGGAGAGATGGTAGATAAACTCATATTTTAGAAGAGCAACAGGATCGACAAGTTCAAATTTTCCCAAACCCAATCCATAGATATCATCTATGGCAACTATAGCTTGTAGCAACTAGCGCTATTGTCAGAAGTTTAATTTTTAAAGCTTTTGAAATGAATTAACATGGTGCAAGAATACTTTATGGCCATTTCTGCTTTTGTCACAATTCTGCAATATCTACCATCAAACGTGTGGAAAAAAGCATTACTTGTATTGGCATTTCAAGCTTCAGCTGCTTACCACAGTGACTAACGGCTTGCTACTACTATTTACCTCTGTATGACAGAGATAAGCATGAGAGGAATTAGTTGCTCTGACCTTAATTAGAAGAGTAGTTACATATACTAAGTTTTAAACAGAAATTTTCTGTTACAGAAAAAACAGCTCGGTCTTTGTGACACAGCTAAATTTTACTTAACACCACATCTCTTTAAAGTGCAATTATTTTGGACAGTTAACAAATTTAACTGTTAAATTGTCTGGATAAGCATTTTAGTATACCCACTGTATTTCCATCATAGATAAGACCTAGATTCTAACAGCCTTGCCTAACAGCAGAATCTCCTCCATTTCAGATGTAATAAACTATTCAGTGCTGCTCTTCCACTCTTCTGAAAGAAACAAATAGAACTTGCTTATTGACTACACTCATTTAACTGGATAGGTAAAAAACCTGAACTAAGAAGATGAGAAGGTGGTAAACATGCATACTGATGTCCTACTATTGCACTTCTTGAAGCAGTCTCAAAAAGAGAAAAAACTCTATACAGTGTTCCAAAGAAAGTGTACCAACAGAGCTTCCCCAGAAGATACAATCAATTCAGCTGGGAAGGGAAGGCCAGTAGTTTGCATGCACCTTTCTGAGTTTACAGAATCCAGGAGGAGCATCTAGTTCAGTATACAGAAAACATTCTGACAATACTCCATGTCTTCCAAGATGCACTATTGGTTCCTTTTATAATTTGAAATTACTTTTATTAAGCCATACAATTAAGCATTTGAAACAGTAAAAGTAGTCTGAAGTCAAGTCACAAACCAAAGTCCAAACCTAACCATCCACCTCATTATTATGAGTTATATCGATTAACGAATAGGCAAAAGCTTTAAAACTCACAGTGCTTTGAGAAATTTTGATGGTGCCCACAGTAATTCTAGAACCGCAAACACAAAGCACAGTGATATTAAAAAAAAATTAAAAAAAAATCTAAATACATCAAAGGTAGCTTGTAATAAGTTTGGCATTTATGAAGTCAAGGAAGCACATTTAAGCTTTCCCAGAACAAAAGAAAAGTTCAAATCAAGGGGTGGGACTTCGCAATGCTTAAAATACAAGCCATAGAATCAGGAAGAATTTTAATACAGAAGATTATCATAGTAGTAATTAAAACAAGCATGCTGAATCTTTGCAGAAGGGCAATGCTCCAACATACAGATCAATAAAACTGTTACACAAAGGCAAATTCTTATATGGTAAAATGTCAGGCATTACTATCACTTGGTAAACATTAGTTATTTCTTCACTGTCCAAGTAGATTTAATAAGCATTACTGAAAATATTCTCAAGACAAATATAAAATTTACAGAACACCAAAGTCTGAACATCAAGATACACCACTGTACCTGTTTTTCAACTCTGACGGTCTAGTATCAGTTTTATCTGTTCAATTCTGTGTCTAGTTTCAATTATACCAGAAACTAGTCTCTTCTTCATTTCTACTGTTTGTACTCTGACTGGCACAGTAATTGTGCAATACAAATTCTCCCATTTTGATCTGTTCAAGAAATTCTATAGCACCTTCCATTACATTGCTATATGTACCACCCCAGCTACGGTTTTTCTTTTAACCACACACAAGATAACTGTGTTTGAAGTTCACTAACTGCTTCAGTGTATAGGGATGTGATGAATCTACAAGCAAAAAAGATATGGCATCTAATTCAAACACAGAAAAGCTACACAGAGGTCTGGCTTACACAACAGAATCACACTTCAGGATGCACACATAAGTCAAAACTAGTTCATTGGCAAAGCAAGACAGACTTAAATCCTGAGAATTAAGCTATAGAGATAAAAGCACTTTAAATGAAGCAAACCGCACGTGTTCATCAGGGAATAAAGTATGTAACCAAACTTTTCCATGCTTTGCTCTAACTTAACTCTATAAAAATGAAATAGGAGGTATGATTTGTTAAGTTACATATCCAGTCTTCTGTTGAGGAGGTTTGCTTTTAGAGAGAGTGAAATTTTAAATTCAATCAGGAATAGAGTCTTTAAAAAAAAAAAAAAAAATCTGTTGTGGCAGCCCTTAGCACTGCAATTATGTCCCACATACTCTATCATTCATTCACACACTTGTATGCAAAGAAATTCAAAATATGTACATTTATATCCTATTTTCCCTAAAAAGTACACAAACTACTGAATAAATGTCCATGTTACAAACTGGAGCTTTTAAGAGGTGTAAGTGAAACACAAAAAAACCCCAACTGAACTTCACTTATCAGTTATCGAAGTAGGACAAATTCAAGCTTATTTACATACTTTAAGCTTTTCATCTTCGATAGAAAAATTACAAAATTTAAGTTAACACATCTTTCTATACGTGTCCAAAACTTACTTTGCACAGATTAAGAGAACTGACAATACCTGCTTTAGCTCTTCTTGATGCATTTAAGTAACTACCTCAGAGCTCCCTAACATTTTTCATTCACTATGCTACACACTTCACATGCTGTGTAGCAAGTTTCCAACAAAGCATCTTCAAAGACCACAGAAGAGTCAATCCCTTTACGGGCTATTTAAACTGCAGTTCTGATAGCACAAATCATTTGGTGCACTTTCTGAAGTCTGAACAGTTTCACACATGGATTGCCATCATTTAAATAAGCACACATTATATTAGACTGCAGCCTGCTAGATATTTAAGTACTCAGTGGCCTGACATAAGTTTAAAATAAATACTCAAAAAAAAGAATCCTTTAAGCTACTTGTTCCAACTTGTTAGTCATTTTAATCTCTCTCATCAAACTCATGCAGCACCCTTAAACAGGGTACAAGGCTGAAAGCAGATCTACACTTAATTCGCTCATTCTTCTCCTCCCAAAAATGTATCATGGGAAAAGTGGTCATGGACAAAATCATTTATAACTTCCTTTACATTCCAAAAAACAGGAGAAATGTGGTAGTTATTTCTGCAAAACCCTTCATATGGAAGTCTTAAGAGTCTTCAAGGAGAGAAAACATACCTGCTATAGGCACATATCCAACTCCTTGCTGATACACAGTGGGCATCAGGACCACTGGCTGGGGCTGCATCATCATGGCAGCTGGTAAAGACTTGACACAAAAAGCACAACAGACAGATTAGAAAAAAAACTAAACCAGCAATTAAAACAGTATTTGCAAAAAAAATTGCCCCATTGCAAATCCATGTTCAGTATATGACTATACTAAGTGTTTAGTATATGACTATACTAACTGCTAATCTATATTAAGCCAAATCTCTGGCAAATTAACTGAACTACCACCCTTTTAAATGACAATTAATTTGCCTGTAAATCAATATAAACACATCAAGTCAAACTAGCCTTTTGCAACAGTTTGATAAAATTTACCACTGAAATTCTGTTACTGAAGCAAATTATTTTAAAATATGAGTTTAATCAGCTTTCATGCTTTATTCTTGTGAAATGAATATACAACATATTCATCGTAGATGAAAATTTAGAGCAAACCTGATTTTTATTAAAAGTAGTATCCTGCTCCTAAAAGCAAATTTTAGTTCAAATCAATTATTTTTGAGGTAAACCAGTACTTTGATTAAAGTATCAATTCAACTCCATTCCCTTTTACTACCACAATTCCTGTTCAGTTTGATTCTGGAAAATATTAAAAGGTCAGATTCTATGTACAGTACATTCATGGGCAGACAGTTTTAAAGGTTAATTACAAACTCATTTCTCCTAGAGGCAATGGAACAACTGTTCAGATGTAGGGCAGAATGTGAATTTCAAACAGTAGGGAACATCTGTTCCCAGCTGTGCGCTCAAAAGCAACTTGGAACTTTTGATTATGTACAAGTGTAGTAGGAAGCATTCAGGGCTGCACATGCTATCCAACAGCTACTTAAGACAAAGGTGTCAGATGAGAGAATAGTCCATGAGCTGCTAAATGGACCAGTGTAAGTCAGCAGTTCATGACCAGGAGCATCAAATGAACAAGAATGGAAGTAAAAAACAAAGTCATCAGAGCATTCAAACTATCCAAGAAAGACCTAAGACAGAGAAGAGTTTCCATTATTTTTGTTTTTAAATTGACATGACTTTCTAAAGACTTAGGGGAAAAAAATAAGTTATTGCTAGATTCCATGAAGCTTTTTTAAAGTTATTATTATTATTAAATTAGAAATGACAATGGACCATTTGACAGGATTTCTTTTTTATACTTCTATTAGCACAGGAATAAGCTGAATTTTTGTAATTGCAAAACCAGATAAATAAATACCCATTTACCACCTCACCAAGAAGTATTTACTGCCTTAACTAATATTTTTGACTGCTATTCCCAAAGTTAAGTATAATTATTTTAAATGCTAACACACACAAACACCCAGTAAGGTACAACGGAACTACCTTTACTTCAATCTAAAATATCTCCCTTCCACTACCCAAGAAGCTCTGTCCCTTCCTCCTCCCAATCCAAACTTGGCTTACCGTGTATGACATAACCAGATTAATCATTCCTTCCTTGTCATCACCTTGCCTTCCACTCAGGCTATACCATTCATCCTCCACATTTCCTTGTTTCAGAGACTCAGGAATTGTAATGTGTGTCCAAGCGATGCGGTCATCCATTGAAAAAGCCCGCTGGAATATAATTTAAAAATATCAAGTTAATTGTCCTGAAAAAAAAAAAAAAAAAAAATCTTAAAATTATTCTTGACTGACACTTCCTTCAGTTTTATGTCACTTCATTTTGCCAATTTTATTTTTAAGTTATTCCTTGTGAAATTACTAAAGTGTTGTAAATATTTTAGCCATCTCCTTTCCAACAAGGATGAATGATGCTTTAAATGGGATTATAGATTGACTGCAGATATTTAATAATAAGAAATTGAAAACCGGAAGCAGAACACTTCTAGAAATACAACATACTAATATCAGCATAGTCTGTGTGAATCTAGTGACATCATATAAGAGGCCATTAAATGAACGTAAACAGCTTCTGTTTACACTACTATGATAGGCTGTGAACTCCAGTAATTCACGAGCAGATACAAGTACTGATCTGCCACCCACTATCTGTTGGAGCAACAAAACAGACACTTCAACCAATCACCTAAGCCCACAATATAGCCTCCAAAAGCCTCACTTGTGTAATGACCACACAGCTGGTGCAGTGTCAAGTTTTACTACACACAGTAAGAGAGGCAGCAAAAAAAGGCAAACCACAGCCTTTAGTCTCAGTTCTAGCCTCTTAGTTTAAATTGTTCAAGAAGGTATGTTTGTGCCAAGTCAGAAGTCCACATCCTGAACTGGAACAGCTGAGATGCAGGCGCATATTCCCTGCTACCAACAATAACAACATCTAGCAGAACAACACACTAGAATTCAAGATACTATTCTTCCAGAAAAGCTTTGTAGAGCAGATGATGTACCAGAGCTGTTAATCAGACCCATTCAATCTCTAAGAAGATCAAATTGTTCAGAGGTTAGGCATTTATTACCACTGTGTCTTAAGTAAAGCATAGACAAGTGCCTACATGCCCACTTCGAATGAAATTCAAGCAAGTATAGATTAAGTTATGTTTCTGCTAATAAATCCTACTGACTACACATAGTCTATATTTGACAGTTTTATTCCCAGCATTTCTGAGCTTGGGAAAGCTTCCAAGCTCCTCCTGGGTTAGAATAACACTGAAGAATTTCTGAATAAAACAGCATTTTGATAGCGAAGAGGAGCTTAAACACCACTCAGACATTTTTGCTACTCTTCCCTTGCAGGGAATCCTGCTAATGTCCCTTATCAGCTACCAAGGGAAAAGTTACAGCTCTGACATTCTTGGGGAAGAGTAAAGCCTTATGCATTGCTGCTCTTGGGGTTCTGAAAAACTTTTGTCATCTCCCAGCCAGCACAGCTAAAAAACAGCCTTTGGTAACTCAATCCTTTTTTGCAAGATTCCACCCAAGCCTCAGTTCAAACAGGACATGGGGAGGGGGGAAAAAATATATAGTAGTTCTGACCTCATCAAATATCTCTAGATAAAAAGAGTCCACACCCGGAGGAACAGTGCACTGAATGACTTTGTTCCAGCGGGGGTTCTTGGCTCCATTATGTGCTGTTGGAGTTTCATACACAGCATACCCCAGCCGTATTCGACAATATGGATCCATGCGGGTCATTCCATAGTTCTTTGCCAATTTTGCCTGGAAAGAAAAGAAAGCCTATAAGCATATAATATTTACATTAACTTGAGAAGTTAATTACTATTAGTTCACAAAGAGAATCAGATATTGAACAAAGGACTAGATTCAATTATGAGGTAGACAGTACGAAAAAAAAAACCAAACAAAACAGAAAAACAGCGTTCAGATTAAAACATAGAACAGCCAATGACACCATTAAATGTCTGGGAGACCTTGAAAAGGGAATCTCTTTTTAACCCATCTGTTGTAGAAAATACACATCTTCACCATAGCTAAAATAAATTACTTCATACCAAACCAAGATACATGGTTATAAGGAAATAGTAACAACTTCAATTTTTGCCTAGGGATCTGCTCTCCAATATACAATCATAAACTTAATGTAACAGGTAGCCTGTCCTCTTTCACTGAAGTATTTTTAAAGGATGAAATATAGAAATCCCGTAGCTTCAAGAATATCATACAATACAAAAGCACAAACTGCAAAAGCAGTTCAACTGAGGTAAAATCTAGTAGATCACACTTTTCAAAGTGATTAAAAAACTTACTTAATTCAGTGTGTGCATTTGATATGACTTAATTCAGTGGGCAACTTGATTTCTACGTTACCATAAAAACAGGTGCTGTATAGAATCAGAAGATACCCAGCATAATTTTGCTGTAACATCAGAGGAATAGAACAAAACAAGTTGATGACAGCCCTGAAGACAACGCTGAGTACTGTTGCATAGCTATGCCAAAGTAGAAAACGGACTTTTTGGACATGCTGTTTCTCTGACCTGAACTAAGCAGCCTATAGTCCTTTTTTATAGTAAGGCAAGTGACAAAATATGGTGCCTAGGATGCCACCCACCTACAGGACATTTAAAGAACTGTAACAGCTGAGACTTGCATAAGATTTAGTCACAATGGCTGCAGCTCTGGCCTGGAAAGCCCTTTTCTCCTTCAGGGCACATGCTGGTTCAGTAATTCATACAGCGTGGTGAGAAATGTCTCAAATAGTTCCTTGTAAATGTGGGCTTAACAACTAAAGTAGGAAAGCTGGCACCTAAATTATGCATTCTCTAGACTCTGAAGTCCTGAGATTAATCAGCTTACCGTAAAACTTCACCAAAAGAAAAAAGAGCATATAAATTGTCTGTCTAGTAATTTAAGAGAACACAATCAACCATGCTTAGACAAACTCACCACCATTCATATATATCTGCAAGGAAAAAAAAAAAAGCAGTAAATTACCTTCCCCAAAACATTTTCTGATCTTCCACCAGTTTATTAGTAACAGAATTAAGACATGCTGCTCTGTATACTCTATCAACACATACATAAATACAAGATTTCAACCAGCTTTTCATGTTCCACAGGTTAACTATGCTGTGGTAAATTTCCTAATCCAGAATGCCACACGCCTCAATATGCAGCCAAGATTCCCACAGCATTCTTCCATAAACTCTCAGACAGGTACAGGAGACTATCTCTTGGGACACCACAAGGTTGTACTGCCATTCAGAGGGACCTTGATAGGCTAGAGAGGTGTGCAGACAGGAATCTCAAAGTTCAACAAATGAAAACCCCCTGAGGAGGAATAACCACATGCACCACTACAGGCTGTGGGCCAACTGGTGGGAGAGCAGCTTTGCAGAGAAGGATCTGAGGGTCTTGGTGGACACCAAGTTGGAAATAAGCCAGCAATGCACCCTTGCAGCAAAGACGACAGACAGCATCCTGGGCTGCACTAGGAAAAGCACAGCTAGCAGGTCAATGAAGATGATCCCTTCTACTCAGCACTGGTGAGACCATATCTGGAGTACTGTTCTCTTTAGTTCTGGGCTGCCCAGTAGAAGACACAGTCATACTTAAACAAGTCCAGCAAAGGACCACTAAGACAATAAACCGTTTCACAGAATGGCTGAGGTTGGATGGGACCTCTAGAGACTGTCTAGTCCAAACTCCCTGCTGAAAGCAGGGTCAAATGCTCAGGCAAGTTCCTAGTGTCTCCATGGATCGAAGCTCCACAACCCCTCTGCACAACCTGTTCTCATGTTTGACAACCCTCACAGTAAAAAGGTTTTTTGTATATTTAAATCGAGTTTGTTGTATTTCAATTTGTGCTCACTGCACCTCTTGTCTTTCCTCTAGATAGCATTGAAAAGAGCCTAGCTGTCTTCTTGATAAATACCTAATGGCAGGGACTATTTGTTGATAAGATTCCCCTCAAGACTGTTTCCCAGCTCTCTCAGCCTTTCCTTGTATATAACATCCTCCTTAATCCCTGATGAAGTGACTGGCCGGGGTGGGTAGGAGTAAGGGTGGAGGCGGGATGAGGTTTGGACAAAATAAACTCCAGAGGTCCCCTCTAACCTCATCTATACTGTGATTCTGTAACAAGGGGTTACTTACAGCCATGGCATCAAGAACAGCCATTAGGCTTTTTTAAGCAAGATAAACATTTTTTTCTTGTCTGCACAAGCACCTAAAAATAAATGAGGATTGAACCTGATAAAGACCAGTATCAACTTTATCAGTTCACCCATACAAACAGGAATCTGGATGTTTCTGTACATAGCCACTCAAAGTGAGATGCAAAACTCCTTCCTGAACATTGTACTGTCTGCCCCCTTATCTGCTCCAGGAACTTCTACCATCTATACTGATGGGATCAACATCCCGTGACAAAAAGTACTTTCAGCTGTCCAAGCAAATAGCCAAAGATGAACAACCTATGGAGTAGCATACAAGTTGGTAGAAACTGCTAGAGTGTTAAGACACATGGCATGTTGTTTGATAAATGTTTTGTTTCTTCATAGGCCTGAGGTTTAACCTGAATCATCTATTCCTAGCTCTGGAAAAAAAAAAAATATACTAAAGCTTCTACCACTATGCTCTAAAAGCAGTAACATTTTTCTGCTGTTCAAAGTTGCAGAAGCAGCTTCCAATCTTACACTTTCTGAACACAGACTGGGAAACTCCTCAGAACTAGAAAGAGGGCTGCAACTGAATGCAATGAATGAATTCCAGTGTACTTCACCTTAGAAGTAATAAACTTTGAAAAAGCATTACCCCTGGTTTTAAAAGGAAAGATACCATCTGTGGACGAGCAAACTTACCAGTGAAAGACATAGAAAGGAAGGATCAGTGCCTCTTTTCCCCAGAGATCCTAAATAGGTTTACTCTCCAATAAGGACCTCACCATGTAAGATGTAATCATATGCATACTATTTCAGGCTTGGTGCTAAATTTGAGGCTAAATATCTCTTTGGTATGTTTTTAGACAATGACTTGAAAACAGCACTTGTAAATAGATGAGGTGTGTTAAGTTAATATGAAGGACATCTGGTATGCTAATGTAGATAAACAGAACTGTGTTAAGACAGACAAGTTTGAAAACCTGAAATCTTATGCATAATGAATGCGGTAATACAGTACTGCCAAGAGATAAAAGAAAGGATAACAAGGAAAAGAGGAAATAGAAAATAAAGAGCTAGGACTATGCACTTGTGATTAATAAGAAAACGTGCAGAAAGCACTAGGAAAAACAGCAAATGCATTAGAGGAAATGGAGATGGAACAGAGCAGTCACTTAAGGAAAAATATGTAAGGCAACTCCAGTTCCCTACAATATTCTCAAAATTGCTTCCAATATTAAGTGTTTCTACAGGAAGCCTTGCTAACAGAAGTTTTCAGAGAAAACTGTTCACTGTAAAAAAGCCATGAGTTTATTTGATTATGTGCTATAATAGCAAGGTTTACAGGAAATAGCTGTACCATGCACGATGCAGCTATGAAACATGAAACTGGAAAAAAAGCTGATGTAGAGAAACATGAAGCTACAAAAACTTTAAAAATTACTCATTCCCCACATACAAGTAATTTAGTAACTCAAATTCCAACACAATCTTTTTGTGGCTGTCAATCAAAAAAGATTGTGTTACTTAATTACAATTACTTAACTGTACAAAGATGGTACAATTTATACCTGTACTACAGTAATGCTGAGCCTGCCTACTGTACCCATTGGTCCTCCATACTGTAGCTGCTGAGCTGCCTGGGCATCCAGCTGGATTTGCTGTTGCTGCTGGGTTGGGGTAATGCGAAGAAAATCTTGGGGAAGCTCACCAACATATACCTGAAAAAAAGAAAAGAAAAAGAAAAAACCTTCAAACTTAAGTCTTCCACTTTCATAATGAAAAAGACAGAAGAATATAAATCAAAGAAAAGCTCAGCAAAAACATTCAGCAGAATTTAGTCTAGTTTTGACAGCATGAATAAAGAACTAATTAAATGATAAAACTGCCAACTCATGTAAAGAATGTTCTCATGCTCACTTTCAAAAACGCTAATTTCCAACATAAGCCTCTGAAAAAAAAGTAGGCCATACAGAGCCAAGGCTGTTCTGCAACTAAACATTTAAGTGGTCCATACAAAAGTGTAAGCCACCAAGTTTTACATTCCAGTCACATATGACATCTGATGGCTCCCAGCTCTTTCACTTATTCATCACTCATGTTGCATCCAACCATTCCGTGACAAGACATGGCACTCTGCTTTGATTTGAAAGGGTCACTTTCACAGTCACCTTCAAGACAGATCATAAAGACAACGTCTCCTATGAACCAAATCCTTCAACATAACAAAGATGCCCTAATGCTTTTCCAATGTTAAGCACGGCTGGCCTGCAACTAACCATGGGGACAGTTTGGGGACAAAATCCCACCATACTCAAAACAATAATGGAGGAATTCAAAATCTTGCCTATCATAAGGAAGAACCATGATGAAAATTCAAAGTAGAAAAATCTTAGAGGAACTCTGTCACGTGTGCCAATACGAATCAGCAGTCACCATGTACTTTCTGCTAAGTGAACATTATCAATAACACATTTAGAGATATATCACATCATTAAAATAACAAGCATACTATAATAATAAATTTTAAGAGGCAAATAAAGTGGCACAGAAAACTTAATTAAGACGAACTCATTTCTGTTGTCTACAGAGTTGCTTAAATATTTAATACAGAACTGTCCACCAAATCAAGACAAAAGACCATGCAATTTCTTGTTGTTATCCCAGGTAAGATTACTCAATTGAGTAATCGGGCAGATGCATGCCTACAGAACATACTTTAAGAAGTTAACAGGCCTCTAGGACATAGCTTTTGAAGATTAGACAGCACCTGCATGCCAAGATTGCATCTTGGAAATAGCAACAGTCATACAAAGTGTGATTTGGCAAGAGCTGCAATTTCTGTCTGAGAGCCTCGGGATCCTGGCAACAGTAGGTGTTACATGCCAGAAAGAAAGTTTACCAAAAAAGCTAAGGAGGAAGTACTGAATGCCTGCTGCTAGGCTATTGAGAGGGAGGGAAAAGAGGGAATCAGTTTTGCTTACAAGCATCTTAAAATTTTACAATTAAGATTGTAAGTAGCTTAAGTTTTAAAAAGTAGAGGGGAAAATGGACGCAGCGAGGGAGAAGACTAAGCTAAAAGACGGTGCTAATATTAAAAGAAAGTTTATTTAACTTGGGCTAGAAATTAGACAGGGTCTTGTAACAGCCTTCTCATTAGAATACATGTTATAAAAAAAGGAGCTAGTTTTAAAATAAAACATCATCAATTTAGGAAAGATTTGAAATGGCACCAGAATTCACACGGCAATGGCATTTACAACACAGCAGGTCCCCTCCAACCCTTGACCTCCAGGAAGTTTCAAATCTGGTATTATTAGCATCTCTAAGAAAAGACATCATAAAAATTTCCCGTAGTCAGAATTGGTGGCTGCAGCCCTGAAATTATATTCCCCTATGTGCAAGCTCCCTCTGTCAACTTCTCAGAAAACAGGATAGCGTATTTTGTCTCAACCATCTTAACATGGACATTGGAAAGCTTAATTCATTCACAACAAGTGAGAAGTCTAATAGTATCTTTCACTTTTATTTTAAGTCACCCAAATACTACTCCAAAATAAAATATATAAACTAGTCTCTGTACTGATGTCCAAAATGGACAAACAAAATCTGTAGGGGAGACTAAAGTTTTCCTACAGCATCTAAGCTGATTTTAGATCATTCAGTTATCTCGCACAAAGCTACATTCTTATTCTGGAGTTGCAGAGGAGACACACACAGAAACTGAAAACAGCTAGTGTAGCTGAATTCTCAAAAGATCCGAGTGGTAAACCCCTCCAAAAGAGTGGGGAACAGGAGATGCATACGCTCCCATCTTAAATGTTCAGCTCTGACTGAGAACTGGAACAGAAGTCCTGGTGATATATTCAGTAAAATATCTAGAAGATATGCTTATTGAGGAAAATACACTACTTAGTAAGTTTTTATGCTAATTATGAGTTGATTCCATATTGATGGAGACAAATCAGTAGTGTGCAATCTTTTTATCTGTAAAGAAAACATGCTAATTTATGTCTTCCTCAAAGCATTTCAAAGCAGGCACATAATTGCCACCTCCAAACCTGAATCAAAAATACAGAATTACATGACCAGAGTTCAACCACAGTTTTTGTTTTAAAGCAAGGAGAACATAAGTGACAAGCTTGTATCACTGATCCTACTCAACACCCACTTTACAACAAATGCACTTCCCTCCATTATAACAACATTTAAGGAAGAATGTGAAATACAACCCCACTCTGCCATTAACTGTAGAACAAAAAATTAATTCCATTTAACATCTGAATTTTACTAGAACTTGCTTTTCAAGCAAGACAGCAATACGACAGTGCTATGATAGAGCTACAATTCGGAAGACAAATGATGAGCAGGCATTCATAAAAATAAGCCTGCCTTGTAATTACTTCCTAATAAACTTCGACAGCATTGCAGATCAAAAATATGAATTATCTAGAAACAGAATAATATTGCCTTTCCTATCTGCTAAAACCACCTAACAGCTAGTTTTGAGGATCTTCAAAGTGAAACGCTGCAGGTATAAAAACTGCATCTCTACTTCTTCAAATTGAAGGCAGTGTGATGTTCTACAGCTATTCGAGCTAATTTAGGACTGGGCTGTCTCAGTCTTACCCTCCTGTTTCTTCTCACTCCCATTTCTTGTGCAACATTAAATGGTGCCGAGGCAATTGTAAAGTATGCTAGTGCAGAGGGCTGATGAGAAGAAAATGAAACAAGGGTTGGAGGTAAAGGGAAGAGGAGGGGAAGCCATCAGGACCCTTACCTTGCTAACTAATCATGTGATTACTGGTACGTACCTAAGGGAGGGAAAGGGACCGCAGAGCCTAGGACAACCACAAGTGCCCCGACTTACCATACACCAAGACATGATACATTCAGGGAACTGTTACTAAGGTTTCCACACTAGCAATTACCAAGAAACTCTATAATAGGTTTCAGAGAAGTTTCATGTTAAAGAGCTTTAAACATCAAGCTACTCAAAAGAGTTCTAACCATTCTCCTTTAAATGGTTTTACTGTTTGTAAGAAAGAATGAGCAAATGAGAGAGAATTCTGAACTATTATTCTATGTTTTGCACACTAAAGAAAAAATTGGGATCAGACAGAATGCCTCCAGAGGTCCTGAAAGAGCTACCTGATATTTTTGCAAGGCTACTCTCTATCATCTTAGAAAGGTCATGGAGATCAGAGGAAGTCCCCTATAACTGGAGAAAGACACATATCATACCCAGCTTTCAAAAGGGCAAGAAGGATGACTTGAGGAACAACAAGCAGGTCAACCTCACTTCAGTTGCTAAGAAATTCATAGAGCAAGTCCTTCTGGAAGCTGTTTCTAGACACACAAAGGAAAAACCAGGGATTAGGGATAGCCAGCCTTTACTAAGGGGTTTAAAAAAAAAAAAAAAAAAAAAGCAGCCTAATGAGCCCAACTGCCTTCTACAATAAAATTATTAGAATCTGTGAATAAGGAGAGAGCAGTAGGTATCAAAGCTGGGTCATTACAATCCAAATGGGTGGACCACTGGATGGATGAAAACCTGGCTGCATCATTGAGCTCAGAAGTTGAAGTTCAGTGGTTAATGACACTGGAGGTTGGTTAAAAGCAAAGTTTCTCAGAGGTCTGTACTGAGACTAACTTATGTGTCTAATATTTTTCATTATCAGTGACCACAGGTGAAAACAGAACATACCCTCGTCAGTTTTGAGGATGACACCAAATTTGGGGGAGGAATGACTGGTATACTTGAGGACAGTACCAACAACCAGAGAGCCATAAGAACTCACTGGCAGGAATCTCATGAAATTCAACAAATGCAAAGTCCTGTACTTTGGACAGAAAAATCCCTGGCATCAGTACAGACTAGAGAACAACTGGCAGGGCTGCAGCTCTACAGAGAAAAACATGCGGGTCCTGGTGGAGGGCAAGCTAAACATGAATGAGCAGAGCACTCTCACAACAATGAAGCCTAACAGCATACTATATTGGATCAACAAAAGCCTAGCCAGTAGGCTGAGGAAAGCAATTGTTTCCCTTTACTCAGCACTCATTAGACCACATCTGGAATACTGCAACTCATTTGGGGCCCAGCAGTACATGAAAAATCATGAACTTGAGTGAGCCCACCAAAGATCCACCAAGATGGCCCATGAAAAGGGCTGTAGCACAAGACTTGCGAGGACAGGCTGAGGATTTGTTTAGAGAAGAAACTCAGGATGCACCTTGTAGCAGCTTTCCAGTATCTATGAGGAGGTCATTAAGAAAACAGAGCCAGGTTCTCTTCTCAGATGCAAGGCAAGAAGAAAGGAGATCTCAATTGTCAAACTGAAACAGGGGAGGTTTGACATGTAATAAGGAGGGGAAAAAAAAATTAACCGCAGGGACAACCACAGATAGGAACAAATTGCCCAGGAAGACTGCAAAAACTCTCTCGTCTTAGAAGTTTTGAAGATCCTGCTGGACAAAGCCATGAGCAACCTGGTCTGAATTAAAAATTGACCATGTTTTTAGTGAGAGGTTGGACTACATGGCCTCCTGACATCCTTTCTAACCTGAACTACTCTATGATTCTCTAGAACTCACACTACAGCATGACACATCCCCGGTTAAACTCCTGTAGAATTCTAGTCAAAGGCTCTACTTCAGAATTTCAATTTAGAGATGGACAAAGGAAAGAATATAACAGCAATTAAGTTTATTACATTCACAGATTTTTGCTGTTTGTTTTTTTGAGTTTGGGGGTTTTCTTGTGTTGTTCTTTTAATAAATGTCACCAAAATAAAGTGTCATGGACTGCAAGGTACCAGACATTTCTTTTCCTTTTCTTACAATTTTTTTCCTGTTGCCAGAAATTTCCACTCTACTTTGTCACTTCCATATGTCTACATGTAAAGGCTTTATGATTCTATAGTCACCACCTTAATATTATTTTCCCTTTCCTCCAAGTACACCACCTATATTTAGTCTTGACTAAGTATGTTGCCACAAGCTACTGCCTCTGGATTTTCCCAGCACATCTAAATTTGTCTGAGACACTAACATTTAAATATTCACAAAATACATTTCACAGTGCAAAAGCACAACTGTTAATAAAGGGAAAAAAGGTTGTTTTTACTGAAGAAGTAATCAATACGAACCATTGATTACAATCAAAAAAGATTCCCTTCTTCACTAAAACAATAATTTGAATCCCTGCCAAGTATGGCAGGAACTATTGTATTCAAACATGAGTTAAAAATTAAAGATAGAATGAGTGTCCATAGACATCTCAAACTCAAGAAGCATTTATCACATATTTGAGCTAAGCAGCTTTGGTCTTCACTCAATGTAATAGAGGAATAACATTGGGAAAAGCCATGGAAACAGCACAAAATAAGGAAACCTATGAATTCACATTGGGATTAGCATTAAGGAGAAGGATTAGCATTAAGGAGAAGGATAATTGCCATCAATTCCAGGAACAGGCTTCTGATTTTTTCTACGCTACCACTAGACATACTAATACAGATTTATCTTTCCTCCAAGTCTTGGTTAAAAGAAAATGCCACTGGATACAACAGAAAGGCCACTTAGTGCCTTAAGGTACTTCTCTTACCTGTTAGAGAGCAAGAACTTCAAAGCATTACTAATACTGCCCTCAACATTTTCTGTCAAAGGAACATGCTCCAGAGATCAGATCACAGCACTTAAAAATTAATTTACATTTTACTTAGAAACACTGAATGACATCTTACTCCCTCAACTTTTTAAACAACTTCTGAAATCCAAACTGATTGCAACAACATGTCTTTATGAAATTTCCACCTTCACAGATCAGGATTTTAATACTACATATATCCACATTCTGATAAGAAACAAAATATCTAATAAAATATTCAATTATACCCAGAATTATCAACACAATTATTTTGGTGATGGAACTTTGTAGTCAAAATTGCTCGTGTGACAGCATAACATATATCGATACTGGACAATGCAAACATAAATTGCTTCTTTGTCACCGTTCAGAAAAAGGTATCAAAGTTTTTAAGAGTCTCAAAACAAAACTGCAAGTAAAATCAGAGACAACAAGGCTTACATAGTTAAATGACAGCATTAGGACAAGAAAAGAGAAGTAATTATAAATATAGCCCGCCCATTAGAAGATTTCCAATCATCAGAGGAGCGATTATTAGGGAAATTGGGAGCAGAAATCTAAATAGTCCTAGCTTGGTAATCAGTTTAATTCTGGAGGACCTGACATATTTGCCAGCATGGTGAATAATCATGGAGATTAATTTTGGGTGTGCTTGGCTAGCTAAGGAATCACAAATATAAGGTTTTGGTCTCTCAGACTTAACCTAAAGTCTGATCAAACTGTTCATTAATACCTCTCACTTGGAAAAGGTATCATTTAGCAGCCCTTATATATTCAGCCATAGTTTAGATTTCAAAAGCTGTTTTGTTCTCAAAAGATCACAAAACGTG
Organism: Phoenicopterus ruber ruber; assembly: GCA_009819775.1. Taxonomy (NCBI): domain Eukaryota; kingdom Metazoa; phylum Chordata; class Aves; order Phoenicopteriformes; family Phoenicopteridae; genus Phoenicopterus; species Phoenicopterus ruber. Next base: position 53,609,415 of record CM020219.1, read on the forward strand.
AACACACACTAATTCCATAACATCCTGAAAACAGTCAGACAAATCTATATTCTAGCAGAATTATTTACCAGTAACAGACAGGATGAATTCCAGTTCCGTTTCATCTGAAAAACTAAACAGCAATCAGAAGTTTTAATTACTCACCAAATAAGCATCATCACAAACCAGAAAGCACAGGTATAAGAACAAGACTGGCAACAGTATAGCAGTATACTTCATTTTCTTACCTCCATGAAACAACCTTGAATATTTTCTTGCCTATTCAAACAGGAAGAGACAGAACTGTTCTCTCCAGCACTAAAGAGAAAATGTTTCCCAATCCTTTAGCACCATTTAGTGGCTACTCGTTTGTAATGCAGTAGTATATATAGAAAAAAGAAGAATTCTATCTTCTGCTCTAGAGAGAATTAAGAAAGGCTGGCATGTACTGTATCAGCATCATCACTTGCGAATGGCAGCTTAATATTGTATAATTTATTCATTCATTTGAAAACATTCAAATCTCTAAAGTGGTTAAGACAAGGAAGAAAAGCATACACAACAACGTTAGGAACACATTAGACCCCCCCCCCCCCCCCCCCCAAACCAGAAAGCCAAAGTTGTACAAGATAAATCATCATACACCTTTCCATTTGTCAGGCTTAAATCAATTTTAAGTAAAAAAAGATTGCCAAGAGATTATACAGGAGTACCTGGGTAATTCTAAAATAAGACCTCTAGAAGAATAACATTCTAAGCATTGAGATGCCATTCCTTTAAAACATTTAAGAAAGACTAGGCAGTTATGATATTCAAACATGTGCAAGATTATAGCCATGTCTGAGAAGGTTCTCACTAAAATCTTATCTCAACCTAGGAAGGATTTCACCAAGCTAAAACAAGCAGATATTGAAAGTACTCCACTCAATACCAACAAGGTGTTTAGCGCCACTGGCAATTAAAATTTCTAAAAGAAATGCCACTTCATTTCAGAAATAGAAATATCTGTATAATTTCATCTCTCCACACATCAGGACTGCAATCAGGCCTGCTGTTCAGCTTTAGCCAAACCACTTAGTTTGTTACCAATTCATTCTATCCCTACTCCCACATCAATTCCCTCAATCTCCCCAACTTTCTCCAAACATAAACTGAAGAATAACTAGAAATTAAGTTACTTTTAAACAAACTCTGACTATTTTTCACATATTTAGACTATTTTGAGTAAAACCTGTTACATATTGACAGAATTCTATTTGGATGCAATCACAGCACCAACTCTCAAACACCGAGCCTTTGGGGATAGCAACTACCTAATTCACCACAGATTCAACCAGAATAGCAGTCGTTGTCTTTTCATGATACCATCAAGACAGAACAAAAAAAACTTAATTCACTTTTTTTTACCTTAATTCTCCACTTAAAACTTTTATTCCAACAACAGAACCATCAACACAATCCATTGTAAAAGGAATCTATTCTGGAAGACCAGAAAAGTAAGACATTTTAAGGAATTAAACTGATGATCATATAATATTACTGTCATGAGATAACAACAGACAGCGATGCAGTTTTTAAAGATTAGCAGTTTAATAATTCACTCCTCTGGTCTTTCATCAAGGCTGCATAGACACACCAAAAAGTAGCTGTTTCTAGGAAGTAAAATACAGCAGTTTAAATTGATTGTTTAAGAAAATCTTACTTCACCTGCAGAGTAACATCGTATTATCAATTGCTACCAGATCCTTCCAGACAGGAACAGCACCTCAATCGAGAGCTCATGTTATACTGCAGAGTTATACACCACACAGTAGAACACCACGGTGTCGGGTAAGATTATTCCAGGACAAAACTAGACAATAACACATTCCCAATAAATTATCAACACTAACTTCCACAAGATTGTTAAATTGGTTTTAAGACTGCTCAGTTCTTCCCCCCCCCAACATACACGGCTACATACTACCACTGAATGCGTCTTTCAGCACGTTTCACGTTCCAGCTTTCAGGTGGCAATTTCAGAGACAGCCACCTGAATCTGCCCAGCCCAACCATGAAAACACAAAGCTCTACTCTGCTTTAAAGAGGAAGACGTTTAGCTTTGGTTTAATTTAAGCCGTTCGCTCCTTTGGAAGGCCCTTAGATAAAGAACGGGTAGAATAGCCTCTTTAAGCCGTACACGCAGATAGGAAGCACTTTCCCCTCCCCTTTCCCAAAGCCTCCTCGTAAGGCGGAGAACCAGGAGAAGAGGCAGACTTTTCTTCCCCCGCCCCCTCCCCCCGTATCGCGACAGTCTGGAGAAGAGAGGTCTTTCCTCTCCCCGCTGCCGCTGGCTGCGAGCGGGGGAAGAGAGACAAAAAGGGTGAGTCACCCTCCCACCGAGGCCCACTGGCAAAAGCCTGGCCGAGGCGTAAAGGGACAGAAGCCAAAGCCCAGAAGGGTCCAAGCCGGGCCTCACCAGCCCACCGCCGTGCAGTCGCAAGAATTAACAGGAGACAACCTTCAGAGACCCCTGTGGCTGATCCTCACCCGGCAGCACTCACCGGACCGCGCTGAGTAGTGACAGTGGTCGCCATAGCGCCTCCCTCGGGCCGAGACCCTTCCTTCCGCCCCGCCAGGCCACCGCCGCCGTCGCTACCGTTACTGCTCCAACGGCCGCCGCTAACCGTCACTCAGCGCGAGGCTCCCCAGTCAGCTGATCCCGGCCCCGCCCCCAGCGCCGGGCGTGACTGCAGTAACGTGTTCTTCCCCTCCCCTTCTGGCGGTTTCCAAAGCCGCGCCGTGCGCATGAGCCAAAGGAAGGAGGAAGGGAACGCAGCGACCCCCTCTTGCGCACGCGCCCACTGACATACTGGGAGGGGAGGGAGCGGGAAGCGCGGATCCACTCTTGCGCATGCGCTCTTCTGCTCTGCGGCCGCCGCAACAGAGTGGAGCGCTGCGTCGGGTGCCGCAGTCGCTAGGGGGCGCCGCGGCGCTGGGGAGGAGCCGGGGCGGGTATGCGGTGTCGGGGCCGGCGGCACCTTCCCCCGCCGGCCTGAGGCAAACTGCCCTCCCCCGCCCTGCGGAGAAGAAGCGGGCAGAGGTTTTGCGTGGGAGTCCGTACGGCGCTCCCCGCTGGGTTTTCTGCCAGTGGGTGCGATGTGTGTAAGGAAACGACTCTTTGTCCTGCCTGACCTGCCCTCGGGACGGCTCGCCCAGTGTTAGTGGTTTTCCAAAGCGGAGACAGTGACCTCCTTCAGCTTCCTGAGCAACTGCAGCCCTTTCCAGAAGAACAAAAGCAGATTTAATATTCATCCAAGTGCTGCTTTGGGAGATTAAATCTCATCATTTCAAAGCCTATTTAAATAACATAACTGTTTCCTGTTGTTAGGATCTGCTGCACGAATTTAGCCCTTAATTAAAATTCTAGCGCAGATTTCGGCAGCTGGAAATAGAACAGTGCAATTAGGAACGCTCCAAATATAGCACCAGCTTTTTTTTCCACACTACCCTAACATCTACTTGGAGTGGGAACAGCCTCATCTTTTTACTTGTGTCTTGATAGTCAGAAAAATGATTACTACAGGATATAATTGATTGGGAGGCATTGAACAAATACAGTTGATGCCAGCTGAAAGTCAACCAGCCAGCTGAAGAGAAAGGCTGTAACGTTCCCTCTTACCCCTATCAACGGTTCCTCTGCTGGAAGCAGAATTCAGGTCAACCTACAAAACCATTAAAGAAGCAGATCAGCCTTCGCTTCTTCCTACCACTAGAAAAGAAACCAAGCCTGAGAAGACATGGATTTTTTTCTTTAAAAAGAAGGGTAAATTCACCTCCTTCTTTTTTTCTTTCTTTCTTTTTTTTTTTTTTAGTTTAAGTCTCTAAACAGTCTCTTGACATAGGGGTTTTTTACATGGAGAAGGGGTTAAGTTTCTTGGAGGAAGCTAAAAGGACTAGATTATTTTCATTGCCTCTTGTATAGGCCTTTCAGCAGAGATAGTACACTATATGAAGGGGCAACGCAATGTAAAATTAAGCTAAGTGATTAAGAACATTCAGCACTTACAATGTCAGATATGTGCCCTGTCTGTACAAAGCTTGCGTACTGATACAGTTACATTAGTTTGTAACAAATGCTGTCCAGATGTAGCTTCTTTCTGGAAACTCTCAATTTCTTTATACTGTATACATGTGCAATGGAGTTTCAATGATCAAATGATAGAAGTTTCTTGAGCCAACGTGGTTAAAACAGTAAGTAAACCCCATAGAGGTAATGGAGGAAGATCAGTGCTTATCTCCATAATTGCAATCTTGACATCATGAGGGCAGGTTGGAGGGAAAAGAGTGTTAACAAGCCTCATTGCTATTCTTATGTCTATAACCACACAAGCTAGGAAATTAGTTTTAGATAAGTCATGGGCAGTTACAGTTTTACTTACTGTGGATTTCATTCTAAGACCTGGTCTAGTCACAACAATTTCAAAGAGATTAGACATGAGAAAACATTATTGTCTCCAGAAAATTTATATCAACAGAAAAAAGTAGTAACAGTAACTCAGAGATTCTTGAGATTTGTTTTCCTCATACAGAGATACGTGGTGACTAGAGTAAGCATTGTGCCTTCCTGACAGCACCACCAACTGCATCTTTTATTTTCCTGTTTTATTATTATTCCCAGGAAATCCACATAGAATCTAATCACTTATTTTTAATCACCATTTTTAACCTATGCAGTAAAGGATCTGTTGTTAAACAATCCCCCACTCTCCGTAGGGTAAATTAGTATCTGAAGGTGGCCTGGAAACTCTACAAAAATACCGGCTTCGCCATCTGGTGGACATCCACAAGAACAGCAAGTCTCCTTCGAAAAGGAGAGACAGGTGGTGTGCGGTATCACCACAAATAGGGAGCACTGGTGCAAAAACATTAGGCCAGGCATCTGATGTCAATGTAGTAATTATAGTGGAAATGTAAGCCATGGGAAAGGTGAGAGAACAGAAGTCATAAAACCCTGTTATTTGCAACATATGGGCATCATTTAAAAAAGGTTGAAAGGTAATTAAAGAAGCTGTAATGACAATAAACTGCATTTATCTTGTAATAAAAATTTAGATGTCAGTTTCTCCTGTATCATTCTTTCATTCTGATTCCCAGTCTCTTCTCTGTTCTTTCCAGAATCTCCCCTACCCAAATCTGCCCCTTTTTTCCATTGCCCCATCTGTTCTTTCCTAAATGCTTCTGCCCCTTTTGCATCTCCTCTCCATCCTCTCTTTTGCTTTGACACTCTGTTTCATCATCTCCTACATTTTTCTAATTAACTTTGCTTCCTACAGATTTGTTGTAAGCCCCATATTCCCTGAAATTTCACCTGGAGCTTTCTGTTCACATTTTTTATAACCTCATCTCCTTGTTCCCAGCTACTGGCTGAGTGAGAGGCAACGTGTGTTTCTGAGCTCTCTATGCTGCTTCCCCAATACCAGGCCAAATGCCAAAGATGACTATTACCTTTGCTGAAACCTTTGCCTGGTGGAGTCACTAATACAGTTTATTTTCTGTAACCAGTTGCCTATTTTTGTGACATTTCTAAGAGCTTAATATCTCTGAAGACATTATGTAAAAATTGATTGAAATTGGACAGCAGGTTGGAGATGTGTACATACAAATGTATAAGGAGATGTGTACAAACGAATATATGTCCACATAGTGTGGTTGCTTGAAAATTATCAAATAGGCATTGCTCCCTAGGTTGGCTCCAGAATCTGAAAGTGTAGATACCACCTATGCTTTTTTTTTCATAAAAAGAGGAATTAATGTCTCGGGGGGGGAGGAGGGGACGAGAGTAATGCACATGATGCTGTCCTCACTGAAGAACAGTTACAGCAGAATTCCTGCCAAATTAATTTTGTGCTTGTTCACAAAACCAGCAGGGAGACTTCAAAGGTTGAGGAGAGTCTGATGCTATAGGGTGAGTGAGGGTACACGAAGCTCAGTGGGATAGCTTCTAAATTTTGGTAGGTTTTTCTTTAGCACTCAGCATTGAGGTCTAACTCTAAAACTGAAACCTGTCAGATCTACAAAAATGTAAACAGCAGTAATGAGTGTGGTGAGAGGACTACATTTGTACCTCTTTAATAGTGCCCTTTTAGGAAGGTCAAGTCTCCCAGTTTATTCAAGTAAAATACATAATAGAATCCTTCAGTTAGGAAGTGAACTTCAAACTGTTTGTTAGCTGGTCTCTTTCCCAGGGAAAGCTCACAAGTGAATTGGGTGGTTACATTTTATGCCATTTTTTCTGTCAATAATGAGTATCTGTCATGATACTGGGGGAGTTTGCACAGTCATTTAAACCCCATTTGTTTATTGTGGCTTGTAAAGACAGTGAAGTCACGGGAATGTGTTTTAAAATGCACTCTTAGCTGAACTAAAGCTGGTGCATAAAAGCACAGTAACAAATCATGGCTGTGATTTGTTTAGTTCAGAGATATTCATCTGGCCCCACAGAGACTGAAGAAGGATCTCAGAGCGAACTAGCAAAACAGGGTTTGGGTTAAAAGTTTTGCAGGTGTTACTAGCATACAAGAATATTGTGGGATGGCTATGCATCACTTACATCACTGGCTTGGGTCTCAGGCAAGATCAGCCCTTTTCACCATGTCCCCATAGGACATGCCACACAAAGGTACAATTCTGTTACATGGGAAAAAGCATCTTTTGCAAAATGCAGAGCCCAATTCCACCATCATTTCTTCCGCAGTCTCCAAAGCTGACTTGAAGTTAATAGCAAGCAAGGGTGACAGTGGAGATAGCCAAAGAGATCCACTGCTCTGTGGATCAAGCCCATACCAGAGTGGAAGTGCAGAAAGAGGAAAGGGATGTCACAGGCTTCAAGATACAGAAAAGCCCTTGGAGTCCTAGTGTGCCGAGCACAGCTCCTCAGGATGTATGTGGCCTTATATAGGTGCTGGACATAGCAGCAAACACACAACAACAAAATGCAATACCAATCTTTTGTTCATGGTGCCAGCTCAAGCTTGATGATGTACAACAGAGCTGAAACAGTAACATGGAAATCCCAGATGGCATTCAGACTGGCTGTAACAAACAATAATTTCCACTTCGATTGCATGCAAGATACTCACAGAGCACTGCAAACTTTAATTAATCCTCACAGTCCAGTTGGGATGCCGAAGGATTACATCCCTCATCATGAAGGAAAGATAGCTCCAGCCTGAAACACAGCAACTCTGTAACAGCACACAACAACATTACCCAGGAATTTCAGCTGGGATGCATACTGGACTGAAACTACAAGGGAATTCAATGGGATAGACTGAAGAGAGAAAGAATTAAATACAAACTGAAGCTTAAAATCAGCGTTGCATCCCTCCCGACACCAGGCCATGAAACAGAGATGTTAAACAGCAGGCAACTTACCACCACCGCAACCACCACATAATTTCATACCCCAGCGTTACAGCTACTGATTGAACTAGATGAGTATTGGCAAAACTGTTGTTTGAGCAATTGCGGGGGATTCTAGCAGAAAAGCCAAGAGCACTGCTGAGCAGCTAATAAGTGGCTGTTCTCCAGTCACGCTGCAGTCAGAATAGCTTTCCAACAGAGGAAAAGCAAATTCTATTCGCTTCAACACCTGGTTGAGCAACTTAGTAAGGACAAAATTGAAAGTTAGAGCTGAATCATTATTTATTTTATAACTACATCTTCATCACACAGTCCACTCCAAAATGGGAGTTATTTCATTTCAAATCAAGCTCGTGCCAGGTTTTTCTGTAGGCTCATTCAGCACAGAGGTGAGGAGAAGGTTCTTTGAAAACAATTTCAGACAGCAGCTGCTTCAGAGGAGGAGAGCAATCTACAATCATAGGAAGACTTTTTGCCTTTTCTCCAGTTCTGCCATGCTTTTCCTGAATTGTATTTCTTAAGTGTATTTTTAATGCACCAGGAAAATTGTAGTGGTGCAAAGACTGTATTTAGTGTTATTTGGGTAACATGTCCATTTCCAGACAGCACTTCAAAAGAGATGAGCGAACAGTTACGAGAGCAAAATGTCTCTGTCCTGTCCACAATAAACACAGAAAACAGCTTGTTCCTCTCATTGAAATTACCTTTTATGTATTTGAAAACTGATATTGTTTTAACTCTTAGTTTTCTTTTCTCTGAAGTTCAGCTGTTCAGATGAATGTCAGTCTAAACTTAACCCAATTCCTTCAGCCTTTCCTTATAAGTATACTTTTCCAAAGCCTGATAATTACTGTTGTCTTCCTCTGTTTTTTTTCCCAATAGGACTATACCTTCCCTGAAGTATCCAAAATTGGACACAGCATGCCAGCTGGGGCACAGACAGCTCCAAGGAGAGCTGAAGAATTACTAAACGTTTTGTAGGTGATAACACTGGCTATAAATTGCAATGACTATTTGCCTTTTTTACAGCAGCATAACATTGTTTACTCCTGTTCAGCCTATGGTCTATGTTAACATCCAAATCTTTTTCTGCCATGCTGTTACATAGCTTGTCCTTCCTCACCTTATGTTTTTGCAGCTCATTATTCTTGCCTAAGTGTGGTGACCTGTTTGTTTTTATTAAGTTGCATCCTCCCAACTCCTCCTGAAATTGTTCTACAATGTATACCTGTTATGTTTAATTGGCAAAAATACCTACCCACAGTAATTGTGAATAAATCAACATGTTTGTTTATTTAAAAAGAAGCTGCTCTCTTCTCTAGAGAGGTCTAGCAAATGAAATCTTCACATCTTTTTTATTGAATCAGATTATCCTTTTTTATCTAGATTATTTTTTAAATAGGAGAATTCCCTGCTGCCTCATTTTTAAAAAGACAGAATTCAGAAGTCGTTATTTGAAAATAAAGACTATGGCAACTTAGATTTTTGCATTCTAGTCTCACAGAAGGATGACATGCAGCATTCTCAGTTGTGATATCCATATTTGTACCTAGTACCATGCTGGTCTGTGAGTAGATATTGCAGGAATCCTGTTCATGTGCTGTACAATTTTCCATGTATTTGTTTCATTTTTTGTTTGCCCTTCCCTTCCCTTCCCTTCCCTTCCCTTCCCTTCCCTTCCCTTCCCTTCCCTTCCCTCTCCGCCCCCTCCCCCTGCCCCCCCTTCCTTTCTTACCTTCTTTACCTTCTCTTTTTCCTTTTTTCTCAGAAAACAAAATAAATATGCAAAAAAAAATGAAGCAATTGTTTTTGTCCACTCACCAAATTTCCCCTCACCAAAATATAAACTAAGACATGGAAGGAGAGAAATGATGAAAAATAAGAGTGAAATGACAGAGGAAGAAGCGACAACTTCCTTCAAGAAGTTAGGGATATTATTTTACAGTAATGCTAACAAGCCCAAATTTTTTCCAGATTTCTTCCAAATACTTCATAATCAATTTTTTTATATGTTTTCCATTTGATGTAATATTTTGTGTAGGCACAAGTAGCGCAAATGTGAATCTCTGCTCAACATCACAAACATTTCCCGCTGGTTCAGGTAAGGTACAATTCCCCACACTCACAGTAATGGCCAGAAATTCTTTCTCTCCCACTCCATCCCCAGGCAAGCAAACATTGGTCTTCTGCTTACTGAAGTTCATTATAGAAATCTTTGCTTATATACAGCAAACCACAGTTTTTCTCCTTTGTAATTTAGCTAATTTGTTGCTCCTCCTCAATAACAAGATATACATGCAAATCAATATGCTATCTCTCTCCTCTCTCCAACTGCTGTTTTTTACAGAATAAGCACCAATTCTTTGTGTGTGTAAAAGGACTGAAGGGAGAAGGAATTCTGCAAGTTAAATGTCATACTTTCTCCCACTGAGTACTTCAATTTTATAGATATTAGTTTTTACAATTAACAGTGAATATTATGAGGACTCTATGATAATAGTGGCTTTCAATAGTGATACTTAGCAGGTTCTTTCTCTGGTTGGCTCTCCCTCTGTGTCTTTATATTGGTACCTAAGTGCCTGCAAGGAAATCATTATTTTCTGTTAGATGTTTAATCACAAACCTTGCAAGGAAATTTGCTGCTTTCCAAACAGTGCAGAACTAACTTCATTACCACATTGACATGCTAGATACACTTGTCAGCTCTAAAGTCCCATCTCCTTAAAAGTCCCTAGCCTATATTCCCTTTGGAAAATATTATTTTCAAATAATACAATAACCTGATTTACTATTTCCATCTTTCCTCCAGAGCCTTTCTTGCTGAATGTGACAGGTTATGGGGAACAGGGCAAGTTGCACAGAAATACACTTGGTAACTGCATTGAAAGGATTCTTATACGTCCTGGCTCTGGTTTCTTTGTGGTCAGATCCTCAGCCTCCTTTGAAGTCAGCACCGATGTACAAAGAGGGTCTGGGGCTCTGTCCAGGGAGGGACAGTGGTTTTGCTTCTCTGCAGAGCTGCCTTACCTCAGCCTCAGGGAAGTCAATAGGAGCTGTGGGAGTGCAGCAACCCTGAAAATGCAGCACATTTGGCAACTTTTTAGCAGGTTTCTTCCAACAACCTCGAGGTTGTTAGGGTACTAGAGGCAGTGCTGAGGAAAAGCAATTAGACACTGAGTCAGCTGTAGCTTCAGAGTTCTCAAACATCTGGACTGGATGAGTCTACATCTGTAGCTAAATATTTCAAGCATTTCCTGACTCCTACTTCTGTTCACTGATCATTAGGTGTCACCATATAAGGTGTCACCTTAGTGTTCAGTCACACAAGTATCTGACTGAAGAAGAAAATTAATTTTCACCCTACAAGGGAGACTTCTAATGAGGTATTGGTCTTGTGTTTAAAGCTAATTGCTTTAAACACAAGAGCAATATTCATCTTGTTAGACTTGCTGAAGATCTAAGTTCAGTTTCCATAAGCTCTATGACCTCAATAAGTAATTTGATTTTGCCACACTGCCTCTCCACTCCCAAACAAGGTGATATTAACACACCTGTTGTGTGTTACAATTCTGCATGCTCAAAGGAAGGATCTCTGTGTCAATAAACATGCATAGAGTGTTTAGCACAAAAGGTTATTTTGGTCAAGGTCTTCAGCACTTACTGCAATATGTAATATAGATACTGTAATTTACAGGAAGAAATGACAAAACCAATATTTAGAGAGTGTACGTCATTCCTTTCTATCTTCTGAAAGGCTGGAGAAAGACTTAGAAAAATGGAAGTGTGTTTTAAGATACAAGACATGCAGGTGGCGTAATCACTGGTGCCACATGGAGCTGCCAGCAGGCTCCTTCATTACAATTAGCAGGCTAGGTTTCCCCTGTGGCCAAATGATATGTGCAGCACACCACAGGCCTGAATACCAAGCTAAATGTACAGCACAGCACAAGCCTGCACCTTCTCAGGTTAACTGTTCTGTAGATCACTACAGAACTTGTTAACTTGTTAACATACAATAGTCTTCTAGTTAGGATAACTGCAGAAGTATGTGTGCATATGAACCCTCATGAGACCTCAAGTTGTCTACAAGAATGCACTTGGAAAGAAAGAATGCCAGAAAAAGTAATGAATTGAATCAAAGAGTCAAAATGAAATAAGGCAGGTAAGAAAAGCTGGTTTTCATCACCTTTGTATGCAAAATTTTCAGATTAAGAAAACTGCTGTTCAAAAGCAATGAATTGCTGCTGTAAGTGTGGTTTTAACTGAAGTTGTAATAAACTGTAAAGAAAGCAAACGTTTGTATAACACACAGATATAACATATCTGTATAACACATATGCTCATATACCTGTTTCAAGTCACTTTTTGCTCGGCTTCCCTTCTGCTGCTTATAGCATTGTGTAGCACTTTCTGGCACATATGGCATCTTCAATGCAAAAGTGTTGTCACCTGACTGTAATTGTACAGATTTCCCCTGCAGGAATTCAGCCCTACAGCTATATTCAGGACATGAAAAATGTGGTTTCTTGTGAAAACCAAGCACATAATTTTCTTTTCTTTTTTTTTTTTTCCCCTAAAATAAAGATGAGAAAGACAAACATAATGGGATTACCTGAGCCTTCTATACATCATTCACACATCATTCATAAAGACTGCAAATCATAGAAAGGACAGTGCTGCATATGTGATTTTTTTTGCCCCATTCTGGTTCTTTATCCCTGGTTTAACAGAAAAACCTTATTTTTGTATGACCTGTAAATACTGCTATTGAAACCGTTTATCAAAACCAGAGAGATTTGTTTTCTTTCTGTGCAGAATTCACCACATATTTATGTGTTACATGAAGTAACAACTTTATACTGTAAATACATTTGCAAGCTGTAATGCTGCCATTGGCTCCTACAGAAGCCTCTAAAGTTTTATGTAAGCCACCCTCAGATTTCATGTGTGTTATGCATACAGGACAGCAGCTGAAACTGGTTGAGAAGATCTGTTGAAAAACGAAGGCAACAAAGCTATCTATCTACCCCATTGCAGAATTATCTTCTGTGACTCTTCTCAGGACATATTTCTGGAACCCTTTCTTTGTGACCATGTTTCCTTTTTAACTTTGACCCCACTGTACTTTTGTTTTTCTCATAGCTTTCCCTGTGGCGCTGGGCAACAGGAATTAAGTAACATCAGTCTGGCTTTGCACAGCTGCAGTTGTCAATGAATTGCCAGGTAATACAGTTCAGACTACCTTGGCACAAATACCCCCTCATAGGCAGTTCACCTCTCATCATTATTAGTATTATCCAATAACAATAGTACTTAAAGGTCTCTATTTAGATTGGGTCCTAATTGTACCAGGCATTTTCTCTGATTAAACCATTTTTATGTGTACATAAACTGTTCTGACTGATGTTGTTGATCCAGGGTAAGACATTCCTACCCTCAGCCTTTGCCACAACTCCTCTTTTGCCCCCTCCGCTTTGCTCTTTCAACTATTTATCTTATCATTCCCTCCCTCAGTTCTGTAAAATTATTCTAGTTTAAAACAAACAAACAAACAAATGGTCTCAAGTATGCAAAGAAACACTATTTAATATTACTGCCTCATTATTCAGTTGGGGAACCGAGATACGGAGAGATTAAGTGACTTGCTAGAGGAAAAGGAGGAAGGATGCAGGAAGAAAATTTAGTTCCTCTGAGTCACAGTTCAGCATCTTAAATAGAAACCTTCTTTGTTCCGACTTCACCTTACCTCTGAGCATTGCCCAATCTCTTTATGCTCAAACTTTCCTCTTCTAGAATGTATCTCTTCTTATTTCAAAGGGTGACTTGTCACACAGGACAGGCACGAAGGAGACTAAGGGGTTGTTCTAGGCTTTTCATCTCTGGAAATTTTCTCCACTGCCACTGCTACAAGCTACAGTGAAAATGATGTCCTGGAATCACAGCTTTCCCGTCACCGTCTAAGATTTTTTTTCCCTGTATCATAGTTGTTCAGTGTACTGTTTGTTTGCTAGCTCCTGCCTGGCAAGCTTCGCCTACCTGCTTTGTGCATAAATGTCAGGGATAATTCTGAAGGCTCAGCATGATTACCAGTTGGCCGGCTGCCATGTTGGTCTTTAGGATTTAACTTTCCATCCACAAAATGGTATGTATTTATTTATTTGTATTTAAAAAGTTCCTGTGCCTATTGTCTCTAGATGCACAAACAAAAGGGTTTAGCCAAATGTAAATATGCACTGCCTGAATTAATGTCCACTAATGAAAGCCCTTCTTAACCAACCTCAACTAACATACTAAACCCTCCCACATCTTTAAATTCCTCCATGCTCGTCCTCAAAGTCTGAAGAAAAGCTATACTCTGCAATGTGACCCATAGCTGAAAAAACTTAGAAGATGGCAGTCTAGTAGGGAAGTGGATTCCAGGATCAAGTACTGCATATTGCCCACTTTCAGTTCAGGTTAGCACAAACTGCAATTTCTTTGTCTCCTTTGCTGAGGCAGTGAGACCTCTGTTGGGTTTTTACTACATGCAGCTATCTACTATAAAATATATTCACAGTTAACAATCTAATTTAAAAAAGAACTATGCTTAGAACCTAAAGTTTACTTGATTTCTAAAAAAACTACATGAACTCATGTACCACGTGCACAAGAAGGGGTGTCGTGGTTTAACCCTGGTAGGCAGCTCAGCACCACACAGCTGCTCGCCCACTCCCCCCCCCCCCAGCAGGATTAGGGGTAGAATCAAAAGGGTAAAAGCGGGAAAACTTGTCCACTGAGATAAAGAGAGTTTAATAATTTTTTTTTTAAAGGGAGGGGGGAAGTACAAACAACAAAGAGAGGGGAAAAAAACCACAACAAAACAAAACCAAGAAAAACAAGTGATGCAAAAGAAAACTCTTGCTCATCACCAACCAAGCGATGCCCAGCCAGTCCCTGAGGACTGGCAGCCCATGCCAACCTCCACCCACCCCAGTTTTATTGCTGAGCACGACATCATATGGCATGGGATATCCCTTTGGTCAGTTGGGGTCTGCTGTCCTGGCTGTGTCCCCTCCCAACTTCTTGTGCACCCCCAGCCTACTCGCTGATGGGGTGGGGTGAGAAGCAGAAAAGGCCTTGACAGTGTGTAAGCACTGCTCAGCCATAACTAAAACATCCTTGTGTTATCAACACAGTTTTAATCACAAATCCAAAATGTAGCACCATACAGGCTACTGTGAAGAAATTTAACTCCATCATAGCCAAACCCAGTACAAAGGGAGATTACTAAATTCATGTGGACAGTTCTGCAGAGCCTTTATACCTATTCTTAAAATGGTAATAGTCCGTCATTTTTGAAAATGAAATATGGATACAAGATTTGCATCAAATATACTGCCACTAAACAATAGTGGAATGCTGTTGCTGATAAAATAGTGACTGAGAAGTCCAAAGCAAACTGTTACTAACATTAAGAGCTTGAAGATATTCCAAATGTAAGAAGAAATTTGATGGTTTAAGCAAAGGGAGAGAGTCCTCCAGAGGTTTGGCTTCAGCAGACTTATGCAGCAAGGAGGAGCACACCCAGGATTTGTTCTCATTCACTACTGCAAAAAGTGCAGCTTCCTCAGCTAATTCTTGTAGTTGTCATTTCATCTGCACAATGCAATTCCTCTGAACTTCCCTGAGCTTGTCAAGTTCTTCTAATATGTTCCTTAAATGGTGGGCTCAGAGCTTTTCTTGCTCATACAGTTTCTCCTTCAATTCCAGTCTGATTTGCAAGCATTCCAAATGCCTCTCATTTTCAAACATATTCCTCACTTCTACTATATCTATCTTTTGATACATTTTATTATCCCAGTATGCAGAAATCTGGCAGAACATCTCCATGATCTCTACCTTCAGTTGTTCATTGATTGAATCCAATTTTTTATTCTGCAGTTCTAATTGTTTGATTTTGTTTTCTTTGTCTTTTGGTATGTCCCTGGTATCATCCACTTCTCTGTGTAGGTCTCCTACTAATGTCCTCAAACAGCTTGCACTGGCCTGCAGTCACCTGTACCCATCCTTCAAATCTTCACTTCCTTTCAGTAAATTCCAATTTTCAATATCCAGCTCTGCTACTGTTTCTCTGTGGTGCCATCTTTGATTTCGTAAGTTTTCATTTGTCAAAGATATAGTTTATTAACCAGAGAGGTTTTCATGTTGGAGGGAGAAAGCATGGCCAAGGTGGCAAGACACTGCCATACTCTGAGAGCTTCCAGCCTGCCCAAGCGTGACATAATGCAGATATCACAATCCCATGGTTCCCAACTGCCTGCTCCCACTGGGCGGCCGTGGCTTGCAAAATCTTGTGATAAAAAAATATCAGAAGCTGTTATTAAGAAAAATTAAGAGCTTTAGGGTAAAATGCCTTCATTAGAAATTAGTTAAGAGTTAAACAGTGAGCAGAAATAGATCATTTTTCAAAACAGCTAAGTATTAACTGAGAGTGGTGAAAGGCACCATGCTAGGACTGATGCTTTTGGTATATTTACTGAATGAATGTTCACAGAACTGTTATGATCACTGAAGTGACCCCATTTTTAGATGACATAGCGTTCTGTAGTGTCACGAAAACTAAGAAATTTAAAAGGCACCTAGACAGATGATGTAATGATAAGTACATTTTTGATAGATAGATAAGAAATACTGCATGTTAGAGCAATTCCAGCTGAATTGTACACCAGATTCTTAGATAATAGTAACCATGTAGGAGGCAAACGTGGAAATCATGGTGGATAGATCAATAAAACAACAATCCCCATACCATTAGCAGCAGCAGGGAGAATTCATACTGGATAAAAAAATGATAGGGCGAACAAAGACCTAGGGCAGCATTCTTGCAGCAGAGCTCCTCTACCCCTCTCTCCTTGGCTCTCCCACCCATCTCCTGCTCCCATCCGTGGCAATTCTCTTCCTTGGTTTTCTCTCCAGCCTGAGCCTATGGTAGTGTACTCTTTTCTCTTGGTTGGCAGCATATTTTATCTGTACCTGTACTGTGGCTATTTTAAAGTTAAGGAGCAGCCTAGAATAGCTGTATACAGCACTGAGTGTCACTGCTATTCTCACACTAGTCCCATCCTCACATACACCAATACCAGGACAAGCAAAGTGGGCTGTATAGGGCTGTCTATCCTATTCTCCAGTGAAGATCTGTGGCACCTTTAAAGCATCCATGTGTTGGAATAATTAAGGAGGTTTCCCAATCCAGCTCATCAACCTTCAAAGTTTCTTCAGTGTGTCTGTCAGCAGTTCTTTTGCTTTGCTAATGAGTTCCTTCTGGGGCAGAGCCCACAGCTTCCATTAACTCAGCACACTGTCACACCAAGTCCTTAATATGGTGTGTTGTGCCTCTCCCAGCACTCAACTGTACTGCTCCTGTTTGACATGACTTGTAACAGGCTGTGCACATCCCTATGCCAAATGTCTCATTCTTCATTCTCAATGGCTGAAGTACACCATTGACACCAAAGATACTGGTTTTGTCACAGTCCGTAATACTATGGAAAAGAAAAGGAAAGGAGAAGGAAAAGCAGGCATTCATGAGATGGAGCCTGGCCAATACAGGAGGATTTTATTCAGCTGCAATATACCTTTTTGCCTGAGTGAATTTAGGTGAGTTGTATTAATACTAAGCTTTTTTCCTCCCTCTCTTTTCTTCTGCTTGTTGGCAATGTATCTCCCTGTTGTTTGAAACCAATTAGTGGGTGTATGGCACTGCAGAACCAGCAACATGACTTTCCAAAGGATCTTCACTGTCTCTGCTGACTCTCCTTCACTACTGCTACATAATCCCCTCCTTCTGGATGAGTTATTCTTTCATTTTATGCTGTTCTAGCATGAAATTACAAAGCCCCATGCTGCGAATAAGATTTCTGTAGTGATATCAAGTGTATCAAGAAAGGCAATTCCAAGTGGCCTCAAAAACTGCCCTTTTTAAATGTCTCTTGAATGGGAGCATCCCCTAATCTTGTAAGGAAAACGGGGAGAAAAGGGAACAGGGAGAAGAAAGAATGTGGTATGTTTTGCATTGTAAAGTTCGAGCTTGTTAGCCTTGTTTTCAGTGTGCAAAGTCCTTATTGTTTTTAATAAGTTTGGGACATGCAGCAGCTCTGCATATAGAATGACTTACTTCTATTAAAATATCTTTGAACAATGTCCCTTTAAAACACACTTCACTAAGAAGCAAAAAGGGTGGGGGAAGAGACAAGGAGATTCAGAAATGTGCAATGAATTTTGACGGAAGGAAAACCTTCTTAGGAGGACATGAGGTTATGTCCCAACTTATTTTAACCCATACAGGATTCGTTCATCACAGCTAATGTTCCCTAAAGTGGCACTCCACCAGCTGCACAAAACCCAAGGGAGACTAAGGAGAGTGATAATCACTGAAAAACCCTGCTGATGACTCCTCACGTGGCTTCAGGCTGCCTCTTGAAGACTCCATGTGGCTGTTTCAGAAGTGTAGCCTCCCTGCCTGTGTTGTATATTGATGCAAGAAAGACAAACTCGTATAGACAACAGTGTGGGAACATGGCAATTTGAGGCGGATAAAAAGGTTCAGCCTTCAAAACCAAAAGAAGGTACTCCTTGGACCACAGTGCCTCGTCATAAAACTGGAAAATAAATATCTACATTCAACAACAATTCATCTATTGGTATTACTAGAACAGAACTCCAAAATTCTAATTTTCTGTTTGAAAGGAAGTTGGAAAGCCAGAGAGTTATACCAGAGCCAAACTGGACCTGCTGTATTTAAGGGAGTATTCAGAAAGTTTTGGGGGAGGAAGGAATAAAATGCACAAAAGAAAAATGCTGTGTTAAATAACATGGAAATACTCCATAATAGGTGAAATCATAAAGTCGTCATATATTTTAAAGTCATTCCTTGTTCAACAAAATGACTGTTTATGTCAAAAGGAAGTTGGTGAAAGAAGGAAACGAAGATTTGGCTCTAAGTTAATTTCATGCTCCCCTTGCTTTGGACTGATAAGCACCAAATTAACTTTGTGCTAATCAAGAGATTAGAAAATATTATAGAGATGGGTGATTTCTGCTGATTATGGTAAAAAAAGTATTTATGACATTCAGACAATACAGCAGTGCGTTTCTCCTAAAATAATTATTTTTACAGTATTTCAAACTTTTCATGCACAAAAGTAGAAAGTCTTGAGAAGCCTTTTCTTTCTCTCCTCTCTCCAGACCCCTGTCTCCCCTATCCCCCTCCTCAGTGCTTCACCACTTCCATTCACAGAACAGCAGGAGGGAGAATCAAACAGAAAATCATGTTGTTTTGCTTTCCCTTTTATCATATTCAACACTTGACCCAAGCAATCAGGAAGCAATTAAAAGCTTCTGTTTCAACTCCCCATCCTGTTCAAATTCTTGCTCTCATTTTGTTTGTCTGAAACTTTGCTCTTTTAAAAGCTTGCCAGTGTGTGTGAATGTGAGTGTGTGTGTGTACTTGCAGACATATGTATGCCCTTGTTCTTTCAGTCAAGTGATATTACAAAATGTCTTTTAATTTCTAACAGGGTTCAGTCATCTTTGTAATAAACATGTCCTTTAACAAAATTCTCACCCTTAATGCTTTTCAAAATTTCTCTAATGATTTCTAATTTATTGACATTTTCCCTGAGCCCCTCACCAATTTAACTATTCAAATTGCTAACACTGTTAATAATTCTTCTGTCTCCAGCAGGCCCACTGCAGACCTTGAAATCCCTCTGCTGCCTCTGCAGACAAGAACACATCTGGTTGCGCATCTATACCATGCTGGATCAGAGTACCTATTAGCCCGGCAGCAGAGTCTCATCACCATGCAGTATGATGATTAACAGCTTCATTTTCACCATTGCTATCCAGAAGGGCCTCTCACCGAGCCATTTCCTACCCTCACTTCTATCTTACAGTGGTGTCATTCCACTTTTAGCACATGGAGAACAGCACGAGCACAAGGGTCTGTATTTCTAAGGGTTTGTGGGGAAGATTTTGAGAAACATTTGGAGCTGCATGCCAAATTGCCTTCCATGCCTTTGAAAAAGTCCAGATGACTGTACTTTGGGGGAGATTTGAAGGGGAAGCAGATGCAGGCTGACCCATCTTCAGACAAAAGCCCAAATTTTCAAAATGGCCCAATGCACGCTCTGCTGGGACTTTAGGGCTGAAGATACTGAAACAAGCTAGGCATGACCTTGCTGCGCATCAGCTGATCTGTGCTAATTGCTCTTACCCTGTGGTATATAAAAAGCATTTGGAAACAGCTCATCTGTCAGAGGCAGTTCAGGCCTTGGAGTGTTTTGCATTCCGGCTTTCTAGACAAAGCTGCCATGCAGTGGCAGCTTGTTAAGTGCCTCAAAATTTCCTGGACAGAAGTGCTCATATCTATGGTGGTACACATGCGGCTAGCAAGTGATACGTGACAGTTCCCTAAAAGAGACCCTCCTGCTCGTACAGGCAGAACAAAGAGATGAACTGCTTCTGCTGACACTGGCACAGTCAGTGAAAATAACCAAACAAACTCAGACAGGGACAGGATGGTCTGCAGCAGATAGCCAGGAGAGCGGCTGTAAAGTAGCAGTGCTTCAGGAGAGAATGAAGTGCTTCAGATGTGCAGCCCTGTAATTAGAGCATGAGGAACTTGGTAAAGATTTCTAGAGTCTATGTCTTAACCACAAACTTCCTGTTAACCAAGTTACATAAACCTGGGTCATTGCTTCCTTGTTTGTGAATTTGCAGTTGAGACACCCATCCTGAGGCGATGTAATTAGCTCATGTTTGCAAAATGCTTTGTGATACTGCAAGGGATGTTACTGGCTACGTGCAAGGAGTGGTTTTTTGTATAGGACAGCATATGCGAGTTTTTCCATCTGTCTTGATAGCTGTGTTCTGTAAAACTGGGGTAATAAAAAATACTGAGCAGCTTGAATGAGTGGTCTCAATGCCTCTGAAATTATGGATAACTGTGAAAAGTTGTCCACAGAAAACAGAAGTCTGCCTCTCTGAATAGTGTTTGCTCCTTGAAAAACAATTTTGCTTCCATGAAAAACAAGCTTAGAAACAAATCTAGGAAAATAATGGCAGAATTAAGTTTCAGATCTCCACTCAAGTAGCTTTCTGAGGAAGATAAAAACCATTATTTTGTAGCTCTGATGACTTCCTATGTGGACTCCAAAGTTCATAATGAGGCCCTAAACTAAAGTCCCTACATGGAACTAAATTAATCCATTCCCATGTAACACTTTTGAATTGTATTATATAGGAGCAATTGGAACAGAATTTGGTCCTCAATCAGATGTTTTATAAAAATATACAGACACAAATTATGAACTTCAGGCCTAGATCAAAATCTAATAAAGTCACCAAGGAAAAAAAAGTAAGTAAAAGCAGCCACACCTTCAACATCTGATAAGCATGGCTCTGAGCTGTGAAGGAACTGCTAGCTGTGGGATAAAGAGTGTCACTGAGCTATTCTGATGTATTTAACTTTTTTGCAAGGCCAGCCCTATCAATGGGGCTAGCAAGTGCAGCAAAACATTAGGGACAGCTAATTGTCCAGTAAAGATGTGTGGGTGATGCCACATGGGAGATTTGCTGCTTTGCCTGGGGCAACAGAGCCCTTAGAGCTGCCAGCCCTGCTTCTCTGCATTTTTCAGTTCAGATGCTGCTGACACTCTATTGCTGAGAGGATCTCTTTCCCCATATGTATTAATTTGTTATATTAAAAATAGCTCCTGCATGCATCCAGGCTGAGTAAAGAGGGAGGCATTCTTCTCTTTTGTTCCATCATCTCTGGAGATTCCCCATAGCTACAGTGCCTTTTCAAACAAGCTCAGAGCAACATGTTTGTACATCAGTTAGAACCTTACCCTCACAATATAAGGAAGCAGCCAACGTAGAAGATGAACATGTGTTAGAAAACATAAGATCAAGGTGTAAAGCTCTTGATGTTGCCATTGCATTAGCACAAAATCTTGATTTGTATCTCTTACTCTGCCAATAGGAAGGAGAAAAGAAAAAGGCACATTCCTTGCAACTCCATGTTGGTCACACTCAGATTGTTTCTCTGAAGAAATGAAGGAATAGAATCATAGAACCATTTAGGTTGGAAAAGACCCTTAAGATCATCGAGTCCAACTGTAAACCTAACACTGCCAAGTCCTCCACTAAACCATGTCCCTAAGCACCACATCTTTTAAATACCTCCAGGGATGGTGACTCAACCACTTCCCTGGGCAGACTGTTCCAGTCCTTGATAACCCTTTCAGTGAAGAAATTTTTCCTGATACCCAGTCTAAACCTCCCCTGGCACAACTTGAGGTCATTTCCTTTCATCCTATCACCTGCTAGAAGAGACCGATACCCACCTCACTACAACCTCCTCTCAGGTAGCTGTAGGGAGTGATAAGGTCTCCCCTCAGCCTCCTTTTCTCCAGGCTAAACAACCCCAGTTCCCTCAGCCGCTCCTCATAGGGCTTGTGCTCTAGACCTTTCACCAGCTTTGTCACCCTTCTCTGGACACACTCCAGCACCTCAATGTCTTTCTTGTAGTGAGGGGCCCAAAACTGAACACGGTACTCGAGGTGCGGCCTCACCAGGGCCAAGTACAGGGGGACAATCACTTCCCTAGTCCTGCTGAACACACTATTTCTGATACAAGCCAGGATGCCGTTGGCCTTCTTGGCCACCTGGGCACACTGCTGGCTCATATTCAGCCGGCTGTCGACCAACACCCCCAGGTCCTTTTCCACTGGGCAACTTTGCAGCCACTCCCCCCAAAGCCTGTAGCATTGCCTGGGGTTGTTGTGATCCAAGTGCAGGACCTGGCACTGAGCCTTGTTGAACCTCATACAGTTGGCCTTGGCCCATCGATCCAGCCTGTCCAGATCCCTCTGTAGAGCCTTCCTACCCTCAAGCAGATCAACACTCCCGCCCAGCTTGGTGTCATCTGCAAACTTACTGAGGGTGCACTTGATCCCCTCATCCAGATCATTGATAAAGATATTAAAGAGAACTGGCCCCAATACTGAGCCCTGGGGAACACCACTTGTGACCGGCCGCCACCTGGATTTAACTCCATTCACCACAACTCTTTGGGCCCGGCCATCCAGCCAGTTTTTTTACCCAGCAAAGAGTATGCCCGTCCAAGCCATGAGCAGCCAGTTTCTCCAGGAGAATGCTGTGGGAAATGGTGTCAAAGGCTTTACAAAAGTCCAGGTAAACAACATCCACAGCCTTTCCCTCATCCGCTAAGTGGGTCACCTTGTCATAGAAGGAGATCAGGTTAGTCAAGCAGGACCTGCCTTTCATAAACCCATGCTGACTGTGCCTGGTCACCTGGTTGTCCTGTACGTGTCATGTGGTGGCACTCAAGATAATCTGCTCCATAACCTTCCCCAGCAGGGGAGGTCAGACTGACAGGCCTGTAGTTCCCCAGATCCTTCTTCTGGCCCTTCTTGTAGATGGGCGTCACATTTGCTAACCTCCGGTCAACTGGGACCTCCCTGGTGAGCCAGGACTGCTGGTAAATGATTGAAAGTGGCTTAGTGAGCACTTCCACCAGCTCCCTCAGTACCCTTGGGTGGATCCTATCTGGCCCCATAGCCTTTGTATGTCTAAGTGGTGTAGCAGGTCACTGACCATTTCCCCTTGGATTATGAGGACTTCATTCTGCTCCCTGTTCCTGTCTTCCTGCTCAGGGGGCTGGGTACCCAGAGAACATTTGGTCTTACTATTAAAGACTGAGGCAAAGAAGGCATTAAGTACCTCAGCCTTTTCCTCATCCTTTGTCGCTATGATTCCTTCCACATCCAATAATGGATGGAGATTCGCCTTAGCCCTCCTTTTGTTGTTAATGTATTTATAGAAACATTTTTATTGTCTCTTACTGCAGTAGCCAGATTCAGTTCTAGTTGGGCTTTGGCCCTTCTAATTTTCTCCCTGTATAACCTCATGATATCCTTGTAGTCCTCCTAAGTTGCTTGTCCCTTCTTCCAAAGGTCATGAACTCTTCTTTTTTCCCTGAGTTCCAGCCAGAGCTCTCTGCTCAGCCAGGCTGGTCTTCTTCCCCGCCGGCTCGTCTTTCGGCTCATGGGGACGGCCTGCTCCTGCGCCTTTAAGATTTCCTTCTTGAAGAATGTCCAGCCTTCCTGGACTCCTTTGCCCTTCAGGACTGCCTCCCAAGGACTCTGCCAACCAGTCTCCTAAACAGGCCAAAGTCTGCCCTCCGGAAGTCCAAGGTAGCAGTTCTGCTGACACCCCTCCTTACTTCTCCAAGAATTGAACACTATCATTTTGTGATTGCTATGCCCAAGACGGCCTCCGACCGTCACATCACCCACAAGACCTTCTCTGTTCACAAACAACAGGTCCAGTGGGGCGCCTTCCCTAGTTGGCTCACTCACCAGCTGTGTCAGGAAGTTATCTTCCACACACTCCAGGAACCTCCTAGACTGTTTCCTCTCTGCTGCATTGTATTTCCAGCAGACATCTGGTAAGTGGAATGTCCCCCACGAGAACAAGGGCTAGCGATTGTGAGACTTCTCCCAGCTGCTTATAGAATTTCATCTGCCTCTTCATCCTGGTTGGGTGGTCTATAACAGACTCCCACCATGATATCTGCCTTTTTGGCCTTCCCTGATTCTTACCCATAAACACTCAACCCTACCATCACCATCGTTAAGCTCTAGACAGTCAAAACACTCCCTAACATACATGGCTACCCCACCGCCTCTCTTACTTTGCCTATCCTTTCTGAGGAATTTATAGCCGTCCATTGCAGCACTCCAGTTTTATGAGTCATCCCACCATGTTTCTGTGATTGCAATTACATCATAGTTTTACAGCTGCGCAATGGCTTCCAGCTCCTCCTGTTTGTAGCCCATGCTGTATGCAGTGGTGTAGATGTACTTCAGTTGGGCTATCGATCCTGCCATCTTTTTTGGGGGAGAAGCCCTAATGCCTATGTGACTGTTCTCAGGCACTTCTGTAGTTTCTAACACATCAACAACCCTTGTGTCTTTGCTGCCGCATGGATCTCCATCCCCTACCTCTACTGAAACGGCTAGGGAGCTGCGCACATTAGTACAGGGACATTTCAAATGTGCTCCATTGTACTCAGCACATCATGGTGCAGATCGAAGGGCCTTGCTAGCACACTGTCCCTCAAGCATTGGCATGCTGCCCCCACGCTTATCTCCGGCAAGCCTGGTTTTATCCCTTTCCCCCTTTAAATCTAGTTTAAAGCTCTTTCAATGAGCCCTGCTAACTCCTGCGCAAAGATCCTTTTCCCCTTTTGAGGCAGGTGTACCCCATTTGTCACCCTCAGGCCTGGTGTCGTGTAGACCAACCTGTGATCAAAAAACCCCAAATTTCACCAGTGACACCAGTCTCGGAGCGAGTTATTGATTTGCTGGGACTTCTTGTTTCTTTCCTCATCATTCCCTGGAACTGGAAGGATAGAGGAAAACACTACTTGTGCTCCTGATCCCTTAATCAGTCATCCCAAGGCCCTGAAGTCTCTTTTGATCGCACTTGGACTTCTTATTGCAACTTCATCGCTGCCAACATGAAAAAGCAATAATGGATAATAATCCAAGGGCCGTACAAGGGTAGGAAGTTTCCTCATCACATCTTTAACCTGGGCCCCAGGGAGGCAGCAGACTTCCCTAAGAAGGGGGTCTGTTTGACAAATTGGGCCTTCTGTTCCTCTCAGAAGAGAGTCTCCTATGACAAGAACTCATCTTTTTTTCTTTATGGAAATGGTTTTGACACAGTGCATAGGCCGGCTTAACCTTGGCGACACCTCCAGCCTAGATGAACCATCGTCTTCGTCATTGTTCAGTTCCACTTGCAGAGCCTCATACCTATTATGCAAGGGCACCTGCGAAGGTGAAGTAGTCACAGAGGAGATGAGCCTGCTGTGCTGGGCAGGAACTTGTCGCCATTGCCCCCTACCCCTTAAGTCACCACGTAAATACATAGGGAGTATGTATTTCTCCCTATTAAGATCAAAAAGGCAGGGAATGGAAGGATCAGGCAAAGAAGGCTTTGCCTCCAGTGCGTGTAAACTACTCCACAAAAGGGGCAAAGCAGCTTACTTCTCTAAGAAACAGAAAGGAGATTGTCTGGTGTTCAGAAATCAGGCCATGATGCATAAAGGCATTTAGGTGATCGAGTTGAGCAGGTTGCCCAAGTGCCCTTGTGGATCTTAGCATATATATACATAAAAGCTGTTAGGAAAGGCTGAGGGAACTGGGTTTTTTTAGGCTTAGGAAGAGAAGGCAAAGAGGAGATCTTATGGTTAACTGAAACAACCTAATGGGAGGGTGTAAAGAAGAAATGCCCCCCATTCTCAAACTGGGGGGCAACCACCTTGTCATGGGATGGTAAAAGGAGATGGGGACATTAGGTTACCGACTCCCAGCCACTCGAGGTTTATCTGAAAGAAGGCTGCACCTCTGTCTTCTTTTTTTCTGATGGCCATTCCTTACAGACATAGGGAAAGTACTTACTAATCTTCCTCCGTTTGATTTCTATATTTCTGGAGAATTTTAAATTGACAAGTGGGGCCTTTTGACCAGTTCACTTTCCCTTGCAGGGTATTTTCTCAATTCCTTTTTACCTTTGAGAGCTTGTGCACTCAAGGTATTTGCAACGTCTACTTTACACTACATTCAACTCAACTGATTCGGCATTTCAGGCTTCACAGCTCCTTGCCCATATCCTGACTCAGGAGCCCAGACCTTAAAACACAGTCCTCAATATTATGACTGCAAGCAGGAATTAGCTATGACTTTTTTATTCTGTCTCTGGTCTCTGGACCAGCTTAGTTTCTTGTCCTCATTCCCTTCATACCCCCTTAAAATAACCTTGGTTTTTCTGTCTGTAAAATAGGACTAATAAGAACATCTTTAAAAAGTGGACTCCACCTTGACATTAACAATCAGAAGGGTCCTTGTCATGATTAAGCATCCTGAGCTATAAACATGCTGCTACCTGCACATGCCAGATAAATAACTAATAAATACAGTATAAGATTCTTTAGGATCTATCTCCCTTAGAGATGACTTTGGTGATGTGAAACATCATGTAAACTTCAATGGAAAGGGAAAGAGAGCACCAGTTCTGTTGCATGTGACAGAAGTGACAATGGGGACTTGCAGTTTAACAAGCCCAGTCTACACAGGAAACTAAAGTAATTCTAAATTAACATAACTAATTAGCAGCCTTAGATAACATAATTGCTATGCAGAACTTCCCAGTTTTAGTTAGCATTCTGTATTAACTACTATGTAATTATTAAGGCACCATACTTAGCACCAGCAACTTAATTATCATTAGTATTGCTCCAGTCTCAAGCTTGAATGCCAATGATTAATAAAACACAATTATTTACATTGTAATTGTGGCATTTTAATTAAACTGAAAATGCACTTCGTTTGCTTTTTGTCACAGTGTTAATTTTTTAAATTAAGGTCAGATCTTTTTGTCAAGTTTTTTTTTTTAATCCCTAATTGCAAGTTAGATAGACTGATCTCTTGTCATCTTAAGAAAACATTGTGACTGTTGGTGACAAATGAGTCTTGGGGTAACAAAACAGCCTCATTGCTCTGGAGTTATGTAATCTCAGTGCTAATAAACAATACCTTGTTATTTCCATGATTCTTAAGTAACTTCAGTGTATGTAAGTCCCATTTAATTTTCTTTTAGAATTAGTCTTTGCAAGGGTCAGTTTGTTATTACTTACATTATGACAATACTTAGAAGGTCCTCTTGAGACCAAAGAATTTACAGACCACCAAGACCAAAGGTGAAAGGGGAAGTGTTGGCTTACAAAAGTAAAATGATCTGCTCCTTGTCACCTAATATGTCACTGTCAGAACCAGGAATAGAGTCAAGGCCTCCCAGCTCTTATTTCTGTGCTCTGCCTGCTGAATCACATTGCTCCTCATGTTAGCAAGTTTAGAAACGCCAAATGCATGGAGAGGCAGAGGCTTAGTCCCTATTTTCGTAACAGGGTTCCTGGCCTTAGTAATAATGACAGATTTTTTAATGCATTTTTGTAACTCCTCTGACTTCAGGGAATTTCTTTCTGATTTACAGTAGTATAAGATGGATCAGGCCCAGGATTAATAGCTTTCCTCAGAGTGCCTGAGCACAGTAAGATTTGCTTATACAGAGGAAGAATGATTTCCCTGCCATCACCCACAGAAATTTACTATGAATTTGTCGCAAGTTCTCCCTCAGTTTTTGCCCTCTGAGAGACTCTCAGTGCTAGCCATTAGAAACTTTATAGGTAAGCTTCAGTTGCTTTTTATATAGCCAGAATTTAACTTAACTCAAAATGTCAATGTGTTTGCCTTGGGGGAGAATAGGAAGGAGAATTACCTAGTCCATTTCAGGGATTAGTCTTACTTGTGCTTGCGCTATCTTCCAAGTTACAGGACTGGAAGCCCAGAGGTGAAATGGCTGAACACTGGATCAAAAGCCAGGTTTTTGGGAGCACAGTGAGAGAGGATTTGGCAGGAGGACTGACTGAAAGCCATGATAGACAGAAAATGAAGACTGGAAAAGATCCAGAGGGGAAAAACTATCTGTCAGCTTAGGAAAGAAACAGGTTATGGAAAGGAGGATGCTTTGGGCTGGGCTACTTAAAACAGAAGCAAGGAATTAGCAGACTTTGGAAGCTGAAGAAGGCCTTGTAGGAAGCAAACCTGGATGCTGAGAAGGGGGAAGAGAAGAAAATGTTATAATTGCAGTGCCACTTAAATGTGATCTAATCTCTGGCTTGGGCAAATCCAAGACCTATGTGTCTGCTCAGCCCAGCATAACAGTGAAATGACGGACTGCCAAGAAAGGGGAAACCAATTGCCTGTCTATAGAGATAGTGCAGATATCTCTGGAGCTGTACATCACACACTTGATGAAACTTGAACAGGTAAAGAAGCTTTCAGTCTGTAAGGAAGAAAAGTCTATGTCCACTATGCAGATTTATAAACATGTGTCCATCATTTCTAGCTTTTACAGAGGTCTAGTAAAAAGGCTAACCCCCAAATCTTTTCCCCATATGGGATGAGAGTAGGTCACTAAGGTAAAAACAAACAAACAAACAAACAAACAAAACACAAAAACTGATGCAAAAGCAGATTAACAGGTAACAGGAAAGATAAGAGCCTTTTGTGAGAAAACTCATACAAGCCTTTCCATCCACTTTCAAATTTCCCTTTTACATTGGAAAATCCTCCTTTTTAAAGATGTAATTAGCAATAATTGTAGGGCTGGATGCTCTTGTCATTTGATTCTTCTGCTTCTGTAACTTCTGTGAAGCTGCTATGGACTTACATAAGCAAAAGAAGAGTCACAAAGCCCCATACTCTAGGGATCACTTGCGTATTGTTTTTGTTGCAGATCGCTTAATCTCTGGAGATTATTCTTCGGTTACTTAAGCATTCTGGCTGAATTTCAAGACATTGTAATAATGAGCAGGGTGAGGACAGGGGATTTCTAGGCATTAAGAGAAACACTTTCATTTTGTCCTGAAGCAGACATGCGAAGTTAGGGATGGCAGCTTGATTCTTGAAGCTATTGGAGACTTTGGGAATGACAGTACTTGCCAATTTAGTAAGGAAATAACAGAGCTGATTTACACCAGATAAAGACTGGGCTAGATTCTCTAGCGCTGCACAGCCATCACAAAAGTGTCCTATATGATGGCCTCATTAGCTTGGAAAGATGTCAGCTGAATTCTATTGCTTAGATAAAACAGAAGGACGCTAAAGCTTTTCTCAGTCAGATTTATTATCAATATTCTCATCTGTATCTGGTGAGAAGAGTGTGACTCTCTCTTCCAGAGGTAATCCCTGCCAGAGTAATCCCTAATTCTGTCACTTCAAGATTATTTAGCTGCCTTACACTTTATCTTAACGCCCCTGGGAAACTCAAGCTGAGGAACAATTCTATGACCAATTTTCAAAGCAGCATGACAAAATTATTATTACACCAATATTTCTGGGTCTGTACCAGCTGCCACTAGGTTTCTAAATGGAGTTTAAAATACTAGGATCAACCTGTAAATCCCTAAATTTATGGGATTTGGTTACCAGAGGGACTGCCTTTTGATTCCTTTGCAACCTTCCTGGATGAGATTTCTAGGGGCACTTCAGTGGGAATTCTCTGACTATAAATCAAAGAGGTCACAGACAGAACGCTTTTCACAGGGATGGGGTAAGGGCTGGAGATACTTGGATGAAATCTGTATTTTGTAAAAGAGAAAGGAATTGGTTAGTGCAATTTTACTACAAATTACATATATCTGTAGTTCATAGGGTATGAATGAACAGCAGGGCATGAGTCTCCTCTGCACAGGGGCTTTTACGAACTAAAATCCATTTAATTACTGCTACGTACTTAGTGCTTTTGGGGCAAGAGCCAGAGTAATGCTCTTCAGGTGCAAAGTATTGTCTCCCGAAAAATTCCCATCTAGTTTCAGTGGCTCCAGATCTGACCTATTAAAAGGAACAGCCATAGCAAAAGCCCTTACAAGAAATCCAAGCTAGTTAAATGTTGACAACTGCTGTATAGAATACTAATATTTTCATAAAGCAGACAGATTTACAGAAGTATGATCTCCATGCAATGAATTAGATAAATCATGAATGCTTTGCATAATTGTTCAGTATTTTTCTATTACTTGCATTTAAAGAGCTTTTTATTATGACTACTTGCACCTCCACATGTTATCTTTCATATAATGTTTGGGATGTAATATACTTGTGATTTTTAAAAACAAACAAAAAAACCCCCCAAAAATAAATTATCCCATTACATGGTTGAGCATATTCACCTTCCACTTCACAGAGTTTCTTCCGAAGAAGGAGCACTGCAAAGGTCTCAAGATCCATGGTTCATTAAACAAGTAAATACAAAGACAGTCATACTAAAAATGCGTGGAATAGTAAGCCACATCTCACTTGACTATAAGCAATATAAGGTTTTGATGTAAACCATGATCAGTCAGAGAAGTATACACAGTCCCATTTTTTTCTGCCCAATTGCTTTTGCTACAGTTCCTTTCTTCATCAATTCTTTTTTGTTGAATTCACAGGGAAAACAGAAAAGAAAACAAGCAGCCCCCACCCCTCCACCATTACAGTACTTTATTTACGTTTCTTTAATTTAGTTCAATTTATGTTTATTTTAGTTACATCTTTCCTAGTTTTCACTGACTCACGGTTCCTATTGTCTTGGCAACACAGCAACCCTGCTCCATCTTTCTTCTCCAGTTAGCCATAGAGAGCATTAATACCAGCCATTGTCTTTCTGTGCATTCAGTAGTCCTCAGAGGGTGTGATGAAAGTCAGGAGTTGAGTATTCCTGGGCCAGGTTCTCACTGTCAGCACAAACCTAAATGAAGCATAAATCAATGCGTCTCTTTCAAAGGATATTTGTCCTGGTTTCAGCTGGGATGGACCCAGTTTTCTTCCCAGTAGCTACGGTGTTTCGGATTTAGTATGGGATTTGGTATGTGAAGAATGTTGATAATACACTGATGTTATTAGTTGTTGCTAAGAGATCAAGAACGTTTTTCAGCTTTCCAGGTTTTGCC
Source organism: Phoenicopterus ruber ruber (assembly GCA_009819775.1). Taxonomy (NCBI): domain Eukaryota; kingdom Metazoa; phylum Chordata; class Aves; order Phoenicopteriformes; family Phoenicopteridae; genus Phoenicopterus; species Phoenicopterus ruber. The sequence continues at coordinate 53,640,424 of CM020219.1, forward strand.
AATGTGCAGGTGCAAAAAGCTGAGAGGGGTATAGCCAGTACAGTTGACCCAAACCAGCCAAAGAAAGTATTCCATACCATAGACGTCATGCCCAGTATATAAGTGGGGGTCAGCTGGTGGGCCGGATGCTGTTCGTTCGGGCTTTCGTTCGTTCTTCCCTCCCTCCCTCCCTCTCTCTGGAACTTGTGGTTCTGAGATCGCTGCTGGGGAAATAGCTGTTCCAAGATCGCTGCTTGAGATCATTCTGAGATCACTCTCAGTTTCGCTCTGTTTTTGCTACTTGGGACGGGCTGTATTGGTCATCGGGTCGTTGGGCAGTGAGAAATTGTGCATCACTCATTTTGTATATTCTATTATCATTATATTTTATTATTAATAATAATATATAATATAATTATTATTATCTTCTTCTTTGCTGTCCTAGTAAACCATCTTTATCTCAACCCACGAGTTTTCCTTTCTTTCCGATTCTCCTCCCCACCCCACTGGGGAGGGGGTGGAGTGAGCGAGTGGCTGCGTGGTACTTACTTAGTTGCTGGCTGGGGTTAAACCACAACAATATTGTATACCAATTCAAGCAGAGATTTGGCCCCTTGTTGGCAATGCAGCTATTGGATAGCATATGAAGTAACTGGGGAGTTAAGAAGTCTGTCTGTTTTTAGTAACTTTTTAATCATTAATCCCTCTGGGCTCTTTACACCTAAATACCAGTTCTTCCATACTCTTTATATATGCCAGTTTGAATTTCATGGCTGTTTCTTGGTTCCACATGCTATTTCCCCACTTGTTGCCAAGGCTGGAAGGTGAGTAGCAAATGGAGCTGGGAATGTTAAGAAGAGGACAGGATGGGCTCATGCTTAAGGTAATCATTGATACCCTAGGAAACTGTATCCTTTCCCTGCCGCTGTGTTAGTCCTCAGATAACATGCTGCAAGATAAGAAGTCACATATTTGACATGGGTTCATTAATTGCTTCCTACTCCTTATGTATCATATCAGATGTGCTAAGAATTTGCAGCTAAAATTAGCATCAATGAGAAACATTTAATTTATAAAGCCCAACACAAAGTGAATAAACAATTTGCAACAAATCACTCGATCTCAATTTCCATCTGGAAAATGTGAATAAAAATAACTAATCTAACAAGAATGTTGTCGGGAAAAAAGTGTGAAGTACTGGCATACTACAGTGATGGCTGCCATAGGAAAACCCACAGGGAAATTAATAATTGTCTTTTTATAAGGATTTGATTAATATTCAGTAAATAAGTAAGATCTGCTAACCAAACAGTTAGCAATGATAACAAAATTAATTTTTGTTAGCTAAAATTAAACACTCTTGCACTAAAAGAGGTATGGTCACCTGAAAAAAAAAATCCTGACGTGAGGTTGTGTTGCACTACAATCAGCTTAAACTTGGGAACTTCCCAACTTAAAAGCTGTCTGGCTTTGCAACCTTAGTGATGAAGCTAGGGTTATTCATATGAAAAACAGCAAAACCACTGCTGAATACAATTCCAAAACATTGGGGTTTTTTTTAAAAAAATAAGGAATCAGCCTCTACGCAGTATGTAAAAAGACTCCATGTATCATCGCCAAACTTACAGCATATAAGCTCTGAGTGAATTTTCTGATAACTTGCAAGTAAATCCATTAAGTAGATTAAGTTAAATTAATTAAAAACAGTGTCCTACCAGAGACCTGTCATCTGGGACACTTTTGAATTGGACTTGAATGACCTTCCTGACAAATAACACAGACACATCCAACTTTTCAGAGAGCAAAAAACTACCAAAATCCCCTTTGAAGACATTAAATGAAGGTTAGCAATTGTTATGATTATTTAGGCTAGCGACAAGCTTAAGTCAAGTTAGCATGAGTCAGTATTTGTGGAGATCAAGCAAAGGAAAATGAAGAAGGAGTCTGAATGTCTTAGTCTGATCAGGGAAAAGCAACTCTAAAACTGTTAGTTGGCGTGAAGACTCATGAGAGTAATGAACTGGCAGTTTAAATGATGATTAAGCTGAATAGTGTCTGCCAGGAGGACACAGAAAGCTGTCACCAGGGAAGAAAAACAAAACTACAGCCGAAGAGACTGACAGCTCCTCATACCAATATCCTCATATTCTCTTTTCTATATCCCCAGAAGACTTGGGAGAAATGCAGGCTTCCTCAGAGCACACTAAAGGAGGAAAAACCTAGGTTAAGCACTACATTTGAATTGAATGTCTCAAGCATGACATCTAAGTAGGGTCCTTGTCTGGAAATTGCTCTAAGTAAGCACTTCAACTGCTTAGTTCTAAGCTTGCGCTTAAATGCATCACTGAACTTGTGCCTGTGACTCTCTGGATCCTGAGCACTTTCTCATCCTCAAAATTTTTGTCTAACTTTTCCCTTCTCAGGCTGTTGGTCCTTGAGGTGTCTTTTTCATGTTACTAATGAAGTGAGATAGATGTTTTTACAGACAAGTTCTATTCCACAACGTAAGTCAAAATTCCTGTGAATGGGAACAGTGGCTGCATCCGTTCATAGAGATGTTTAATTTCTCATGAGGTTTTATTCCTCAATTTGTACACAAACACTAAATCAATGGGATTCCTGTGTATGCAAAACTCACTCAAGTCAATGGGTGTTAGATTAGACTCTGCCTGCAAGAGAAATTGCATATATGTTGACTGAAACTGAAACCAAAACCAAGGCTACTGTGAAATGTGCTTTGAAATCTAAGACATTACACAACTGAAGAATGAGTTTACATAAAAAAGGCAAAATGATGAAAAGAATTGTCATTAAGCACTGTATTGATAAAGATAACCTCTCCCATTATTTGACTGGCATCTGTCCGCTTATGCTTGCATTGCTATTCTACCTCTGTTCCTAAATCATGTTGAAATGTAAGAAAGACATTTATTCACATTTCTAAAAGATGTTGTGTGAGCAACTGAGGATGAAGGAAAGGTGGCTATTGTCAGGCAACTGAAGGTAACTGATTCATTAGCTACCCCAATTTGCCTCTATTTATGTCCTTTTAAGCAGTCCAACCTCACTGAACTTAAACTCCCATAAAGCAACACCACCACCTACAGCTCAAACATCAGACTCTCCACCATATGCTAACTGCACCTCTCTGTCCTGAGCTAGAGCTGTGTCAGACCTAAGACTAACAGATTACTTCTTTTGAAAATATACAGTATCACCTTAGTTTTCATTATCCAAAATTAGAGGTTGGTTTGGAAAAAAAAAAGAAACAAAAGAAATGAAACACCTCAATGCAACTTGTTTAAAAGAAAGATTCTTCTCTATGTCTTCATCCTGCACTCTGACTTCTGCAGTACAGGACTCCCCATGAAATGCCTTTATGCATTGTAAGCAGAACATTTAGTTCCAGAGCAATCCAAGTTCCCCAGAAATTGGGGCTTCTGTATTTCTATGGAAAAAAATACCTTCATCAGCAATGGGAACTCATGAGGTGCATGTTACAGAGAGAGACTTCTTTTCCTGCTACTGGAAATGGATACCACAGCATAAAAATCGTTTTACTGCGATCCTTTTCCAGTGATTATTTCTTACTTTGGTTCTTTGCCCCATGTTGCCAACCATACTGTGGCTTTGGCAGGCTGAAAGGGATACTTCCCCCTCAGTTTCACAAAGGTGAGCACCAGGCTGCATTGCACAGTTGAGGGAACCATGGTCTCCACGGTGACAGTAACAGAGAAAGCTAAAATCTTGTTACTTGCAGATAGTAGGAGTTGAAGGGAAGTGAGAGAGCCCACAGATGCTATTCTGTCCCATGGCCTTTACTCGTTCCTCCCCAAAGTAGTAAAGCCAATTTGTTAGTGGCTTTTGACTCCTTGTCTGCCCTAGAAGGTTCTGTTAGTACTTTTTTGTACCAATGTAGTCTGGCTGTTAGAGGGAACCACAAAAGATTCAAAATAGAAAAGGCCAGTGATTAACTGAATTTATTGTCTGTAACCCTAGCTATGCCTGTTTATGCACCATGTTTTCTATTGTCACCAGATGTACAGTTATGTAGAATAATGCATACAAATTGTTCTTAAGATGCTATCCTAAGTTACTCATGTAGTTGTTTATAGGTTTCAGCACCAAGATATTGGTTTATAGCTTTGGCATTAGTCCAATCAAGAAAGCTCTGTTCAAGTCTTCTGTAGTGTGTTTTCACATGATCAAAGGAGGCTTAAATGTGCTGTTTAAGTATTTCAGGGAACTGCAGGTAATAGCCATTAAAATTTTTAAAAATGAAGAAACAAGTGTGTGTCAATTTACTGGCAGCTTTGCTTAAATAGAAAGTTAAAAGTTCACTGGACAGGGAAGGTTCTTTTAGTGAAAAGGCATGGGAAGCTTAATAAGATTTCACTTCAAATAATATGATCCATGTGGTCAGTGGTACTGATACTAATTTACACTAGCTGAAGATCTGAGCTTGTTTGTTTATACTTCCAGACCCCTACAGTATCCATGCCATGCTATATATTACGCTAATACTTAAAGGAGTTAGAACTGATAATAGAAAATTACAGCTGCCAATTCTGAAAAGTGATTGACAGTGAGTTATGATTAGATGCAGCCATAGGGATCTGTTGTGCAAACACCTAAGCAATCAACAGAGAAGACCCAGAAGAATTTTGAAGATGCCATTCACAGGGGCTCCATTCTCTGAGGAGCCACAGATGTAAGCAAAGAGAACTTTGTGGCCTGTTTAGCATTAGAGTTACTACTACTTGTAGCTCCACTGTACCCAACCTACCCCTGCAGGCTAGGAGAAGCCACATGTGTATAATGGTTCTGTTCACAGGCTTACAGGCTTCAATTCTGTCAGACAAATGCATTTTTGGGGTGGATCTCAATAGTATTAGCTGGAAAACCTGTCTGCAATCTGAGATCAGGACCCCCTACCCCAGCTGTCTTTAGTGGAAGGACTTTTAACTTTGCCCCGTTGACCACAAGAGGGTAGTAACATACATTTGCACTAGGTGTCTTCGGAATAGGAGAATAGAGTAAGATGTGAAAGAAGATAAAAAGGAAATCTGGTGTACAGAGAGGAGATGCCAGACCTCACCAATCTAAGTGTGCTGTGCCCCCCATACATGTGTCACTGTATAGACAATCATTCACTACTGTGAATCCGTGAGATCAAGAATTATTGGCCAGCTAGGAGAACCATCTATGAAATTCCATGTTTGAAGTTAGTCATGTGTATATTTGTTTTCAAGACCTTGCCTTAGACAATACAGAACACAAAGGTAACATGCTACATTATTTTCCACAGTTGTATAGGTAGCTGGGAATAGCTTAAATGCATTGTACTGTTACTAATGCTGGCAGAGTTACCAGCATGATTTCTGCATGAGAGGGCAAGAAGTTTTTGACTCGTAATTATCCAAATCTTTACAGGTGGGGTGGAAATTTTTTTAAGTGATCTTGGTACTCAGACATCTGACTTAGGTTCACACAGAACTGACTTGCTGTCAAAAAGCTAGCCAGAAGTCTGCCATATATAAACAGGTACATTTTACAGAAGGATCTCTCAAACAGTAGGATTCAGTATAGTTTGTCCATAGACCTAAATCTTTTCCTGTCTTTATATATTTATTCTCATCTGTCTTACTCTGTGTGTCCCTGTCCTGTTTATGCCACCTAGAGCTCTATCCACAGCGCCTATGAGTAATAAGTGTCTTCAACTGTTGTTACTGATAGCACAATGGGAACAAGAACAGTATCTTGACCCTTTTGGTTTTCAACTCTTCATGATTCTCTCTGTTTTACAAGCAAAATTGTTTCTACTTGTCTTCTTTGAGATAGTCAGCTTGATTTCACATCATCAATAATCAGATGGACTTCATGACACATACTAAGTCACTAAGCTTTAGCAGAAAGTATTTTGATTTTTTTTTTCTTTTGAGTGTCCAAAGATTTCATGGCTTTTGGCCAGAAATAAAGGAGAAAAAGCTGCCTTGTGGCTGCTGAATTGGGACTCCAAACTTCTTTTCAACCCTGTTTCAGTTATAGACCTCTCAAATGATGCTGGGTAAATTATTTTCTCTCTCTGTACCACATGTCTGTCTTTGTAAACTGGGGAGAGTCATTACTGGGAGAGGGATTATCACATACTTATGTCTGAGTAGTACTTCTTAAGATACAGCTCCTACTCAGGTTTGGACCTCTATATCAAATTGTAACGTCAAATCTAATAATCTGTAAATGCTGACATGAACAACATATGTGCAGCGGGAATTCCCCTTTTTAAAAATGTGTTCTTTTTTTGTAAAAATGTCCACCAGAATGGAAACAGTGTTAAGACCAGGTCTTGACTTTACCACCACTGATGATTGTTTACTTGGTACATTTTTTAAAAGTCTATTTATACCTGCACAGGACCTGGTCTTTGGACTTTTATGAGACATACGACACTATTCCCTTCTAAGTTCATTACAGTTATTTTGCTTACTTCTACCATTTCAGTTCAGGCCTGTTTCACTAGTATTTCTTTCCATGTGAGTTGTGTGTTCTTCATTTTAGATATATTTTGTTTTTCTTAATAGAAGTGGGATAAATGGAAAACCCAATGAAATACCTCTTCTACGTCCTCTCTCATCCTGTGCCTTGCAAGTTCTGGGACTGCTAATGCCAGTCTCTCTGATTTATCTGCCGGGGTGAAGTTGTTCTGACCTGCAATAACAAAGTACATCATTGTTGGCTTGCATGTTATAAAAATGATGCACAATACTCACATCTAAAAGTCAGAATAAACCTTTTACGCAGCTCTTTGTCAGTTCTACAAATGGTTGCAGTTAATCGATGCTATAAAACTTTCCTTCGGGCACTGGTATTCAGCTTTCACACTGGGAAATGCAGTTTGAGTCTGACATTTTAAATACTGGTGGTACTATCTAATGAAATAACTCGGGGTTTGAAAATTCCCATCAGTAAAAAAGCACAAAACTGCTGTTGAGTTAGGGTATTTAAAAACAGCTTTTGGAGCATTGGGAAAAAGATACATTGTACAGACATTATTTTTTGCTACTTTTTTCCTGCAGACACTTTTAACTCGACCAGGGGTCTACTGTCCCACCAGTGCATCCGTGTAATTTTCATCAACATTAATGGGAGCTATGTGTATGAGCTGATGAGGACATACATTGAATTCAAAATTTTTTTTTTTTTTATTAACAAGTGTCACGCAAGTCTTTTCATGAGAGAAGCCCTTGAGACTTTTTTTCTACCTTGCCATAACAAACACTGTAGATTTAGCAAACATTTCAGGATTTCTCCAGGATATATTTTTTTCATTTTGTGTTTTACAGATTTGCCATTCTGAAATCAACTAGCTCCATCTCAGGGGCTGTGTAAAGAAAAGAGGCAAAGGAAAGGAAAATCTCCTAGGTGATGACAAACTGTGGAAATTCCATAGGCTTTTATCTGACGTTTGAATAGTGAATCACTGGATAGACATTTTCTTACACTTAGGTGTATAAAGAGTAAAGATGGCATTTGGAATTTTGCTCTTATGAAGCCCTCAGAGAAACAACATGGTATCTATCGAGGCCATTTTCTTAGCATTTCCTGAAATTCTGGATGCTTAAAAAAGGATGACATAGAGGAAAGATGTAAAAAGATCATGGTGGAAAAGGCAGAGAAAAAAAAAAAAGCCTTCTGGGACTCTCCTCTTATAGTACATGCTGTTCTGTATCCGAGGCAAGCCTATGCCTAGAGGGCACAATCTATCCTTAAGTGTATGTGACCTACTAACCACAGTGAAAAAAAAGAGCAGGTGATCTGATTTACTGCTTTTCTGAGAGAATAACTTTTGCCCTGGCAGGAGAAATTTGAAGAAGGCACTCATGCCAATGTGTGCACTGCTATTCCCATGGGGTTCACGGACCATTCTTCAGAGCAGTTGTGTCCCAGATTTTCAGCAAAACTGTTGAAAAGGTCAGCGCAAACTGACCATATTCAAAAAAGACAATCCTTCAGTCCTGCTGTTGGAGTGTTTGTTGTTCTCATTGCTAGGCAGGTGAAAAAAACCTAAATAATATGCAAAGAATGCATTTCTGATACAACTTTTCAAGAATCTCAGACTTTTCAAGAATCCTTTTCAACAGTGTCCAACTATGTATATCATAAAGAGCAGGTGAGTTGGAAATATTTTCTGAAAAGGAATGAAACAAAGAAAAGGAAGCTAAGGGCAATAACGGGATTTTAGACATCTCAGCTTTGGGTCACCTACTTTTAGCTAACTTTAGGATCAATGTTTAGGAGGGCAGGGGCTCTGCACTTTTTGGTAACTCTGCCTCTGCCAGCAGAGTGGCAAATATCTGTGACACATAAAGTCACAGGTCAGTTTGGCAATTCTTGGTCAGAGTGACTTGCCTAAGCTTATGCAGTAAATCAAAAGCAAAACCCGTATAACAAGACAGAGTCCTATTTTCTAAAGTTTGTTTATTCAACCAGTTTGTAACACTTTCTTCCTGTTCCAGCTGAATCATTTAATTACTACAATGCTGTAGTTTGTTTCAGCTTTTTATATCACTTTTTATATCATGGGGATTTAAAAAGCACTTTGCTGTTCACATTTTGGTCATCCTCCTAACTTTCACCTGTGTATTGTTTTATTTTGCTAGAGGCTTTCCCAACAGGCTGGCTCTTGCTCTGAAAAGCTGGATCACCTATGGAGCTAGGAACCATGATCTTCTAGTTCTTGAGTGGTTCTACAGAAACTTTAGAACTTCCTTTACTTTTTTTTTTAAACAGAAAAGTCATTAAAACATAGGTGTTAGAGAGTCTGAAATCCCCTCCTACAATTCTTTGCTCTTTGGGGAGACAGGGAAAGTGCTTCAGCCTTCAGTATTCTGGACTGCCCTGTTCAATACCTCATGGATTTTGGAGATAGATAGATTTTTCAGTTTTTGATAAATACTAATTGTACTTTTATGTCAGCAGCATTAGCATAGCTCAATTGTCTAAATGTTGGTTTAGTATCTAGTAATATTGTTCTAATATCTAATAAATATTGCATCTAGTATCTGGTGCTCCCACTCTGAATGTGTTTGGGCCTCTGTTACTGAGCAGAAAGGCTCTGAAGAAAATTCAGTTACTGAGGAAGGTGTTAGTATTTCAGTGTATGTTTTTTGTTAGTTTTGTTGGGCTTTTTTTTTCGACTGAACAAATGATTGGTGTAGTTAGGAAATACATTTTAAGGGAAATTATGTTGGTCTTCCTTTGTGACATAAAACCAGTACTTTGACCAGTATAAGCAACCACTTGCACCAATCAATAGACCTCAGTATGCAAATCTTCAGAACAGCCTCTGCCTTCTTGCCTGTGCAACTGGTGGTAGAAGAATCCTGTAGTTGCTTTCCTTTTGATGAGCAATATCCTGTTGACCCCCCAAATTGTTCTTCTGTTCTTTACTTTCTTTCATCAGATGAAACTCTTCCTGTTGCTTTATGCTTGATTCTGCTGTCAGGTGTGCTTGCTGTTGCTAATCTACACCTGCCTTGCAGTTTTCATCCCAACTACAGTCCTAAGTCAAGAACTACCTCATGTGATCTGTCTTCCTTAAAAGCTTATCTTTTGCACTTGCCACTGCTATATGTGTGGCAATTTGATGAATAGATATAGATCTGCTCACTGGTGCATAGTGGCTTCAGGTTCGTGGCTGCTTTGTTCTATTTGCCTACTGCTTAGCTTGGCACTCTTTGGATTGGTTTTGAGTAATGCCTTTTGTTTTCTGTGAGACTGCTATGAATACAATGCGCAAAGTCCCACTTTTTCACCTCATCAATCTCTTTGCTCATCTTTTACCAAATACCTAGGATAGAGTATTTTTATGGAGCAGGGGACCCTTTATCATTTTGCCATTGCCATCAGTCGCTGGCCTGTCTTTACCTCTAGCTCTTCCTTCCAACATTCTTTGGGAACCTAGGGCTGCATGTCCTCTTCTCAAATTCCCACTGGGTGCTAAATCACTACAAATCTGCGCACTTTGCTATTTCCCACTACATGTCAAATGCCATGTATGCCTTATCTTCCAAGAGATATGGCACACCTTCAGATCACAATTCCTGCCTGAGGGTCATTTCTATAATTATCCCTGCAGTGGGAATGGCAGGCTATTGCAACCAAGAAACCAAGTGCTTCTTGTAGTTAAAGGACAAATTATCTAACAGCATAACATATACAATGTTCAGTTGTGTGATAAAAGCCCACGAAGGAGCTCAGAGAGACAGTAACAGGAGGCAGGTGCCCAAATACTACCCTGCTGGCCTACTCCCAGGCCCATCACAGGGGCTATCAGCACAAGCCCAGATGAGCTCAGGGGCACAAGAACTGGCAGGAACCCAAGCCAAGGACTCTCCAATCAGCTTTTGGACTAAAGGGCTCACTGCCTAGGAGTGGGACGCATTACGGAATGCAAGGGAAAAGCAGTTCCGGACTGCACAGGCCTAATTGTGGGATGTTTAGGGGAGGATCCAAAGGTGGAGAAAGGGAGAGGTTTAGGTGATTTGGGGAGGGACAGGAGTGGGAAAATAGAGGGGTAAGCGAATAAAAAGGGCTGGTTGTATATAGATAATTGGCTAGTCAGAATGCCTGGCTGGCTATGCCCTGTGCCTGATCAGTGCAGTCTGTCCTGTGTTCTTATTAAACTCTTTTCTGATTCTTTCCTGGGTGAGGGGTCTCTATTCTGCGTGCATATGCATACAGGGGTGTGAGTCCAGCAACTGGTGACAGACCACAGGCTGGAGGGCCTGTGTGTCTGTGGTGTAGTGACTGATCGAGCGTGGGTGTGTGAGTGAGTGTGTGATTGCTCACAAAGATCAAGCCAAACCAGCTGGTGAGGAGGGGAAGTGACCTGGGAGCAAGAGGGTGAGGGCCCGTCTAAAGGCCAGCTCCGGGTGTGAGAGCACCTGTGCATCTCTAGTGGCGAAAGCACAGGGGAGTGTGTGGGGGGGGGGCCTCACTGGCTTGTATGTCCAGGTGCCAGCAACTGAGCAGACTGGGATCCAGGGGCCAGCTACTGGGCAGACTGACTGTGTGAGTCCAGTTGCTGGAGGCATCCACCTTGTGCATATATGTATATATTCTCACTAATGGACTTCCATCCTGCTCAGCCAGAGAGGGGACCAGGATAAGTGCTGCCTATGTTCACGAGTACTCGATTGTCTTTCTAAGAATTGTGTGTCCAGCCATGTAGATACGTAGTGTATATGTGTATATATGTATATGTGTAGTGTATATGTATGCTTTGTGTGTGTATGACTGCTTGGAATGCATCTTCAGCCCCTCTGATGGTTGGATATGGGCATATGGAGCAGCAACAGCCTCGCCTCTCTCAGGCTGTTGGATCAAGCATGATATTTTTTCCTCTAACATACACATATTGCATTGCTCCAGTTCATTTGTGCATTACTGTCAGCCCAATAGATAACATTCCTTGGCTTACCTCATGAGTACCCCTATGTGCACATATAAAACATTCATCCATCTATGCATCCATACCCAGTTATACAGTACCTCTTGATCCCTTTTTCATTAAAACCTTATGTCGCACATATAGCTAAAACCACTGTGCATGTTTAACTCAAACTGTACCTCTTACTTTCTCTGGTAAAAGTTCCCCTGTGATCTAGATAATTAATATTTTTACTTGTTCATCCCGGTCAAAACTTTTTAGGCTACGGCAGAGAAATGCAGAGATATTCTAGGATGTTGACTGAATGTTCCATTGAACCATCTGTGACAAAATCTAGAAAATTTCCTTTATTCAGTGTATTTGACATCATACAACTTCACTACATATTGTTAGAGTGCCAATAAAACATTTATGATAGCTGCTAATACGTGCTTAACAGCCACTTCTTTATGATATAGTCCATTAGCTTGTGATCAGGCTGCACACGTCATTTTGTGGCAGAAGCTGAATGGGTGGAATTGCTCTACAACAGAAAAGCAGAGCCAGAAACTGTGTTTCTGTTTTCACATACCTATTTTCTATGTTTTAATCACCAAATACTCTGGTCTCTCAGCTCTACTGTTTCTAAGCTTCCTGAGCAGTCACCTTGCAGATGGAACTGCTCCATAGAGCTGCAGGATTTCAAGAATGGTGTCTCACTCATAGTTTTCTTCACTTTTGGGGGTTCTTGAACATTGATCAATAGATGTTACTTGTCTCAAGGATTCACTGTCTTCTGAGAAGTATGCACATAATCTGAAGAGATAGCTGGCCATCTGTCATGGTGTCAAGTTTTAAGGGAAGACATAAACAAGCTCATGGAAAAAGAAATCTGTTGAGGACTATGGCATACACAGAAACATCTGGCTCAGAAAGTCCCTGAGCTGAAACCAACTGGCTCCTGAGAGAGTACTGCAGGGAAGAATCATATACACTTGCCCTGGACTTATTCTTCCTTAAGTTTGTGTTTACAGGCACCGTTGGAGATACGATATTAGAGTAGGTGGACACTTGATCTGATAACCCAAGAAAGACATCCTTTTGGTCTCTTTTACTTCAAAGACAGGTCAGTTACCACAGGTCCATCCTCACCCTAAAGTGTCTGATTGCTTTCAAGTTTGGTTTCCATCAAGACCCAATCAAAAGCTTCATACATTGAACGTATGAATGTCTGTATAGAGTGTTCATATTTTTACGAAATACAAAGCTCAATGTACGAAAAAAACTTCACACAGAGGTTTTCACATTGCCTTACTAAGCTGGAAAGAGCTTTTTGTATCTTAATAGTTTTAACAGTTCTGTGAAGCACAGGTAATGACAGCAGCAGGCTTGAGAAAAGGACATTAGTATTTCCAAAGGGATAAAGAGAGTCCACAGTCCAGAGGAAGCAATACTGTGAAAGCAGTTATCTATTTTCTTATTAAACATTTTATAAGCTTTTACCTTAACGTGGCTTGAAACAAAGATATGATATGTAGAGGACAATCTAACAGTTCATTTTTCTGGGTGAACCTTAAAAATGAAGTACTAGAACATATAGAATGCCAAGAATCCTAATAATAATAGCTAAATACATTATAATAACTACTACTAATAATAATGATAACAGCAACAACAACAACAGAAAGATGTCCAAAGTGTCTACCCAAATACTATCATGGTATAGCTCTGCTGAGTGATGTGGACCAGTTTAGGAGCTGCTAATGCAGGAGTCTTTGTGGAAGCACTGTCTTCCAGTAACCAGTGTTAACTAGTTCAAGTTGCTCAGCATTTGCTAGGTAGTAGAAAAACTGTCTGAACTCTGAGGGTGTTCTAAGAATTTGAAACACCATCCACTTACTGAAATCCCTTTCTTTCTTTTCTTAGGGTCTACCTGGGCTTCTTAGGAAGATGGTAAATATCTAACACAAAGGGGACAAATTCTAAATTTTAGACTGTTAGCATCTGTTTGGAGTTGTTGCAGATTGATATCATTATTCTTAATGTAGGTACTACCAGTTTGTCAACAGTATTGATGCCTAAATGTCCCTCAAATACCTGGCTCAGTTTATTATGGAGTGAGTATCTATACAATGAGGTTAATTCCCAAAGTATTTTATTCCCAATACCACTTATCAAAGGGGTGTCATGTCTCCATAGGTATGTGGATGGAACATGTAATTGAGGATGTGATAATGGATCCTGACATTGCAAATGCTGAATATTTTTGCCCTGTTTATCTTTAATATGTCCTTATCATTGGTGTTAGCTACTAGGTTATTCTAATTGGAGACAAACTCCTAGTTTATGTGAAATTCTTCTTGCCCTGTGAAGACTATTGATTCATTCTATGCTAAGTACACACGTTTATTGGTGGCTTTTCTTGGAAATCTGACACTTCCTTTTTTTTTACTTTTTATTTTTAACATTAACTCCACGAATACATTCAACTGAACAAGTGAAAAATATTGAATAAAATGTCCTGTTTTTTCCTCTAGCTTCTTGCATCATTTCATGATCCATCTTGACCCCTAAGATTCTCATGGGAATAGGAAGAAAGGCAATGGCAAGCATCTAAGAAAACAAATGCACAGGAGGACTTTCATTAGACACAAGCTAGTGTCAATGGGAGTGGGTGAAAAAAGCAAATAATTTTGCTCTGCTTTGTTTCAGCAGTATGATAAAACAGCAAAATTCTAGATCATTACTTTTTTCATTCACTCCTTACTCAAGCAAAACTTTTGCTGGCATCCATGTTGAGTCCTCCCTGACCGAAATTTCTGGGATTTAGTCCTTGAATGAGAACAATGAAAGAAAAATAATTAATGGGGAAAGAAGTAAAAGTACTGAAGACGGTGCCAATACACTAACTATACACTGAAGTTTACACTGCCTGTTCAGTTAAGCACAAGATGATACAGAATAAGGTCAGGGGAAATCATCCTATATGCATCCCCAAAGATATCTGATATATCCGATGACAACAGAGCCCTGTTTATTCAAAATACTTTTGGAACATCAAATCATTTGGATAAACAGGGCTCCAAATAATTGAGGGAGTTATTGTATAAATAATTCACACCAGGGGGACATAACCTAGATTCAAAGGAGTCAGTTTCAGATCAAAGGGGTACTCATAAATGGGATTTTGCTCTGTATGAACAAATAAAATAAATAGCATTTGATTATTCAGGAATCAAGAAGTGTCCAAACATTTTTTCAAAAAGGGTTTAGGACAAAAGGTCAAAATTGCTGCAATAAGCCATACAGAAGAATATTCCTATGGAATCAAAATAACGAATAACTAAATGAGACTAAAAAGGTGTGGAGGGGTTTTTTGCGTGTATGTGTGGTTTTTGTGGGGTTTTTTGGTTTTGTGTTTTGTTTGATTTTTTTTTTTTTTTTTAAACTTGCTGATCTTCCAGTCAGGATCATATGAACTTTAATGAGTTTTTTGATCTTACTCCAGCCATGACACTGACACATGTTTTGTGGCGGAAGGTGGGGATTTGTAACATCCGTGGCTCCATAAGTCATTTTCCCCAATGCCCAATGGAAGCAAACTGTACAATATACAAGCTGGGTCTTGGATGGACAATATTGTCTGATTGCTCATCTTTCTATTAATATCATGACCCAGATATGGTGTATCTACATACAGACATCATAATCTATTAAATACCCTTTAAAATACAAATCTTGGAATATAAAAACATGTTAAGTGTAAAGATGCTGATATTCACCCCTGCATTGTTAAAGAGACCATATGTTAATATGGTGATGTCAATAGGACCCCCTGGGAAACTGCCCTCAGCAACAAGGGAGCACAAAAGAGCTGGCAGATCTTTAAGGAGGCTTTCCATAGAGCGCAAGAGCTCTCGATCCCCAGGTGTAAGAAATCGGGCAAGGAAGGCAAGAGACCAGCATGGAGGAGTCGAGACCTGCTGGTCAAATTAAAGGGCAAGAAGGAAATGCACAGGCAGTGGAAGCAGGGACAGGTATCCTAGGAAGAGTATAGGGATGCTGCCCAGTTGTGTAGGGATGGGATCAGGAAGGCCAAGGTGTGGCTGGAGTTGAACTTGGCAAGGGATGAAAAGAACAACAAGAAGGGCTTCTACAGGTGTGTCAGCCAGACAAGGAAGATCAAAGAAAGTGTACCCCCCCGATGAGCAGGACTGGCAAACTGGTAACAATGGATGAGGAGAAGGCTCAGGTACTCAATGACTTTTTTGCCTCAGTCTTCACTGGCAGTCTCTCTTCCCACACCTCTCAATGGACCTCAAGGCAGGGAGTGGGGGATCAAAGTCCCTCCCACTGTAAGAGAAGATCAGGTTCGTGATCACCTGAGGAACCTGAACATACATAAGTCTATGAGACCTGATGAGATGCATCCCAGAGTCTTGAGGGAATTGGCTGATGTAGTTGCCAAGCCACTCTCCATGATATTTGAAAAGTCACGGCAGTCAGGTGAAGTCCCTGGGGACTGGAAAAAGGGAAACATTGCACCCATTTTTAAAAAGGGTAGGAAGGAGGACCCTGGGAACTACCGACCTGTCAGCCTCACCTCTGTGCCTGGGAACATCGTGGAAAAGATCCTCCTAGAAGCTATGCTGAGGCACGTGGAGGACAGGGAGGTGACTGGAGACGGCCAGCATGGCTTCACCAAGGGAGAATCCTGCCTGACCAACCTAGTGGCATTCTACGATGGAGTGACTACACCAGTGCACAAGGGAAGAGCCACGGATGTCATCTATCTGGACTTCTGTAAGGCCTTTGACATGGTCCCCCACAACATCCTTCTCTTTAAATTGGAGAGATATGGATTTGATGGGTGGACTATTCGGTGGATGAGGAATTGGTTGGATGGTCACATCCAGAGGGTAGTGGTCAATGGCTCAACGTCCAGATGGAGATCAGTGACAAGTGGTGTCCCTCAGGGGTCCACAGTGGGACCAGTACTGTTTTATATGTTCATCAGTGACACAGACAGTGGGATCGAGTGCACCCTCAGCAAGTTTGCCAATGATACCAAGTTGAGTGGTGTGGTGGACACGCCTGAGGGACAGGATGCCATCCAGAGGGACCTGGACAAGCTCAAGAGGTGTGCCCGGGCAAACCTCATGAGGTTCAACAAGGCCAAATGCAAGGTCCTGCACATGGGTTGGAGCAACTCCCAGTACCAATACAGGCTGGGGGATGAAGGGATTGAGAGCAGCCCTGCCAAGAAGGACTTGGGGGTACTGGTGGATGAAAAGCTGGACATGAGCCAGCAATGTGTGCTCGCAGCCCAGAAAGCCAACTGCTGCATCAAAAGAAGCATGACCAGCAGGTCGAGGGAGGTGATTCTGCCCCTCTACTCTGCTCTGGTGAGACCTCACCTGGAGTACTGCGTCCAGCTCTGGAGCCCCCAACACAAGAAGGACATGGACCTGCTGGAGTGGGTCCAGAGGAAGGCCACAAAAATGACCAGAGGGCTGGAACACCTCTCCTATGAAGACAGGCTGAGAGAGTTGGGGTTGTTCAGCCTGGAGAAGAGAAGGCTCCGGGGAGATCTTATTGTGGCTTTTCAGTACTTCAAGGGGGCCTATAAGAAAGATGGGGAAAAACTTTTTAGCAGGGCCTGTTGCGATAGGACAAAGGGTAATGGTTTTAAACTAAAAGAGGGGAGATATAGGCTAGACATAAGGAAGAAATTTTTCACAATGAGTGTGGTGAAGCACTGGAAGAGGTTGTCCAGAGAGGTGGTAGAAGCCCCGTCCCTGGAAACATTCAAGGTCAGGCTCGATGGAGCTCTGGGCAACCTGATCTAGTTGAAGATGTCCCTGCTCATTGCAGGGTGTTGGACTAGATGACCTTTAAAGGTCCCTTCCAACCCAAACTATTCTATGATTCTATGTGGATAATTTGCTGATTTGGACAAATAAACAGTCTTTTCCATTTTCTGAAAGTTACGCTCATGTTCCTGTAATTAAGTATTGCCCCTTACTCTCTGTGTAGGGACCTTTCAATAGTGGGGGTGGCAGGGGAGAAGACAAACTCAACATTTAAAAGAGAGTTAAAGGTCTGAAAACGTGACACATTTCGATTCTGCCCAACACTTGATTTCTGCAGCAGAGAGCCCAGCCAGAAGAGTGCTTCTCCTGCTGTAGTGCCTCACCTTGAGCAGCCCTGTCCTGGCCCGTCCTGGCTTGCAAGCCATAGGGAAAGAAGGGCCCCTGAGGGATAGTGTGTTTGTGGAAGGTGCCTTCTGCCTCAAGTTACAAAGACATTTTGTTAAACTGTGTCACAAGATGTACCAGATCGTCCTGTTGAATCCATCCTGACGTGTCTGGGCCTCGTAGTTGGGTTTTTGAGCCCTCAGGTCTGTCAGTGCTGCCAGGTCCAAGTCCTGTGCCACACCACAGGTTCGCTTCATACGACAGGCAGGCTGTGCCTGACCCCTCGGCCGTGGGGCAGGTCTTGTAGGCCTGTCAGCCGCCCATTTAGCCGTCGGTCCTCTCCACAGGGGGACTCCACGCAGTCTTCTCCCCCGCCCCCGCCCCCCCCCAGCCCCAGCCCCTCTCCCTCCTCACCACCTTAGGCGGGAAGAGCGGTGCCGCGTCGCCGCCATGTCGCCGTGGCTGCCAGCAGGGCCCGCTGCCTCCTCTCTCCTGCCCCCTCCCGTCCCGCGGCTCCGCCGGGGGCTGCAGGACACAGGGGAGGGGAGCACGGCGTGGGGAAGTGCCGCCCCGTTGTTGGCATCGTTTCCCCCAACTGCCTTTCCTCCCTCCTCAGTGAGGGACTGCGGGCTCAGGTGCGTGAGGGCGACGCACCAGGTCTCTGAGGAGAGAGGGAGAGTGGTGGGAGGGTGATGGGGAGCAAGGGATTGAAGAGCAGCTGTTGGGGTTGCGGTAAGGTGGGGGAAGAACAATGGTTAATGAAAGATTTGAGGGAGGGAGCTTGGAGAAATGACAATTTGGAGTTGAGTTTAGTAGGGAAGGAAAGTAAACACCTGTGGGGGCTGGAGGGTGCAGAGGTTGCTGTTGGCAAAGCATAGAGGCAGTCCTCTCAGCAGAGAACTCTTACTGGGTGGTCACGCAGGGTGAGGTCTGGAGGGGGAAGCAGAGGAATACGGACAGTTTGGGGGTGTTTGGAGTTTACTGCAGGTGCTGCAGTGGTACAGTCCGGAAGTGAGGTAAAGATGAACCATAAGGAACAAGCAGGGGAAGGTCAATGCAAGTGTGGGGTTTTGTTTTCCTGAGAAGACAGTAGGATACGTTCAAATTGGTTTAAGGTTTCAGTCCACTGGCTTGGTTTCTTCCTACCCCCTCATCTTGTACTCCTCTGCAACCTGTTGGGTGGAATTGGGTTGTCTGTGATACAGGGAAACAGCCAATTTCTACTTTTATTCCAATTTACATCAGCAGCTGCTGTCTGTAGAAACAGGTATTAAAAAAAAAAAAATCCCTCTTTAAAAAAAAAAAACACAAACCCAAACAAACCTGAAATACTTTTCTCTCAATGAGCCACAGGTAATGATAAGGCTTGTTCAAGTTTTGCCCTCTCTTTACTCTCCCTTTCTTTTACAGGCTTGTCAAGGCTTCCCTCTCTGACTGAAGAATCCTTGCTGTGTGTTATGTCTCGATTGCAATTTGATAAGAATATCTTGACCAGTTTTCTGTCTGTAGTGGAGCAGAGAAAAGAAGGTAAAAATGGAACTTGTGTGTGGTAATGGTTTCAGCTTGATAGCCCTGGAGTCTGGCTGAAACTGTTGTATGGTCCAGAAAATACATAGGCTTGTGCCTAACTTGAAGAATATCTGCAGAATCTTTTATTTCATCCAGCTCCTTAAGCTCTGAAGGTTAAACACAGGCATAAGTACTTGGACAAAAACAGTGAAAGTTTTCTTACGCTGCTAGTATGGGTCCTGTGGATCTGGGAATCTGTCCCTATTGCCGTCTAATCCCTGGATTTTCTGCTCTTTTTCCAATTAAGGTAATGGCCATGCCATTTTTGATCTGTTCATCTAAGGATCTGAAGTCTATTTGCTCCATTCAAACTCAAAAGCAGGTCTGTCACTGAGTTCAGTGGTTACAGGATTGGCCCTGTTTTTTTCCCATCTCCACCCCCCTCACCCCCTCCCCAAGGCTCTCTTTAAAGGGTAAAACCCACAGAAGATATAGATCCTCCAGAATCAAACAGAATCAATGAATTCTCAAGTTCACTTTCAGAAGTATTTTTTTTTCCCTTTCCTATTTCCTGCCACAGTCTCATCCTTTCTTTAATTGTCTGGAAGTACAGATGCATAGTGATTCAGAGGAAATTCAGAGGGGGGAAAAAAAAAAGTGTATGTTTGGGTCTTAAAATAATATACAAATTAAACTATATTTAATTGTGCATTATCAATAGACTGATAAACTTAGGTGTTTGCTGTTGCCATTGATCATGATGCTCTGTAGCAGGCAGAGGCAGTGACTGCTGCTGATGGAAAAGAAAAGGTAGTGGAAGGAGGAGGGGAGAAGGAGGTGGAAGACGAGGGGATTGGCTGCTTTCAATGTCAATCACAGCTGCAGGCCCCAGCTCTTCCGCTGCTCTAGCTCTGGCTCTCCCTTGAACAGCTCCTAGAGAGAACAAGGCGTGCGGAGCTCAGATCACCAGCATCATGCTCCTTGGGCTTGGATCGTAGATCCCCCTCTTTGAACATTAAAATAACTCCTTCGTCCATCAGCATCCCAGGCAGACCCAGCGAGAAAACACGCACGTGAGAGAGAGAGGAAAGAAAGAGGAGGAAGAGAAAAATCTGCAACCAAGTGGACTAAAGCAAAGAGAAAGAGTGCTTTGCTTGCACAGCTGCAAAGTGGGAATTTAAAGAACTGCAGAGAGAGAAATTCCAGCTCATCAGCACATACACATTGCAGAATTACAGATCCAGGTAGAAATGACATCAACAGGGAAAGAAGGCAGCGGAGCTCAACATGCACAATATGTTGGACCCTACCGTTTGGAGAAAACCCTAGGAAAAGGACAGACAGGTTGGTTCTTTTGCAGCAGCACCGGCACTAGGGGGAAGGTGCTGTAGCAGCCAGTGAGGTGTTGGGGATGGGATATTTGAGGGTTCAGGTTTTCCCATTTGCTGTTTTAGTGGAGATAATATTCATAGGGGATTTTTGCCTTTATTTATTTTTAGTTTTCATTGTAATTCTTTCTTTTCTTCCCCCACCCCCCCACCCAAAAAAAAAAAAAAAAGCAAGCCCAGGATGCTTTCTGTTCATTACTCCTGCTAATGGGTGTTGTTCTGATGACAGCCAGTGTGCGTGCAGAAGAAAAAATAGATGATCTGCTGGTGGTGAATTTTCACATCAATTTCTTCGCTGCCCTACTTAGGAGCATTTTCTTTTTAATCAAATTATATTGAAATGAAAGGTTCACAGCCTGTAGTACCGAGGAGGTGGTGGTGGTGGTAGTGGGGGAGGTCACCAGCAGTATTTCATGACATCATGATTGAAAAGGGTGTAGTCCTTAAGGTGCAGTTGGGGGGGTGGAAATATGTACAGTATGTCTGTGGCACTGACTGCTGAGGGTATTTAGCAAATATGGATGGATGGGCTGGTGGTTTTTGTGGGTAGGGTCTGAAATAAAAGAAAAATAGAGGATCGGTAGGAGAATTCATTCTGGTGATGCTGTGTTTTTGTAGGAGGGATTGGGGGGGGAGGGGAGGTTATTTAATTATTTTTCTTAAAGCTTGTTTATGAAACTCGCCCCCAGCAGATTTTCCTGAATGGAACAATGGTAAGAAATATTAAAAAGAGGAAATCGAGTGGAGGGAATTAGCAGAGAGCAGGTGCTTCTGCCCTACATGACATAATTAGATCCCCTAAATGCATTCAAGATCTGGACTTACTGTTGCTTGCTTGGATAGCATATTCACTTCAAGGGCAGGGGTGCATTAATTGGAAGAAAAACCCTTAAAAAGAAGCCCAAATGTCGTCCTTTTTTTTTATTTATTTTTTTTAGTAACAGGTGCAATAAGCAATGGGATCTGGCAAATTCATTGGGTTGGGAGCCCCCCCAAAAGTGGATTGAAACTAGAGATTTTAATTTAGGAAAAGGGGAAGATCAGCCATAGGGGGGCTTCTTTGGGCATGTGGGTGTTAAGTGTTGTTCATTATGGTGGGACAATAAAACATGATGCATTGTGGTGTATTTTTTTTTTTTTTTTGTATAACCCAGCCGAGCTTTGCCCATCTGTTGTCTAAAGGATTTAATAGGCGTTTCCATCCCCAGCTGCTGCCTCTGCTCTGCCTGCTTCCTCACTGCCCTGCGTGGCAGCAGCTCTGCAGTCCGCAATTTTCTTAGGGACACAGTCAAAATCCAGATCTTTCTCTGTAAGAAGCAATGCTCTTCTGAGATGATTGATTATAACCCCCCCCATCCTTCCCCTCCTCTTCACAACCCCATAGCAACCGTTCAGAGACATGGATGAAGATGACATTGTCTTCTAGTGAAAGTGACTTTTTTATTTATATTTAATTTTTTCCAAATCTTTTCAGTGTATCAGCTGCTAAAGGTAGCTCTCTCTCACTGTTTTGGTTACCACCTTTATTCTTTGCATAGCTCAATAAGCCCTTACTTCTGCAGCTCTATTCTTACTAAAATCTGTTATGATGATGATAATGAAAATACTCTACCAAAAAATTGCAGTGGTAATAAAACTGCCCTATTTCTGCTGGTAATCCTTTCCTGGATAGTCCAGGTGATCAAAGAGCCAGCTGTAGATGACAAATTCATTTTTGTCTTCATCACCATTTCCTTTTTTCTCTCTCTCACCTTCTTAGCACCCCTCGCTCCCCTTTAAATACAATTGTGCCTGAGATTCCTGAAAATACAGCTGCATTAACCTTTTGCTCTGTCTCATAGCCTGACGTTGTGGTCCTAAAGGGTTATCTGCAGCTTTGGTTATTTTTTTCCTCTCTGCTAATCTTCCTATCTTCCCCCTAAGTGATTAGAGACGTGGGGGTGGAGGGAGAAGAAGAGGATGTATTTAGAGGCTTGCTGCTGTTGGCCTCTGCAGTTATTCAACCAGCTGGACAAGGGTGAAAGTTTCCTTTTGCAGTTTTACCATATAACTGATCTTTATAGATAAGTCTCTGCTCTTTGCACACATGAATGCACATAAAATGCACAACGCATGGTATCATAGAAGCTGGAGGTGGGGGGAAGAGGAAAAGAAATCTTAAAAGTAGCTGATGTCAGTCTGTATCTTCCTTGCTATACCCACCCTTGATTAACGGAATAATGCACTGAGGTGGAATGTAACTCAGTATTAAACATACATGGCTAAATATGGAAAGATGCCTTCTGGTCTTCTCGCATTTTCTGTGCTAATCACATTTGGGAGCATGCAGAATGGCATGAACAGTGTGTAGTACGTAGCTAGTCCTCATCCTGCTTGTTTTGGAGGGTAAGCAGGCAACCTGCAGCATTTTAGGGAGAGGACAACAAACGCAGTGTGAGGGCCTGATTCACCATGCTATGTTGTCATGGTGTGTAACTTTGAATTTGGGTTCTGGTGGCATACAGCTGAAGAAAATAGTGGCTCTAATCATTCCTTTAGCGCATGACTTTTTAAAGCTTGGAAGATTAAGAGGTAATGGCTTGGAATATTTTTTTTTTTCCCAAGGGGATGGGGAAGAGTGAGAAATAAAATCTGCCAAAATGTAATGATGAAACGAAAGAAAGTATAAGTTGTGTTGCAAAGTCCTATCCATTTTGCAGTGATGTTCATATCCATCATTTTTATTTTGAATAAAAAATTCTTGACTTTATGAAGTTATTTCAGATAGGCAGGTCTAGCTTTGCTCCCAGATACATTATTATTATACAAATGAATTAATCACTCTTACATGCTTTTACTGAGATCAAAAGAAGGGGGTTTTGGAAGGAGTGTGGGTTCATAGTTCAGAGCAGACTTAAAAAGGGTGCCATGGAGGGAGAACTTCATGGTAAGTAGAACACTCGCTGGCTTTCTCTCCGTGAAGTTCTCGCTGATTGCCACC